>CANSGD010000832.1:632500-762065 GCA_947645195.1 Patellifolia procumbens
CATAATTGGTCAAACTAGGACAAATAAAAAGAAACGAAGGGAGTCCTCTATTCTATAAGTAAAGAGGTGGGGGACACCAAAAATCCACCTTATTTTTTCTTTAATTCATAATTAAATGGAACAAATCTCTTTTTATAATTAGCTTTTTCATTTTGAAAATAAATCTTAAACAAATTATCGAATTTTCCTTTCTACTTTTCATTTTATATGCTTTCGCAGGATCGCGTGCATTTAATACTAGTATATCTATAATCTATACATTGGGTGCACCGTACACCCGGGTGTACGGTAAATGTTCTCATATATGTTTCTACCTATACTAACATTATTTCTTTCATTACAAATTAAAAGACATAACTTTCTCCGTATAACTAACTATTTTTGTTCTAATAAAAACTCGTAACAAAGTATTGATTCTTCCCTTATAAGTTTTAACATTTATAACAACATATTAACAATTGCAACTAGCTACTTATACCCCCATTTTCAAATTTTTAGCCACGCCATTGCATTGACCAAACCACATAAATCCTTATCATATTGCTTTCTCTTGATTGTCTCTTTTCTCATTCATATTATATTGTTGACTATTGTTCTGCACTAATCAAACACATTCACTCCTAATTAATAACACAATTTCTGCCACTGCATAAATAGAATTTCCCTAGAATTTTTATAACCACGTAAATAGAATTTTTGTTGCCAAGTCAATAGAATTTTTTCAGTTATCAAATAGTGTGAGCTATCCTCTTGAGCCAGATCCACACTAATCTGAAAGAAACAGGCGTTACCAAATACTTTGAAGGTACCATACATAATTTATACATATACTAGCTTTATATGCACACGATGTGTGCGAAATCAGGCAAAATTCTACATAAAAATATAACATTTATCTACTATTAGGAAGATCAAGATCAAATAATATATCTACTATTAGGAAGATGATGTTATTAGGATGATGTAAGATCAAATAATACATCGTTGATTTTCCTAATAACATCATCTTGGATAATTTATTTACATAATCTTGACGGTTGGACTATTGCAAAGACACGTCCAGGAAAGGAAGCCAACCAAAGGATATTGATCTTGTTATTAGAGGATTGTATATTCCCACACTGAATGATGATGCTTGTTAGTGTGTCTCGCCAGTTGGCTATGCAGCCAATCCTTGGTAGATCACTCATGTTTCTGAGCTTGTTGCAATGCGACCTTGATAAGATAACGATCGCAGGGAAGACGAGCAACTACTGAACGCCTCAGCAATTTCTTCCATACCCTCCACCTCCTTGTCCCACCCTTATAGTCAGGCTTTCGATACGCAGAGAAGCCTCCACTAGTAGCAAGCTTACTTAGCCATGCAACATTGTCTATCTCATGTGCACCGAAGTCTGCGTTTCTGCATACAAACAAGCAAATAAAATGTGATGAGTCATACGGGTAATTCTACGACTGAAAATAGAAATTAACAAACTCGAGATTAGGATTTATGTTCTGATGAAATGAGAGAGTAAGAACCTGTGAAGTAAGCGTTTTTTGCGTAGGCACCTGCGGATCAAGATCCACATTAGGTTCTAGCGCCCACCTCTGACAATGAGAGCTTATTCTACAGAGACAAGAGTGTAGAAGAGAAAACAAAAGTAAAGTTAACACTCAAAAGACGTAGAACAGAGACGATTTACAAATGGTAGCGGTACCAATTTAACCAACTACATTGTTTAAGGATTGGATTAGTACTCACCTAGCATATCCCATGAGTCATAAGTAGGAGGCCAGATTACTTTTTCTTCCTGGTGAGAGAGCGTTAAGACTAACAAAGCCAAAAAGCCTATAGAAGTCTGGACTCTGGCCTCTTACCTGCTGCCAGATAATAAGAGGCGCCCAATCTTGCGAACACTTTCAGCATTCATTTGTTTAGTATAGATTCAACAGTTGAGATCATTATCTACTGCATGAGGAATGTTGTCGAGTCAGAAACAGCAACCTCAGAAAGATCCTATTGGCAAAAAAGAACCTCAGAAAATCTATTCAGTCTAGGAAGCACAGCCTCAAAGTTCAACAAAATTTGTATGAAAATATTGGCAGAGTATATTCAACACTTTCACAAATGGAGAAATCAAGTAAACATAAATTAAAAGCTACTTGCAAAGGCAACGGAAAACAGGTAAATATGAAATGATAATAAATTTAAAAAACAACAGCGGAAGTAACCCATCAATCTATTGGAACTGTGAAGTCATAAATTGCTACGCTTTACTTTTTAAGCACCAGAGTGTGAACTGTATCAGTTTAAAGCAACAAATTGTTGTGCATTCCTTCTTAACAAAATGTTAAAATAATTGGTGATTATAGTAAGAGAAGATCTAGGACAAAAATTAGACTAATAGATGAGCGAGATAAGTGTTACCATTGCATGCTTGATTTCGCAAGTTCAATTTGTCAAGAAAAGCGCCTTCTAGTTACTGACATGCTAGCTGCTAGCCTGTGGTCGGTGTTTGTGCAGAACCTCAAGTTATTTGTTGGAAGTACTCCTAGCATAACCAACATAAATTCCACAAACAGGACACAAGTTGACCAAAATTTACAGCTTGTTGGCTAACTGAACAGTGAGTAGCGGGCTATGATGTCAGCTAAACTCGGGCATATATCTGTTGCAAGCACCAAAATTTCATCCAATGTTATTCGATGAATCAATCTAAGGTGTTCGAAAAACTTGAACTTTTGCAGAGGATTTAGTTTTAACCTTGGCTGCACTTGCACAATGTCAATGCTCAGAATTCGACCTTATTCATATCCATCTCTTCTTGACGCTTAGAAGCAGGGTCACCTTGGGTAAATGCATGATACCGGGTTCAGTAGGAGACACTTGCAAAATCAATTTATTTTTATTCTGAGCAGAACAACAAATTTTTAGTGATGCATTAATCTTTTCGAAAATCCACAACATGAAACTCTACTCAGTCAGTTTCAACTTCCACAAACTACAAGAACAACTAAGCCTTATTCCCAATTAGACAAAAATTTAGAATACAATCAAAAAGGACATTTATATAGTAACCGATCAGCAGACAAGTCAAAAATGTAAGTAGCAAATTAACAGTAAATTGATTACTCATTACTTATAAGGTTCTTTTTCTTTTCCCTGTTCTGATCAATAAAAATAAAAGAGTAATATTGGTCCCGTTAGAAATTCCTTAAGAACAGAACTATTATGCCTTGGAGCCTGTACGGTCGTATAGGATAGTAGGGTACAAGCTTCAGATCTATCCCCTCAATGTTCCTTGTTGGATGAAATGTCAACAGAAGCAAGGCAGATCCATAATAGTATAATAGCCAGTAGTATGTAACTATTAGAATCTGAAGGATGGTGAAATGATTCAAAGTTTCAGAAAGATTACCCTATTTACACAAAACTGATGAGAATAGTACAGCCATTGTAGGTCACAGAATACTCAACATGAACCAGCAGGTCAGGTAACAAATTGCGAGCATCTGAAGAACACAGTTTACCAAGTCGTTTGAGTGGTCCTCTTAGAAACTTCCATAGAGAAGTTGATATTTATAAAGGAACAAAACACCCAAGGGGGCAATAACTAGTAAAAGAATCACAAAAGCATTAAAATGAATAGCAAGTATAATTCTAAAGCCTACTATATCAACCAGCCATAGTTTTTACCTAGAAGATGGAACATGTATTGAAGTTGACTGCAAAACGTTCACCGATATCTGCACCTTTGCAGCGGCTTAGTCCAAAGGTGACTGACAACTTCCTATAGGATTCCGACCTCCTTTCTTGCTGGCTGCTGTAAGATAATAAGAGGCACACATGCTATTTCTTCAGAAAGACTTTCAGATCCGTATAAATATGAAAGATAGTAGTAAGTGGTGACCATCAAGGCAAAGTGAAGGTAAGAAAACTAAATTGGGATAGGAGCCTATGAGGCTGTTAAATAAAAAGAATCAGCCAATTAAGCGGGAAACAAAGACCAATATTGGTCCAAAAGGGCATTTAAAAAGGGTATTTAATAGCCAGTAGTACGTGACTATTAGAATTTAAAGGGTGGTGAAACGATTCAAAGTTTCAGAAAGCTTACCCTATTTCACACATAACTGGCGAGAATAGTACAACCATCGTAGGTAGCAAGGCACTCATCAAGAACCAGCAGGTCAGGATACAACTCGCGAAAATCTGAGAGACAAAGTTGAGCCGTACCCTTATAAACTATTATAGAGGAGTTGCTATTTATAGAGGAACGGAACACAAGGGGGTATTAACTACTAAAAGAAGAAATGCACTAAGATGATTAGCATGTGTAAATCTAGAGGTTACTGTACCTACAAACCAAAATCTTTATCTGGAAGATGGAATATGTATATGAAGTATGTATTGAAATGATCACAATAAGTAATGTCTACACCTTTGCATCACCTTTGTCCAAGGGTGAGTGACAACTGCCTATAGGATTCCAAGCTCTTTTCCTGTTGTCACCTGCTAGATAATAAGAGGCGCACATGCCATCTACTCGGAAAGACTTTGAGCATCCATCTGTAAAAATTTGAAAGACAGTAGTAAGTACTAAGTAGTGACCACCAAGGCAAAGTGCAAGTAAGGAAACTAAGTTCGGATAGGAGTCTATTAGGCTGCGAAATAAAAAGATTTAGCAGTTTGAGATCATAATCTACTCCAAGAATAATGTTTTAATTAAGCGGGTGTCATAGGACTTTGTAAAATACTAAAATTTGATAACAATGGGACAATAGAGTTACTAATTCAAACTAAGAACAATACTCCAAAGAACAGCAAGGCAATTGAGATTGCCAATCTCTTCTGTAACAGAATATACAAGGGAATGGATAAAACGAGCCATTCGTTAAATTATTCTTGCTCAAACATATTCTACCTAATGATTCCCCAAATAGTCATGTAGTTTGTTCAAGCAATAGTAAAGGACTAAAAGGAGGAATTAGGTAGTTTTTCAGACTATCGATATTATCTCCTAAAAAACCATTACTACTAAAAAACCATTACTATTCTAGGAGAAGTGTCAGCTTTTCTTGCACAACTCAATATGTGTCTATTAATACTAGAGGGAGTATCATTTTCACTAGTTGACTAACAAAGTCACAGTGTATAATAGCATTATCGCAACAGGTTCTTATTGTAAATCTTGTTTCTCTCTCACGCTGCGTGATCAAAGCGAAAATATTGGCAGAGTATATACAGCACTTTCAGAAACAGGGAAATCAAGTAAACATATATTAAAAGCTAATTGCAAAGGCAACGGAAAACAGGTCAATATGAAATTTTCATAATTGAAAACAAGATAATTTATTTTAAAAAACAACAGCAGAAGAACACCCATCAATCTATTGGAACTATGAAGTCATAATTTGTTACGCTTTAATTTTACTTATTCACCAGAATGTCAGATTGTGAACTGTATCAGTTAAAGCAACAGCTTGTAGTGCATTCCTGCTTAACAAAATGTCAAAAGAATTGGTGGTTGTAGTGATTTAAGAGCAGATCTAGGACAAAAAACAGAACTAATAGATGATTGAGAGAAGTGTTACCCTTGCATATTTCACAAGTTAAATTTGTCAAGAAAAGTGCCATCTAGTTACTGATATGCTAGCTGCTAGCCTGTTGTTGGTGTTTGTGCAGAACCACAAGTTATTTGTTGGAAGTACTTCCCAACATAACCAACATAAGTTTCAGAAACAGGACACAAGTTGAACAAAATTTACAGCTTGTTGGCTAACTGGACAGAGAGTAGCATGAAATTATGTCAGCTAAACTCGGGCATATATCTGTTGCAAGCACCAAAATATCAACCAACATTATTTGATGAATCAATCTAAGGTGTTTGAAAAACTTATTCAGCTTTTGCAGAGGAGTTAGCTTTAACCTGGCTGCAATTGCACAATGTCAAAGCTCAGAAGCTGAACTTATTCAAATCCGTCTCTTCTTCAAGCTTAGAAGCAGGATCACCTTGAGTAAATGCATGATACCGTGTTCAGTAGGAGACACTTGCAAAATCAATTTCTTTTTATTCTGAGCAGAACAACAATTTTTAGTGATGCATTAATCGTTTCGAAAATCCACAACATGAAACTCTACTCAGTTTCACAAACTACAATTAGACAAAAGATTTAGAATACAATCAAAAAGGACATTTATATAGTAACCAATAAGCAGACAAGTCAAAAATATAAGTAGCAAAATTAACAGTAATTGATCCTGTTAAAAAATTCCTTAAGAAAAGAATTCTGTCTAGGAGCCTGTATGGCCGTATAGGATAGTAGGGTACAAGCTTTATATCTATTCCCTCAATGTTCCTTGTTGGATAAATTGTCAATAGAAGCAAGGAAGATCCTTAATAGCCAGTAGTATGTAACTATTAGAATCTGAAGGGTGGTGAAATGATTCAAAGTTTCAGAAAGCTTACCCTATCTTATACAAAACTGATGAGAATAGTACAACCATTGTAGGTTACAAAGTACTCATCAAGAACCAACAGCTCAGGTAACAACTCACGAGCATCTGAGGAACACAGTTTACCAAGTCATTTGAGTGGTCCTCTTAGAAACTTCTATAGAGAAGTTGATATTTATAGAGGAACAGAACACCCAAGGGGGCAATAACTAGTAAAAGAATCACAAATGCACTAAAATGAATATCAAGTATAATTCTAAAGCTTACTATGTCTACGAGCCATAGTTTTTACCTAGAAGATGCAACATGTATTCAAGTCGGCTGCAAAAAATCACCAATATCTGCACCTTTGCAGCAGCTTTGTCCAAAGGTGACCGATAACTTCCTATATAATTCCGACCTTCTTTCTTGCTGCCTGCTGTAAGATGATAAGAGGCACACACACTATCTCCTCAGAAAGAATTTGAGCATCCATCTGTACAAATCTGAAAGACAGTAGTAAGTAGTGACCATCAGGGCAAAGTGAAAGTAAGAAAACTATTTTTGGATAAAAAGACTCCAAGAAGAATGTTGTCAATTAAGCGGGAAACAAAGACCAACTTTGGTCAAAAAGGACATTTAACAAGGACATTTTAAAAAGGACATTTAAGTAGTATGTGACTATTAGAATTTAAAGGGTGGTGAAACGATTCAAAGTTTCAGAAAGCTTACCCTTTTTCACACATAACTGGCGAGAATAGTACAACTATTGTAGGTAACAAGGCACTCATCAAGAACCAGCAGGTCAGGATACAACTCGCGAACATCTGAGAAACAAAGTTGAGCCGTATCCTTATAAACTATAATAGACGAGTTTATATTTATAGAGGAACGGAATACCCAAGGGGGTATTAACTAGTAAAATAATCAGAAATGCACTAAGATGATTAGCAAGTGTAAATCTACAGGTTATTGTATCTACGAACCATAATCTTTAACTCGAAGACAGAATACGTATATGAAATATTTATTCAAGATGACTGCAAATTAATCAATGTCTACACCTTTGCATCAGCTTTGTTCAAAGGTGATAGGATTCCGACCTCTTTCCCTGCTGGCAGCTGATAGATAATAAGAGGCGCCAGGCCATCTATTCGGAAAGACTTTAAGCATCCCTGTGTACATATTTGAAAGACAGTAAGTAGTAAGTACTAAGTAGTGACCATCAAGGCCAAGTGAAAGTAAGGAAACTAAATTCAGATAGGAGTCCGTAGGGCTGTCAAATAAATAGATTCAGCAGTTTGAGATCATAAGCTACTCCAAGAAGAATGTTGTCAATTAAGGGCGAACACAAAGACCAAGATTGGTTCGAAAAGAACCTCGTAAGATTTGATAACAATGGGACAATAAAGTCACTAATTCAAACTGAGAACACTAATCCAAAGAACAACAAGGCAATTGGGGATGTCAATCTTCTCTGTAACAAGAATGTAAAAGACGGGAAAAAAAGACAATCCATTCACCAAAATGATTATTGTTGCTCAAAGTACATATTCAAGCTAATTATTCCCCAAATAGTCAGGTAATTTGTGTAAGCATGACTATCAAAGAGGAATTGGGTAGCTTTATGGACTTTCGATATTACCATTACTGTTCTAGGAAAAGAGTCAATTTTTCTTGCAGATTCTAAATAGGAGTCTATTAATTCTAAATGGAGTATCATTTTCAATAGTAGGCTAAAACAACGTCACAGTATATAATAACATTACATAGTGCCAGAGGTTTTTAATTGTAGATCTTGTTTCTCTCGTGCTGCCTGTTCAAAAAGAATTCGTGGGCATTTTGAATTATAAAACTCCATGAGGATATAAACTTCTCATCCTATTGCGGAGAGGATTATGTTTCTTTAGCAACTAGTCTAGTTACATTCCTGAAAAGAGTAACGAAGGAAAATACTGAGATAATTGGTTATTGTAAAAAATTATATGCTTGAGTTGAAGAGTACAACCTTTGGAGTAAGCCTTTGTTACATAGTCACTCAAGGATCAAGATTCATATCAGGCTCTAACGACCACCCTTGAAAACCAGAGCTTCTCCTACGGAGATAGGAGTATACGTTAAAAAGAAGTACAATAAATCAAAAATACATGGAACAGGGAAGAACTACATATGGTAATGGTAATAACTTAACCAGCCATAAAGGATAGGATTGTCCCCATAATGTATATGTAAAAGATGGATCTTGATTGAAAAAGCAGTAATGTATTCACCTTTGCAGCATGTTCGTCCAAACATGAGACATGATTGATAAGCACTCGTCAATTACGGCACATCTAGAGAAACACGTAAAACATGAAAGTGAGACACTTTTATGCATCACAATAAACAAACAAAATATATATGCTTCAAAGCATCAATTCGGACTAGTGTGCATTGGTTGTTAAAATATAGGATGCATAAATACATTAAAGACTTGACTGCTACTCAAACAAAAAGAAATGGTTTTTATGTTTTAAAACATAAACAAAAAGGGTAAAAAAAGGGTTTGCAGTTAAAGATTAGTATTTAGTTTAACTCTAAAAGGGTTAAGATTGTGAATGTTAGATGATGAATTGATAATTATATAGAATATTATCAAAAATGTGAAAAATAAGCTAAGTGTAGTGTAAAATATGACTGTATTACGCACCTTTATTTCATTAACTCGTTGTTGAGGATAGAAAACACCATCCCTTGATTTCAATCTTCGTTAGTATCCTCGTCAGTACTTTTGACCCTTTCATGATTTACTGATTTAGGAATGAATAGGAAAGCAGTAAGTAGTAAATAAATGGTGATGAAAAGATGTAATGAATCCAATCTATGATGATGATAGAGACGAATATGAGAAGGTGAATTTTTACGTTACCTTCAATTAAAGGGATGTGTTTGATGTGTTCCCAATCCTCCCCCGTTGAATCTTGGCATCTTTTCTTGAGGCGTTCTGAGCAATACCTAATTTGAAGCTCCTGGAGGGAGGTGAGTTTGGGCATCCAATTCGGCATGGATTCCAGTCCGTCGCAACACCAAATTTTAAGGGAATGGAGGTTGATCCAAGAGGGAAGTTCCACCATCTTCGGGAGAATTTGCAATATCAAGATGCGGAGGGAATGAGAAAAGGATGGGCATGGCAGAGCAGTGTCCATGCCATCTTGTTTATCTTCTTCTGTTAACCTCACTTCTGGGCAATTCCAAATCACTAATTCCTCCAAGGAAGGGAGATGCTCCAATCCTCCATAAACAACACTCCTCAATTTGGAGCAATCACTAATAGATAACTCTCGCAGGGAAGTCATGCTCCTAAAGACCACCTCCCCAACTTCTTCTCCCAAACTCTCCACCTCATTGTCTCCATCAATTGTCAAGGAAGTAAGATGTTGTAAAACCAAGGTGGGCAGCGAATTTAGCCATTTCACGTCATCTATTTCTATTCTAGATTCCTTGCTCAGGCCTCCTATCATTATTATTTGCAGCCTTTTGTTGAATTCCTTCAGATATAAATCTTCAATGAGGGGACACTGCAGAGTAGCTTCCATGTGTGGGCAATCTACTATACTCAATATCTTCAATCTCGGAAGCAGTAGTCGTAATGGTTGGGCGATGGTAGTGGAAGTGGAATTATTAAGGTGCTCTTCATCTTGTTTATCTCCAACCCCCATCTTTAATCTCCACATGTACAGTTCCTCAAGGGAGGGAAACAACGAGAATAATCCCTCACCATTTGACACCGTCGATCTACTTGATGTTGAAGCTGCTGTTTCACAACCATCTGCTGCTGCTGCTGACGTGGCACCACCATCAATTGTTATGTCCTCCAATTCCCTTAATTCCCGAAGTCTAAGGGTTTTTAAATGGGGCATGATACCAAGCAATGTCACGTGCTCAATACTTAACCCATCAAGATTTAAACTAATGAGATTAGAATGTGCCGACAACTTTAATTTACTTTGCCTTCCACAACTTCCCTTTCTCTTTCTAAAATCAAACCCCTTGATCTCTAAGATCTTGACATTAGCATATGATTGCAGTTCCTCCACCAATTCAAATGCTTCTTCGCCTATTATCTCTTCCTCCCATCCTAAAAACACTATGGAAATATAACTAAGATGTTTTAGGTTCCTCAGATATCCTCCTTCCCTTTTGTACCCTTGCTTCATTTTTGCATCATTATCTGGGAATTTGATCACAATGTGAAGCTTTCCTTTTAGACTTGTGAGACTTTTAAGCTCTTCCAGACCATCAAACAATTTCTCCCAACTTACTGACTTCACCACAAATCTATTTAAGGTATGAAGACAACTCAACTTATCCATACCCATAGGCATATGAGTCAGCTCATCACATCCCTCTAAATCCAATATCCTAATCTTAACCAACTTGCACAATCCTTTCGGCAACTCTCTTAACATGTTACAGTATGCTAATCTCAAAATCTCCAAATTATATAACTTAGTAATTGATTCCGGGAGCTCCCTTAACTCACCATTCTTTGAAATATCTAAATACCTCAGATGCAACAATTTACCTATGGAATTCGGCAACTCTCTTAACATGTTACATCCTGCTAATCTCAAAGTCTCCAAATTATATAACTTAGTAATTGATTCCGGGAGCTCCCTTAACTCACCATTCTTTGAAATATCTAAATACCTCAGATGCAACAATTTACCTATGGAATTCGGCAAACTTAACAAACTTAAGTCACTCATGTCCAATGCCCTAAGGCACACCCAAGTTTCTACTAATGTCTTTACAGATTCCCACATCCCATAATCACTTCTCCATTTGCCAAATAAAAGAAATGAACGAATATGGGCCTCGGTGAATGACCCTTTTTCAAATTCAACTCCTAAAAAGCTAGATGGCGCACTTTTTCATCCATGTTGATGACGTTATTTGTTGTATATATCTCCTTTCCTGCTACTTGTTGCGCCACATCGTGCATGAGGTCATGCATCTTGCAGGAATAAATCGCACCATACTCATCATGCTTTACATCTTGAAAAAAACACCTTCGCAACAAGATAGAAAAACATTGCTCAGCCACATCATCCACCGTCAGACCTTCATCTAAAGGAACATCCACTGTCTGACCTTTATCTAGAGGAACAATGAAGCCTTGTGCAATCCAGAGACTTATTAACACCTCTTTCACGATCACAGAGTCTTTCGGAAACAGTGCGCAATAAGTGAAACAACTCTTTAATGGAGACTCGAGCTGATTATAACTAAGTTTCAATATAGTCATGATATCCTTTTGGCTATCTCTGGAGTTGAATAATTCAGTCTTCTTAAACAAAATCCATTGTTTCCTATCTTGACCATAGAGCAGACTTCCTGCCACTCTTATAGCCAGCGGAACTCCAGCACATTGCTCAACAATTTCTCGCCCGATCTTCATCAAATCCTCATGGGGGCTCGTTTTACTTGATCCAAATGCTATCTTCTCAAACAAAAGTTGGGAATCATTTTTCAATAAGCCTTGCAATTCATGTATCGACCTGCTACCTACAACCCTCGCTGTCTCATACGAACGTGTTGTTACCAAAATCCAACTTCCTTTCTGGCCTCCTAATAAGAACTCAACCATTTTCAACCATTGATTGCAGTCCTCGGTCCACACATCATCCAAGACAAGCAAGTATTTGTTACTTTCAAGTTTTTCACGAAGTTCTTTTTGTACCAAATCCAAGATGGTTCTCTCATCTTCCTTACCAACAACCGACGCCCAAATCTTCCGAAGAATCCCTTTGACATCCAACACTTCTTGCTCGTTATCAGAGACACAAGTCCACAATCTCAATGAAAATGCACTTTTGACCCTTGCATCATTGAACACAAGCTGAGCAAGAGCCGTTTTCCCCAACCCACCCATTCCGACAATAGTCAGGAAAGAAACATCTTCTTCAACCTTAGAATCTAACAAGAAGCCTACAATCTTCTCCACGTCATCCTCTCTTCCGACAATATTACTCTCATACACATAAGAACAAGTCTCCTCCTTCTCCTCCTCATAGGATGTGAGTCAACACTAAAGCCAGAGTTAACACTTAAGCCAAACGAGAACTTACTGTGATCGCTAGCAATAGCATCCAACTTTTTTCTAATCTTTTTAACCTTTCGAGACATCTTGTAAGCAGCAACAAAAGGATTGCTACTAGAAAAGAAGTGACTCAACTTTTCATATGCTTCCCCACCCTTCATACGCTGCTTCTGCTCGGCGAGAGTGACGAACTCATCAAGCAGATCGTCAGCATCATACACAGCATCCTTGAGACGCTGAATGTAAAGCTCAGCTTCATGTTTATTAGCAACCACCTCTTTATCCTGTGCATCGAGGAGCACAGCCTTGACAGTATCAACAGTACTCTGGAATTCAACAAGCCGAGATTCCTTGCCAAAAAAGGAATAAATCTCTTTTAGCTGTGAACATTGTAAGGCAGCAAACATAGTTTGAACAGCAGACAAAGCAAGATCCATTTTGGGTTTCAAAGAAGAGAAGAGTGATCAGAGGAGAGCAGGGAATGTGTAATGGTAGATTGTAGAAGAAGGAGATAAGAATGGAATTGATGTGTGTTGAGGCTAACTTAACAATAGCCACCCATATATAGAACAATCAACACATACAAAGTATGGAGACTTTTCCACACATGCATGAGAACAAAACATTGATGATCTAACTTAACTGTGGGTGTGGGTGTACGTCAAATACTTGCTTGTAACAAAAATTAGTACTATACACGTATTCATATATACAAACAAATGTAACAAGGACCCTTGAGTTCCATTATGAGATTATAAATCTTGGTTTTGATACTTATAAATGAGATTATATTTTTTTGTAAAAAAAATATATACAAACAAACGTATACATTGCTTTATAATACCATTATGAATTTATGATATACAAATAAAAATACAATCACTAGAAAATAAGTCATAGATACATTGAGTTCCGTCAAATACAACAACACAATTGGAACGAATTTGGAAAAGATCAGAAAATTGAGTATAACAATTTTTTATTTTTCTAACCATTGTCTCAAATGTATTGACCCAAATCGAACAAACCCGAAACGAATTGACTTAACCCGAGCCAATTGCCACCTCTAATTTCTATGTACAAGTATATAATAAACGTACATAATGCTTTTATAGCACAAGGCAAAATGGTTTTGATATATTCAATCATTGGTCCAAAATTATATACATTTTCTTTAATTGTTACAATTCGATTTTCATACTTATCATAGTCATGAATCCAAAACTTTGACCAATGATATTTTATTAATGTATTTGTAGAAAATTAAAATATTAATCTTTAGAAAATATATAATGACTGGAGTTTAATAACTTCCAACAAAATTGTATTCTTCGTTACTGATAATTCAAAATGGTTGGTCAAATAAAATGTGTAAATAGTGTACAAGTACAAAGTGTAATGAAAATCGTAACAGATAGAGTATGTTCTACCTAGTATTCATTAAACACTTTAACAAATAAAGGTAGAATAGTCAAAAGTTATAGTATTCAACAAAATTATTTTACAATTATTGAGCAGAATTAAATTATATTTATGCCCTTTTTCTTATTATTTTTCTCAATTTTGATCTGTCGGTTTTGTGGACAAAACATCAAAATTTTAATATATATATTAAAAAGCGCTAGCAAGAATTCAATTTACCACGTGTGAACATCCCCTGTTTCAATAGCATTTATACAAGTCACTTTCATATATTAATAGAAAAATAATCAATGTAAAGATATAAACCCGCAACTTCAAGTATGAAAGATAGAGCTCCAATCTCTCCACCATGTTTTTTTTTTCAAAATTAACAATGATATATGTATAAAAATCAAGAGTTAAATTATAACTTTGAAATCCCTATTATAAATGATCTTTTTTAATGATATTTTTCACACTATTAGTTATCTCAATTAATACTAACATACTTATAATGCGCAAAATTCCGAGATATCATCCACGCCTAATACTAGTTTAGTATTATAGATATAATGTAGTTAGATTTGTCTCCAAATACACTTTCATATATAGAATATTATCAAAAATTAGTATTTAGTTTAACTCTAAAAGGGTTAAGATTGTGAATGTTAGATGATGAATTGATAATTATATAGAATATTATCAAAAATGTGAAAAATAAGCTAAGTGTAGTGTAAAATATGACTGTATTACGCACCTTTATTTCATTAACTCGTTGTTGAGGATAGAAAACACCATCCCTTGATTTCAATCTTCGTTAGTATCCTCGTCAGTACTTTTGACCCTTTCATGATTTACTGATTTAGGAATGAATAGGAAAGCAGTAAGTAGTAAATAAATGGTGATGAAAAGATGTAATGAATCAAATGTATGATGATAGATAGAGACGAATATGAGAAGGTGAATTATTACGTTACCTTGAATAAAAGGGATGTGTTTAATGTGGTCCCAGTCCTCCCCCGTTGAATCTTGGCATCTTTCATGGAGGCGGTCTGAGCAATTATTAATGTGAAGTTTCTGGAGGGAGGTGAGTTTGGGCATCCAATTCGGCATGGATTCCAGTTGTCTGCAATGATCAATATAAAGGGTATGGAGGTTGGTCAAGAACTGCATCCAAGAGGGAAGTTCCACCAGCTCCGAGAGGGATTCCAATGTCAATGTGCGGAGGGAATGAGAAAAGGATGGGCATGACAGAGAATACCTCACTTCTGATAACCTCACTTTCGGGCAATAGAAAATCTGTAATTTCTCCAAGGAAGGGAGATGCTCCAATCCTCCATTTACAACACTCCTCAATTTGGAGCAAGATTGAATACGCAAGTTTCGCAGGGAAGTCATGCTCTTAAAGATCTCCACCTCCCCAACTTCTTCTCCCAAACTCTCCACCTCCGTATCTCCATATATTTCCAAGGAAGTAAGACGCTGGAAAGACAGGGTGGGCAGCGAATTTAGCCATTTCACGTCCTCTATTTCTATTTCAGAAAGACAACAAGTAGTTACTAATTGCAATCTATTGTTGAATCCCTTCATATATAACCATTCTAAGACGGGACACTGCAGATTAGCTTCCATGTGTGGGCAATAGAATATTCTCAATACCTTCAATCTTGGAAGCAGTAGTCGTAAAGGTTCGGCGATGGTCGTGGAAGTGGAATCATCATCTTGTTTATCTCCCACACCCTTCCTTCTTGTTCTCCTCCATCCTTTCATCTTTGGCAGTCCCCACATGTCCAGTTTCTCAAGGGAGGGAAACAATGAGAATAATCCCTCACCATTTGACACCGTCCATCTACTTGATGTCGAAGCTGCTGGTTCACAACTATCTTCTGCCGATGACGTGTCACCACCATCAATTATTATGTACTCCAATTCACTTAAAAACCAAAATTTAAGGGTTTTTAGACAGGGCATGATGCCCATGAATGTCACGTGCTCAATAATACTTAAACTTATAAAGATCCAACTCAATGATATTCGAATATGCCGGCAACTTTAAATTACTTTGCCTTCCACAACTTTCTCTTCTTTTAAAATTAAACCCTCTAAACTCAAACCTCTTGACATTAGCATGTGGTTGCAGTTCCTCCACCAATCCCAATGCTTCGTCGCCGATTATTTCTTCCCCCCATCCTTCTTCAAACTCTATGTGAACATAACTAAGATGTTTTAGGTTCCTCAGATATCCTCCTTCCCTTTTGTACCCTTGTTTCATTTTTGCATCATTATCTGGGAATTCAATCACAATGTGAAGCTTTCCTTTTAGACTTGTGAGACTTTTAAGCTCTTCCAATCCATCAAACAATTGCACCCAACTTACTGACTTCATCACAAACCTATTTAGGGTATGAAGACAACTCAACTTACCCATGTCCCTAGGCATATGGGTCAACCTATCACATCCCTCTAAATCTAATATCCTCAACTTACTCAACTTGCTCAATTTATCTGGCAATTCTTTCACGTACCGACACTTGAATAATTTCAAAGTCTCTAAATTATGCAGTTCAGTAATTGATTTAGGGAGCACCTCTATATCATTCAGTGAAAGATCTAAATATCTCAAATGATTTAACTTACCTATTGAATTGGGCAAACTTTTTAAATACCTGTGACTCAGGTCCAATGCCCTAAGGAACACCCAATTTTTTACTAATGACTCTACATATCGTTGTCGGCCAGGTTGTGTCTGGCCTCCCCTTAGATTCACCATAGGATACCATCTGTCAACAAAAAGTTGCGACCGAATGTGCATCTTAGTGAATAAATGTTGTGAATATTCACTACTCATAAGGCTTACATGCCGCGCTTTTTCATCCACATTGATGATAGAACTCGCTACACATATCTCCTTTCCTGCTACTTGTTGCGCCACATCATGCATTAGATCGTGCATCTTGCATGAGTAAATCGCATCAAACTCATCATGCTTTACGTCTTGGAAAAAACACCTCCTCAATAAAATGGAAAAATATTCCTCGGCGGCGTCATCAAGCGTCTGACCTTCATCCAAAGGAACAACGAAGCCCTGTGCCAGCCAGAGATTTACTACCACCTCTTTTTCCATCTCAAAGTCTTTAGGGAACAACGCGCCATATGCGAAGCAACTCTTTAATGGAGGCTCGAGCTGATCGTAACTAAGCTTTAATATAGGCATGATATCGTCTTGGCTATCTCTGAAGTTGAACAATCCAATCTTCTGTATTGAAAGCCATTTGGTTTTATCTTGACCATACAAGAGACTTCCTGCCACTCTTATAGCCAACGGGACTCCAGCACATTGCCTAACAATTTCACGCCCGATCTCGATCAAATCCTCATGAGGGCTTGCTTTATCCGCCCCAAATGCTATCTTCGCAAACAAAAGTTCGGAATCTTCTCTCGATAAGCCTTGCAGTTCATGCAGCCAACTGCCTACTACAACTTCCGCTGTCTCACGCGAACGAGTTGTTACCACAATCCAACTTCCCTTCTGACCTCCCAATAAGAATTCTACCAGATATGTCCATTGCTTGCGCTTTTTAGTCCACACGTCATCCAAGACAAGCAAGTACTTGTTGCTTGCAAGATTTTCACGAAGTTGCTCTTGCACCTTTTCGAATGTGGCTATCTCATCTTTCTTACCAACAACCGACGCCCAAATCTTGCGAAGAATCCCTTCAACATCCAACTTTTCCTGCTCGTGATCAGAGACACAAGTCCACAACCTCAATGAAAATGCACTTGCGATCGTTGCATCATTGAACACAAGCTGAGCAAGAGCAGTTTTGCCCAAGCCACCCATTCCAACAACAGAGAGGAAAGAAACATCCTCTTTTCCATTAGAATCTAACAAGAGGCCTACGATTTTCTCAACCTCTTTCTCTCTTCCGACAATATTACTCTCATACACATAACTAGAAGTCTCCTCCCTTCTCCTCATAGGCTGAGAGTCAACACTAAAGCCAGAGTTAACTCTGAAGCCAAACCCAAACTTACTGCGGTCGTTGGCAATAGCGTCCAACGTCTTCTTAATCTTCTTAACCTCTTGAGACATCTTGTGAGCAGCAACAAAAGGATTGCTACTAGAAAAGAAGTAGTGCAACTTTTCAGAGACTTTCCCATCCTTCATATGTTTCTTCTGCTCAGCGAGAGTTACGAACTCATCAAGCAGATCATCAGCATCGTATACAGCATTTTTGAGCCTCTGAATGTAGAGCTCAGCTTCATGTTTATTAGTGACCACCTCTTTGTCCTGCGCATCGAGGAGCACAGCCTTGACAGTATCAACAGTAGTCCTGAATTCAACAAGTTCAGATTCCTTGACAAAAAAGGAACAAATCTCTTTCAGCTCAGAACATTGGAGGGCTGCAAACAGAGTTTGAGCAACGGACAAAGCTGTTCCAATATCCATTTTTGGGATTGAGAAAGGAGGGATTAATTGTGATGGCAGATTGCAGAAGAAGGAGATCAAAAGAACAGTAATTTGGTTTTGCTAGCTAGATGGCAAACAATTGTAAGGGATACTTATGATTTTTTGGTTTAGTTTTGCTTTGTTAATGCTCAGCTATAAGCAATAATTGGGCGTAATTATTACTTTATTAGTATAACTAAAATAATGTACAAATCATTTTCCAGATTCCACGGCGCTAATCTGTCTTGATTAGTACCATTAGCCATTAATCTACGAGTAATTATACAGATAGTAGTAATAAACTAATAACAAGGATGATTAATATATAAATTTGATTGTATCCACGAACTTGCTGCATTTGACAGATTCCACGGTGCTAGTGTGATCTGAATTCAGGAATTGTACTATTAGCCATTAATCTATGCTTAATACTGATAATGAGGATGAATACTACTCCCTCCGTCCCATAATATAGTGCTTGTATTCCATTTTGGGTGTCCCAAAATTTGTTTCCATTTTTAAAAGGTACTAAATTCCTAACATACCCTCATAGAGTACTTAAAAATGGTCCCTCCAAAGTATTTTATTCTAAAATATCTCCTTTCTATGTACTTGTCATTATTATATTTGTTTTTTTTCCCTACTTTACCTCTTTAAATTTGTTATTTTGTTGTCACAAGTACTTCAATCATTGATGTTTTGTCTAACCTTAATTTTTGTGAAAAATGAGAAACAAGCACTATATTATGGGACGGAGGGAGTATATTAATATCACTGTTTACGAACTTGATGCGTTGCAGTGCCCTGTACTAATCCATGTGCTATCATTATGAATCTTACTAAAATGATTAACTAATGATGATTGCTAAATTAATTTGAGAGTTTCCACTTTCCACGGTGCTAATTTGTCTTAATTTCTAGATTATTCTTTCGAGATCCCTAGATGGCTAATTGACTTATGGTAGTGATGAGGATCTCGATAATAAATGCAGATTAATAAAAGTTCAATAAATAAATAAAAGTTGAGTACATACAAATACAATCAGGTTTTCCGAAGTTCGCTGCTGGCAAGGGTCTCTCTTTAGGCACCGGAGAAGGCAGTGCATGCGGGGGTGCACACTGGTGGTGGACTGTTGGGGCGGAGGACAGAGAAAGTGAAGTGCAAAGGCATTTCACTTTTTTAAAAAATTTAAAGATAATGAAAATTACTTTTCCATCTTTACTACTCTTGTTTTTTTTATTATGTTACTCTGTTAGGCTCCAATTGTAAGGATGAGCATAATTTTGGAGGATAACGAACGGTCGGTCCAATTTACCATGAGTTGTGCGTAGGTGGTGAATTTGATAGTTTAATCGTCCCACATATATTCATCTTTCGCCTTTTCCGTTCATCTTGTATCTACCCGTCCAATTTAAGTCTAAAATAATTTTTTATTTATTAGCCCAAATCTAGGAAAACAATTAAACTCATTGTATAATAAACATTGGTGAGCGTTACGAACCTTAACAGCTTAATAAGCAAGGCCGTGTGAAACGAGGGAAGAAACGAAGAAGTAAGGAATCCAACTCCCAAAGTGATGTACATATAAGCTAAAACATGAGCAATAGACATTTAAAGTGGAATTGACAACATTGCGCAACAACTTAAAATGCTTGTGTCTTATATCTTTCACAAGATCACATATACATGCAAATGTTATTAACAGTTACCACAAACTAAGATGAGATACTAACATCTTAGGCATTCCAACTACCTAAAAAGAATGAAGATGAGGGCACAAAGTGAGAAAGAAGACACACCAAACAATACTAGTAAATATGTACAACTAACAATCTCTAACTCGAATCAACCTCGGCATTCCCTTACGCTCATCACATTCGTAAGCCCACGAAAGAAGAAAGAGTGAGGCAATATTCAACATCTTTGTCAACATATCATCATCTCCAAACAGTCTCATTAGCATTAGCGAAAATCGAGTTGTGATGCTCTATCAGGCACCGGATAACCTCGATTGCGGCAAAGTCAATCGGCAAGCCATCGTCCAAGGTAATTGGGGAGGAAGCATCTTTATCGTCAATCTCTTCTGTAATAAGTCACGACAAAGTCAACAACTAAAGTAGTTCCATGAAGTAATTCATTCAAACTAATGGTTCACCAAACAGTTGAGTACACGGCCTTTCAATTTTCTTATCTACATGGCCTTTTTAAAAAAACATCTTCAATGCTGAAATAGTTATTAACTTATGATTGTCCCTAACCCCTCATAAATGGTAATGTCAATTCTATCTTCTTCTGCTATTAAAAAAATAATATCCTCATCCGGTTTTCCCATCACTAAATTTAAGTAAATATTCGGAATACAACCAGGCAATCATAACCCATTCCTACATCAGACATAACTTTTCTTTCCACACAATCCTAAAAACGCTTTTGTAATGTTAATTGTAAATCTCGTTTCTCTCATATTCCTACAGAAAGCAAATAACTTGTGCGTGTTCTGAGTTCTAGAACTTCACAAGGCCATGAAGTTCTCATCTCATAGGCAACATCTTATTTCCCAAAAGAATTAAGTTAACAAACACACGATAACATCCCGAGATTGCAGCTCTAAAATCACCTAGAATATTTGTTTTTGTTGATTAGAAGGCGATCAGCAATTCCATTTGACTATTTATGCCCATCCAAGTTCTTCAGTGCATCTGCTTTTCAAATTTCAGGGGTGAAGACACCAAATTATGTCCAAGATTCCTATGGAATTCATCCAATACCCTTCAAACCAAACTCAAAGAGCAGCTCCCTCAAAAAAACAAATAGCAACTAATAGATAATGTTAGTTAAAGTGGCATAATCATGCATTTATGAGCGTCCTCATAAGACCTCCAGGGCTTAAAACAGGTTCGATCATCAATCCTCACATTACGATTGACGAGGAACTCTCTATCGATATGACAGGAGCAGAAGAAAACTTAAAGACAGTCGGAAATATTGCCACTCAAAAACAGACAATTTTACAAAGTACTTCCACCTACAAACAGACCTTGTGCCATAATTGATTTGTGCATAAGAAATAACAGACTACTCACCAAGCATGTCCCATGAGCCATATGTAGGGGGCCTAGGGGGCAAATTACTTTTCTTTCTGGTGAGAGCTTTAGCCTCGTGATACCAAAAGTGCTATAGACTTCTGGCCTCCTTCCCTTCTGCCAAATAATAAGAGGCGCCACCTCCTCGGAAAGACTTTGAGCATCCATCTATACATATTCCAAACACAGAAGTGAGTAGTGACCATCAAGGCAAACAGAAAGTAGGGAAACTAAATTCAGACATGATTGATCGGCCGTTGATGTTTAATACAAGGATTCAGCCGCTTGAGATCATTATCTACTTCATTGAGGAATGTAGTCAACTAGGGACTAGAGACTAACATTTGGACCAAAAGAAGGCCTCGGAAAGTCCGATAAAGAGAAGATAGAGATAATAACTCAAATGTAGGAAGCACAACTCCAAAAAAACAAGGAAATACATTTCAAAAAGTAAGCATAGTATACTGAGCACTTCCACAAACTGAGGAAAACAAGTAAGCATATACTAAGAGTTATTGTCAAATAAAAGGCCAATTGGTAAGAATAATAGTTTCCAAAGGTGAAAATTTTTAGATAAAAGATATAAGAACAGAACATAAAGCACATATTAGCCAAGGTCAGGCGAAACAACTAAAGTATAAACAAAAATTGCATCTACAGAAATACATTATTAATTGGTTCATGCCTTGTTGAGAACCGACTTCTGATATACTCAAAGCAAGAGTGCAGTGACAAACTCCAGTGTCATGTAATTCACAGTAGGAAGCCTCTTCAGCACATTCCTAATAACATTGATACCCGAACAAGCGCTTCTGATCTCATCATAAAGCTCAAATGTGGTCAGTGGCTCAGGGAGACTTAGCAAGGTAACATTTAATTAGGACAGTAATGTAAAGTGGATTTGTGTTTTCTGGCAGCAACGCGTTGGGCTCTGCAATTGAGAAGGTGAAATATGAGCAATGATGCCAGTAAATAATTAAACGAAGTAAGCAGAAAGAAGTAAAACCTTGGTTGTAGAATGAAACAAGCTGCTGAACAACCTTCTTGTCTCCCTCCAATTTTAACAAGTCATGTTCGGGAAATTGTCGAGAAAGAAGATGTAAGTATCACAACTTAAATCCTATATGTTTGCATTACCGCAGGCATTTTGTCATACTTGAAATGAAGGAATAGTTACACTATTTATCTACAGTTAAGAAGATTAAATCAAATTAAATACATCATTTGGATCATGACATAATCTTGATAGTGTTGGACAATTAAAAAGATGGGGCCAGGAAGCCAACCAGAGGATATTTAGGATTGAGTCGTCTTTAAAGGATTAAATATTCCCAAATTGGATGACAATGCTTGTTAGTTTGTCTTGACAGTTGGCTATGGAGCTATGCAGCCAATCCTTGGTAGATCCCTCACATTTCTGAGCTTATTGCAATGCGACCTTGATCAGACAAGGATCGCAGGAAAGACGAGCAGCTACATAACACAGCAATTTCTTCCTAACTCTCGCCTCGTTGTCCCACCCTTATAGTTGGCTTTTGATACGCTGCCAAGTAAAAAGCCTCCACAAATAGCAAGCTACTTTAGCCATACGACACTGTGTATCTCACGTGCACGATGCACCCAAGTCTGCGTTTCTGCATAGTAACAAGCAAATAAAAATATGATGAGTCGTAAGTGTAATCTATGCAAGTACACTGAAAATAGAAATTAACAAACTCGAGAATAGAATTTTTGTGTTATGCTGAAATGAGAGAATAAGAACCTGTGAAGTAAGCCTTTGTTGCATAGGCACTTGCTGAACAAGATCCACATGAGGCTCTAGAACCCACCTCTGACAATGAGAGCTTATTCTACAGAGATAGGAGTGTAGAAGAGAAAACACAGTATAATTAACACTCAAAAAGACATAGAACAGAGATGGTTTATAGATGGTAGCAGTACCAATTAAACCAACTATATTGTTTAAGGATTATTGGATTAGTACTCACCTAGCATGTCCCATGAGCCATAAGTAGGAGGCCAGATTACTTTTTTTCCTGGTGAGAGAGCGTTAAGACTCACAAAGCCAAAAAGTCCTATAGAAGTCTGGACTCTGGCCTCTTACCTGCTGCCAGATAATAAGAGGCGCCCAATCTCGCGAACACCTTCAGCATTCATTTGTTTAGTATAGATTCAACAGTTGAGATCATTATCTACTGCATGAGGAATGTTGTCGAGTCAGAAAGAACAACCTCAGAAAGATCCTATTGGCAAAAAAAAACCTCAGAAAATCTATTCTTTCAGTCTAGGAAGCACAACCTCAAAGTTCAACAAAATTTGTATGAAAATATTGGCAGAGTATATTCAACTTTTTTCCAAACGGGGGTAAATATAAATTAGAAGCTAATTGCAAAGGCAACGGAAAACAGGTAAACATGAAGTGATTATAAATTTAAAAAACAACATCAGAAGTAACACCCATCAATCTGTTGGAACTGCGAAGTCATAAATTGTTACGCTTTAATCTTTACTTATGCACCAGATTGTGAACTGTATCAGTTTAAAGCAACAAATTGTTGTGCATTCCTTCTTAACAAAATGTTAAAATAATTGGTGATTATAGTAAGAGAAGATCTAGGACAAAAATTAGACTAATAGATGAGCGAGATAAGTGTTACCATTGCATGCTTGATTTCGCAAGTTAAAATTGTCAAGAAAAGCGCCTTCTAGTTACTGACATGCTAGCTGCTAACCTGTGGTTGGTGTTTGTGCAGAACCACAAGATATTTGTTGGAAGTACTTCCCAGCATAACCAACATAAATTCCACAAACAGGACACAAGTTAAACGAAATTTACAGCTTGTTGGCTAACTGGACAGTGAGTGGCGGGCTATGATGTCAGCTAAACTCGGGCATATATCTGTTGCAAGCACCAAAATTTCAGCCAATGTTATTCGATGAATAAATCTAAGGTGTTCAAAAAACTTATTTCAGCTTTTGCAGAGGAGTTTTAACCTGGGCTGCACTTGCACAATGTCAATGCTCAGAATTCGACCTTATTCAAATCCGTCTCTTCTTCACGCTTAGAAGCAGGGTCACCTTGGGTATATGCATGATACCGGGTTCAGTAGAAGACTCTTGCAAAATCAATTTCTTATTATTCTGAGCAGAACAACAATTTTTAGTGATGCATTAATCTTTTCGAAAATCCACAACATGAAACTCTACTTCAGTTAGTTTCACAAACTACAAGAACAACTAAGCCTTATTCCCAATCAGACAGAAATTTAGAATACAATCAACCAATCAGCAGACAAGTCAAAAATATAAGTAGCAATTTTAATAGTAAATTGATTACTCATCACTTATTAGGTTCTTTTTCTTTTCCCTGTTCTGATCAATAAAAACAAAAGAGTAATTGCTCTTGTTAGAAATTCCTTAAGAACAGAACCATTATGTCTTGGAGCCTGTAAGGCCGTATAGGATAGTAGGGTACAAGCTTCAGATCTATCCCCTCAATGTTCCTTGTTGGATAAATTGTCAATAGAAGCAAGGCAGATCCATAATGGTATAATAGCCCGTAGTATGTAACTATTAGAATCTGAAGGGTGGTGAAATGATTCAAAGTTTCAGAAAGCTTACCCTATTTTTACACATAACTGGTGAGAATAGTACAGCCATTGTAGGTAACAAAGCACTCATCAAGAACCAGCCGGTCAGGTAAGAACTTGCGAGCATCTGAGGAACACAGTTTACAAAGTCATTTGAGTGGTCCTCTTAGAAACTTCTATAGAGAAGTTGATATTTATAGAGGAACAGAACACCCAAGGGGGCAATAACTAGTAAAGAATCACAAATGCACTAAAACGAATAGCAAGTATAATTCTAAAGCTTACTATTCGAGCCATAGTTTTTACCTAGAAGATGGAACATGTATACAAGTTGACTGCAAAAAAGATCACCAATATCTGCACCTTTCCAGCAGCTTTGTCCAAAGGTGACTGATAACTTCCTATAGAATTCCGACCTGCTTTCTTGCTGGCTGCTGTAAGATAATAAGAGGCGCACACACTATCTCCTCAGAAACTTTGAGCATCCATCTGTACAAATCTGAAAGACAGTAGTAAGTAGTGACCATCAAGGCAAAGTGAAAGTAAGAAAACTAAATTTGGATAGAAGCTTATGAGGCTGTTAATAAAAAGATTCAGCTTTTTTGAGATAATAATCTACTCCAAGAAGAATGTTGTCAATTAAGCGGGAAACAAAGACCAACATTGGTCCAAAAGGACATTTACCAAGGACATTTTAAAAAGGACATTTAATAGCCAGTAGTATGTGCCTATTAGAATTTAAAGGGTGGTGAAACGATTCAAAGTTTCAGAAAGCTTACCTTATTTAACACATAACTGGCGAGAATAGTACAACCATCGTAGGTAACAAGGCACTAATAAAGAACCAGCAGGTCAGGATACAGCTCGCGAACATCTGAGAAACAAAGTTGAGCCGTACCCTTATAAGCTATTATAGACGAGTTGATATTTATAGAGGAACGGAACAACCAAGGGGGTATTAACTAGTAAAAGAATCAGAAATGCACTAAGATGATTAGCAAGTGTAAATCTACAGGTTATTTTATCTATGAACCATAATCTTTATCTCGAAGACAGAATACGTATATGAAATATTCATTCAAGATGACTGCAAATTAATCAATGTCTACACCTTTGCATCAACTTTGTCCAAAGGTGACTGACAACTGCCTAGAGAATTCCAACCACTTTCCCTGTTGGCAGCTGCTAGATAATAAGAGGCGCACAGGCCATCTATTCGGAAAGACTTTAAGCATCCCTGTGTACATATTTGAAAGACAGTAAGTAGTAAGTACTAAGTAGTGACCATCAAGGCCAAGTGAAAGTAAGGAAACTAAATTCAGATAGGAGTCCATAGGGCTGTCAAATAAAAAGATTTTGCAGTTTGAGATCATAAGCTACTCCAAGAAGAATGTTGTCAATTAAGCGGGAAACAAAGACATAAATTGCAACGCTTTAATTTTTAAGCACCAGATTGTGAACTGTATCAGTTAAAGCAACAAATCGTTTGTGCATTCCTTCTTAACAAAACGTTAAAAGGATTGGTGGTTGTAGTGAGTAAGAGAAGATCTAGGACAAAAATGAAACTAATAGATGACCGAGAGAAGTGTTACCATTGCATGCTTGATTTCGCAAGTTAAATTTGTCAAGAAAAGCGCCTTCTAGTTACTGACATGCTAGCTGCTAGCCTGTGGTCGGTGTTTGTGCAGAACCACAAGTTATTTGTTGGACGTACTTCCCAGCATAACGAACATAAATTCCACAAACAGGACACAAGTTGAACTAAATTTACAGCTTGTTGGCTAACTGGACAGTGAGTAGCGGGCTATGATGTCAGCTAAACTCGGGCATATATCTGTTGCAAGCACCAAAATTTCAACCAATGTTATTCGATGAATCAATCTAAGGTGTTCGAAGAACTTATTTCAGCTTTTGCAGAGGATTTAGTTTTAACCTAGGCTGCACTTCCATAGTGTCAATGCCCAGAAGTTGATCTTATTCAACTCCGTCTCTTCTTCAAGACTTCAAGCTTAGAAACAGGATCACCTTGGGTAAATGCATGATGCCGGGTTCAGTAGGAGACACTTGAAAAATCAATTTCTTCTTATTCTGAGCAGAACAGCATTTTTTAGTGATGCATTAATCTTTGCCAAATCCCACAACATGAAACTCTACTCAGTCAGTTTCACAAATTACAATTAGACAAAAAATTTAGAATACAATCAAAAAGGACATTTAAATAGTAAGCAATCAGCAGACAAGTCAAAAATATAAGTAGCAAAATTATCTAATTGATTGGAACAGTAATTAATTACTCATCACCTACCAGGTTCTTTTTTTTTTCCCCTGTTCAGATCAATAAAACAAAAAGAGTAAATGTTCCTGTTAGAGATCCATTAAGAACAGAACTATTATGTCTTGGAGCCTGTACGGCCGTATAGGATCTAAACCTCAATGTTCTTGGAGGATAAATGTCAATAGAAGCAAGACAGATCCATAATGGTATAATAGCCAGTAGTATGTAACTATTAGAATCTGAAGGGTGGTGAAATTATTCAAATTTGCAGAAAGATTCCCCTATTTAACACAAAACTGATGAGAATAGTATAGCCATTGTAGGTGACAAAATACTCATCAAGAACCAGCAGGTCAGGTAACAACTCGCGAGCATCTGCGGAACAAAGTTTACCAAGACATTTGAGTGGTCCTCTAAGAAACTTCATAGAGAAGTTTATATTTATCGAGGAACAGAACACCGCGATTACGGGTTGGATGTCTAATTGTCCAGGCGGTAATGATAGTATCTTGTACCTGAACCAGTGGCTCACTTTTTCTAAGTAATGGGGAAGAGGACCGAAACATGCTCCCAAGGGGGCAATAACTAGTACAAGAATCAGAAATGCACTAAAATGAATAGCAAGTATAATTCTAAAGCTTACTATATGTTTTTACCTAGAAGATGGAACATGTATTCAAGTTGACTGCAAAAAATCACCAATATCTGCACCTTTCAGCAGCTTTGTCCAAAGATGACTGATAACTTCCTATAGGATTCCGACCTCCTTTTTGCTGGCCTAAGCATATAAATATCCACACGAATGAATGAAAACGAAAAAGGATATAGTTAATTTAGAAACGTGTCAATTTTGCAATGGTTAATTGTTAAGTAAATAAAATAAAAATTAGTCATTAGCTTAAGTGGTGGCTCATTAGTAAGAATTGAACACGAGAACGCTCACAGTTGACATGTTTTATCTCAAAAAGTGGAGCTCAATAAAACAGGGAATTCTTAAGTGTGTATTCAGTACTTGAAAATTTTATAATGCAGTAAGGAACTAGAAAAGGTTTTTGAAACTTGGATAATTATGATAAATTCAATGGAATGAATGAAGTACCTGCAATGACGAGGATAGATTGGGTGCTGATGAAAACAGGAAAGAGAAGGAGCACTTGTGGATAATTTAGTCCTTTGCATTCACGAATTTTAAGGGTTTGGAGGGCAGTCAAGAACTGGATACAGTATTGCAGATCCACCATCGCATTTTCATTTACAACTCATCAATGTGGATTTCGTTTACAAGCTTGTGAAGTCTATCAGACAATACAAGGTCTTCCCACTCCAAAGAATCCCACCAATCCTTATCTGCTGCTATATGTTTGATGTGCACATCATCATTTCCTTCCAAATGAAGATTTCTGAGCTTAGGGCAATTGTAAAAGCTCATGTATTCCAATGGCGGCCACCGAGCTCTCCAAATGCCAATTATTTCTGGTAAATAATGAAGTTTTAATACTTTCAAGTTACACAGAGCAGGAAAACCATGAGGTTTAAACTGTTCCAGCTTCACATCTTCTTTGACTGATGCACTCGAAAGGTCCTTCATGTTTACAGCTTCACTAACTGTATCGCCAAGCATTATTTTCTGGATATCATCATCTTCAATCACAACATAGTTTAGGGATACACAATCTTCAATCACCAACTCTTCCAGGTTGCAAAGAATATCAAGCATGGAGCAGGTGAAAACATAGCTCAGCTTTGGACACGCATGCACCGTTAAACATCTCAACCTTGCAAGACTTCCCATTGCAGCATGACCAACCCAAAGTCTTTCTAATTTCCACAAACAATTTATACTCAAATATTCTAGAACAGGAAGAAATTCTCTTCCATGTTCTTTATTATTTACAATTCCTTCGAGGTTTGGACAATCCGTTAGTATGCAGCATTTCAAGCCATCAAAGCACTGGCTCCCAAATTGTGATAGATAACATATGCTAAGGTGATGGTCTAAGTAGAAAGAAGTAGCTCGTGTCAGTACCTCTACCACAGCATCCGGTACATTTTCACCATTAACAAATCTCAAACATCGTAGACCGTCTTTATACAAGAGTTCTGCGTCATTTGAAACTAAAGATACAATGCGCTTGAAATCATGCCCAACAACAAAATTGAATGTAGTCACATCTCTGTCTTTCCAGGCTTGACTTGCATGCACAAAATACTCAAGGCATTCTACTTCTGGAAAGTGAAAATAGAGCACTGATAGCTTGAGGTTACTTATTTCTTTTGTGATACTTGATGCACTCGAAGTCCAACGCTGATCTCCAGGGTATACAAACATGCCAAGTTCTCTAAGCCCAAGACTCGAAATGATTCCATCTGATACAAACTTCGATGGGAGCTTATGGTATTCATGCAGATTCATGGATCCGTAGAATGAAATTATCAACTGCTTCAGGCTTGCTAATTCACCAACACTATCAGGCAAATGAGTTACCTCGGTACCTTGAAGATCAAGCACCTCGAGATGTTTAAGAATTCCAATTGATGCAGGAAGCATCATCAAGCGCTCACAATCACGCAAAAGCAAGATTTGGAGACTTTTGAGCCTAGAAAACGAATCAGGTAATGACTTAATTCTGGTTTTGGAGAGATTCAGAATTCTAAGAGTAGACATGCTTTCAAAAAAGGATGTCGGTATCACCCTTAAGCAACTATTTCTTTGAAGGAGCAGTGCTACTAAAGTCGAGCAATTTGGCTTGCTCGGAAGACTTGATATCTCATTATCCATCAAGAAGATCATAGTAGCTTGCTCCCATTCTTCTATTGATGGGGATTCCTTCAACTGAGCACCAGCCCTAGTCAAGTATTTGTCATTACTAGGCAACTGGATGTTGAATGTATCGGTCTTGTCAACCAGCTTAGTTATCGTGCTACTTTCCTGAAATCCACCTACATCTGATGAAAAAATTTCTAATGCCGAATCCCTCACTACATTATGCATTTTAATCATAAGATCATTCTCATTAGCCTCTAACAAAGAGGCCTTCGTGAGATGCCCAACAATATCATGTCCCTTTCTATAAGCAGTTGTTGTTCTCCCACCAACTAAGCCTTCACTAAGGAAGCTCTCCACCAGCGCTCTTTTATCAATTTCTTTTTCTTTTTGAAATAATGCAGTGTACAGGAAGCAAGCCTTCATATCATGAGCTCTCAATCTATCATAACAATATTTTATGTGCCGTCTAAAAGAACACTGATCATTCATGCTAAATGTGTTGCGAAACTGAAGATTTTTCAGTGCGAGCTTCCACTCTTCAACATTGCTTTCTGCTCTCAAGGCACTTCCCATGGCCGATATTATCACCGGTGAACCATAGCATTCCGCGGAAATAGCTTGAGCATAGGGCTTAATTTCTGGAGAGTCAACTATATCTCCCACTTGGCAGTAAAATAGTTGCCAAGCTTCTGCATTAGAGAGAACCTCCATTTCTATCTCCATATCAGTCATGGCCTCGCAAACATCCAAGGATCTAGTAGCCAACACGAACCAACAGCTGCTTTCTGGATCAGATGGAATCCCGACTTCATTTAAGTTAATCAGTTCCAAAACATCATCCAAAAGCACCAGAAACTTTTTGTGCATTAGAGCCTGACGAATAAGAAAAAAAAATTCCTCATCTGTGCAAGCCTCTTGCACATTTAATGACAATTGCCGTACAATCTCATCTCGCACATGTTTTTGATAAGCAAACCTGGGGACAGTCACATAAAGGATCTGGTCAAACAACTCCTTTGCTTCAGGACAAAGGAATAAGTTATTCAGCACTGTAGTCTTGCCGCTGCCCCCTCTCCCATAGAGACAAATTCTTCTGTGATGTGTATCCTTGCAAGCTTTAAGAATCTTATCTAGAGTACGTTGAATTGGTCTATTCACATCGACTTTTTGAAGTGGAAGAACCTCACTTATTTCTTTTTTTCCTACATGAAAATATCTGTCGATTGCTACATTCTGGACCGAACTGTCAATTTCTTCAGATGAAGTAATCCTCTTGATATCAGCTTCTGTTGGTGAAAGAACCTCGGCAGTTTTACTGGTTTCTGCCTTAAATGAAACCTTGCCAACTACTTCATTTTGGACGCCACTATCAGTTTTAGCAGATGTGCTCTCATCAGCTCTCACAGCAGTATTACCAGTCAGATACTCAGATAAAGACAGTTTGCTCATTTGACGTTCATTATCTACATCAGACGTCATCTCCCTTTCCTCTGCTGCCTCATCCACTTTTTCACGGATATGAATATCAGTTTCAGCATCGCCAGTTTCACTGGTCTCAGTGGCTGGCTGACTTGTAATTATTCTGAATGTGCTTCCAGCCACTAATAAATCTTGTTGCGTTCCAGATGCATGAGCCAAAGAAGTTGAGGTACTGCTTGCCGCAGTTATCTCATGGTCATCTGCTTTTGCATCAGTGGAAATAACCATAGCCATTAAAGAATAAGGATGTCATTGATATGTCCTAAAAAAACTACAACAGATGTAAACGTGTAACAGTACCAACACCACATAACCAATAGCAAATGCCAACAGGCATTTTCAGCATCACAACATCATTTGTAGTCTTCAAGCCAGAGTCACATTCGGTCCACAGAGTTAGTGCATGTATCTATATTTATATACTAGATTATAACAGATCTGTGGACAGCTTACCACAACTCCTTCATTTGTATAAACTGTACTAGTTGATTCTTTCTTGTTACTATTATTTTGTCATCATGTAATTTGATTTATGACGTATTGATAACAATCATCTTCAGCAATACCTTTCATGTGGCTTCTATTGTTGAGAACATAGAATCAATGTAGAAACAAGTTTGTAATCATCAACAATAACAATGAAAGCCAACAACCAAGCAAGCAATCAATCCAACAATAAATGAAGAAATAAATGAGAGAGAGAGTTAATTAATGGCACCGTGGGAAGACCCGAGAATCCGGGAGTAAAAACCCACAAGCACTAAGGAGTAGTATTGATCTTGATGATTGATTGAGAGAGATACAAGCTATTTCAAGCTACACACACAAAGGCACAAAACCCTAGAAATTCTCTCTAGCCTCTTGATTTGTGTGATATTATGTCATATGTACAAATGAGGAAAAGAGGGGTATTTATACTACCCCCGAAAATAGCAAAATGGCTTCACGTGAGACGAAATACGCGAAAACAGGGTGCAGGGGCAGCACCCGGTCGCGACCCGCGACCAATTGCTGCCTCTTCTTCACTCTTTTGCTTCCTCCTCGTTCCAAATGATCATACCATCTCCACACCTAGCCTAACATCTATCAAACTACGAATCCCTTTGGATAAATGGGTGTATCATATCTAACTTGGGCGAGCATGTTGATTGGTGGGATGATTCCCCTCCAACCAGATTCAATTTGCAAATGGATTTGCCATGTAAAAAAAAAAACTTTTTAGCTGCTTATAACTGGTCTTTTATGGCATTTACATTAATCTGACAGGTCCTAATGACTGTGTACTGTCCCTTGGGAAAGATGGGTTTGGGACTAGCAAGATGTGCCTAAATATCCAGTGGTGTGCTGGTTGTCGATGCATGGTAAGCTAGATACAAAGTAGGTTAGTAGAAGTAATTTCGAGCTACATGACTTCGACTCCATACTTTGCCTTACGTACCTGTATCAGGCACACAATATGGAATCCGTATCCGACACTTCAATTATCATAGAGACAGCTCCATTATCGTGAACAATATATTCACAGGAAAAAAAATGTATAAGAAAAAAGGTGGAAGAAAAGAAACTATGTGATATATGCTCACAAATGGACTAAGGATCAAAATTTATCAAGAACTAGCAAACAAATCAATCTAAAATGTGCATATACATTTGCATTATGAAAAACACATGCAGATTTTTTTCATGTACGCTACGTCCTAGCAGGTCGCAGCTGTTGGAGTTGACGAAGTCAACTCGTAGGTTGTTGCTCTAACAACCTACTGTTATCTGTCTTCCAGTATAATAGCATAGTATCTTGTGGTATTATCTTCTAGTTAGATTTTAATATTCATAGTTATCCTTTGTAAATGATAGGTTTACAGTAGTTGTAACTACCTCCTGTTATTACGTAGCATTAGCAGTTGCTTTGAGTATAAATTGTAAACTTTGTCAATTAATTAAAGGTTAAGCTTTTCATCATTTACATGGTATCCAGAGCCCTGTTCTTCCTTCTCAACTGATTTTTTTTTCCTTCTCTTCTCTACACGTCAGTCATGGCCTCTGACAGCAGCACCATACCCAATCACACCGAACCCTCCAAACCACTCGTCATGGTTAACGTTCTCTCGGTACAAAAACTCACCGCCTCAAACTATCTAATCTGGAAAACTCAAGTTGAGGCACTCCTTATCGGCTACGACCTTTATCACTTTATTTTATTAATTAAAGGTTAAGCTTTTCATCATTTACAGCAGCTGTGCCACGTTTTTATGTTATTTCTCCACGTCCGAAAATTAGAGCCTGACGTGTTTAACACTTAGATATGTTCTCATCATCACATTACCCAACAGAGGACACTTGATCTGTTTAAGTAGCATTGCTTCGGGGAAGCTCATAATCTTTTTTTAGATGCATTCTTGCTAACAAGATTCCGGCTAATTCGTTTCTAATTAGCTGCAGGTAATAGCTTGTTCCAGAAAGCTTGTTGAAGATAAATAGGCAGGAAGCATGGCATAAGGAAGTAGTATTATAAGTTCAATGTCATAAGCTAACACTGTAAGCTGCTGTTGCATTCACCAAAATCTAGATTTTTAAACCAGATAATGTCATGAAAAAAATATAATACAAATATTTTAGTTTCAAGTAATTGTTAAGGAATATTTTCACCCAAAAGAATGGTATTCTTTTGGTCTCTCTTCTTCACAGTCCCCGTCCAGCACAATTACAAAGAACACATTCTATTAATGGCTTCCCCTAATTTCTCTCTTATTCTCTTGGTACTACAACTAGTTAATTTTATTCTTTCTCAAATTTAGTTATATAAAATGCTCTTCTTTAATTGAGTGAACATAAATGCTCTTCTATTATGTCATGGACTCATGGTAAATGGAAGACAAGGGCATGGGAACAGAGATATATAATCCGATATGATGACAGAAAAGACATGAAATGTGGAGTTTTACGTTACCTTGAATTAAAGGGATGTGTTTGATGTGTTCCCAATCCTCCCCCGTTGAATCTTGGCATCTTTCCTTGAGGCGTCGTGAGCAATACCTAATTTGAAGCTCACGGAGGGAGGTGAGTTTGGGCATCCAATTCGGCATGGATTCCAGTCCGTCGCAACACCAAATTTCAAGGGTATGGAGGTTGGTGAAGAACTGCATCCAAGAGGGAAGTTCCACCATCTGTGGAAGGAAGGACAATCTCAAGGTGCGGAGGGAATGATAAAAAGATGGGCATGGCAGAGATGTGTCAATGCCATCTCGTTTAGCTTCTTCTGTTAACCTCACTTCTGGGCAATCATCAATCTGTAATACCTCCAAGGAAGGGAGATGCTCCAATCCTCCATTAACAACACTCCTCAATTTGTAGCATTCTGTAATAGATAATTTTCGCAGGGAAGTCATGCTCCTGAAGACCACCTCCCCAACTTCTTCTCCCAAACTCTCCACCTCCTTGTCTCCACGTATTCTCAAGGAAGTAAGACGACGGAAAGACAAGGTGGGCAGAGAATATAGCCATTTCACGTCATCTATTTCAAAATGACAAGTAGTTGACTCCACTTCTTCATCTCCTGATTCCTTGCTGGGCCCTGCTATTATTTGCAGCCTTTTATTGAATTCCTTCAGTTCTAACTTTTCCAAGACGGGACACTGCAGAGTAGCTTCAATGTTTGGGCACTCTTCTATTTCCAATACCTTCAATCTCGGAAGTAGTAGTCGTAATGGTTCGACGATGGTAGTGGAAGTGGAATCATTAAGGAGCTCATCATCTTGTTTATCTCCCACCCCCTTCCTTAATCTCCTCCATCCTTTCATCTTTGGCAGATCCATCATCACCAGTTCCTCAAGGGAGGGAAACAACGAGAATAATCCCTCACCATTTGACACCGTCCATCTACCTGATGTCGAAGCTGCTGGTTCACAACTATCTTCTGCTCCTGTTGCTGACGTGTCACCACCATCTATTATTATGTACTCCAATTCCCTTAATTCCCAAAGTCTAAGGGTTTTCAAATGGTGCATGATACCAATGAATGTCACGTGCTCAATGCTTAAATCATCAAGATCCAATCTAATGATATTCGAATGTGCCGGCAACTTCAATTTACTTTGCCTTCCACAACTTCCCTTTCTCTTTCTAAAATCAAACCCCTTGATCTCTAAGATCTTGACATTAGCATGTGGTTGCAATTCCTCCACCAATTCAAATGCTTCTTCGCTTATTATCTCTTCCTCCCATCCTAAAAACTCTATGGAAATATAACTAAGATGTTTTAGGTTCCTCAGATATCCTCCTTCCCTTTTGTACCCTTGCTTCATTTTTGCATCATTATATGGGAATTTGATCACAATGTGAAGCTTTCCTTTTAGACTTGTGAGACTTTTAAGCTCTTCCAGACCATCAAACAATTTCTTCCAACTTACTGACTTCACCACAAATCTATTTAAGGTATGAAGACAACTCAACTTATCCATACCCATAGGCATATGAGTCAGCTCATCACATCCCTCTAAATCCAATATCCTAATCTTAACCAACTTGCTTAATTTATCCGGCAACTTTTTCAGCTCACAGCACCTGGCTAAATTTAAAACCTCCAAATTATATAACTTAGTAATTGATTTAGGAAGCACCTCCACATCATTCTTTGAAATATCTAAATATCTCAAATGCTTTAACTTACCTATTGAATTGGGCAAACTTTCTAAATCTCCATCACTCAGGTCCAATACCCTAAGGAACACCCAGTTTTCTACTAATGCATTTACATACTGTTGTCCCACAGGATAACATCTGTCAAAGAAGAGATGCGACCGAATGTGCATCTTAGTGAATGAGTGTTGTGAATATTCACTACTCATAACACTTACATGCCGCACTTTTTCATCCACATTGATGATAGAATCTGTTACATATATCTCCTTTCCTGCTACTTGTTGCACCACATCATGCATTAGATCGTGCATCTTGCATGAGTAAATCCCACCAAACTCATCATGCTTTACGTCTTGGAAAAAGCACCTTCTCAATAAAATGGAAAAATATTCTTCGGCGGCATCATCCACCGTCTGACCTTTATCTAAAGGAACAATGAAGCCCTGTGCCAGCCAGAGATTTACTAACACCTCTTTTTCCATCTCAAAGTCTTTAGGGAACAACGCGCAATAACTAAAGCAACTCTTTAGTGGAGACTCGAGCTGATCGTAGCTAAGTTTCAATATAGCCATGATATCCTTTTGGCTATCGCTGGAGTTGAATAATCCAGTCTTCTTAAACGAAAGCCATTTTGTGATATCTTGACCATAGAGAAGACTTCCTGCCACTCTTATAGCCAACGGGACTCCAGCACATTGCTTAACAATTTCTCGCCCAATCTCGATCAAATCCTCCCGAGGGCTTGCTTCATCCGGCCCAAATGCTATCTTTTCAAACAAAAGTTCTGAATCTTCTCTCGATAAGCCTTGTAATTCATGCAACCGACCGCCTACTACAACTTCCGCTGTCTCATGCGAGCGAGTGGTTACCACAATCCAACTTCCCTTCTGACTTCCCCGTAAGAAATCAACCAGGTTTTGCCATTGATTACGCTTCTTGGTCCAAACATCATCCAAGACTAGCAGATATTTGTTGCTTGCAAGTTTTTCACGAAGTTTATTTTGCACCAAATCCATAGTGGATTCCCTTTCTTCCTTACCAGTCGCAGAAGCCAGAATCTTGTGAAGAATCCCTCTAACATCTAAGTCTTCCTGCTCATTATCAGATACACAAGTCCACAACCTCAATGGAAATGCACTCGTGACCCTTTGATCATTAAACACAAGCTGAGCAAGAGCAGTTTTCCCCAACCCACCAATTCCGACAATAGACAGGAAAGAGACATCTTCTTTAACGTCAGAATCTAACAAGAGGCTTATGATCCTCTCCAGGTCAGCCTCTCTTCCAACAATATGACTCTCATACACATAAGAACAAGTCTCTTCCCTTCTCTTCCTGATAGGTCGAGAGTCAACACTAAAGCCAGAGTTAACTCTGAAGCCAAACCCAAACTTACTGCGGTTGTAGGCAATAGCGTCCAACGTCTTCTTAATCTTCTTAACCTCATGAGACATCTTGTGAGCAGCAACAAAGGGATTGCTACTAGAAAAGAAGGGGCGCAACTTTTCAGAGACTTTCCCATCTTTCATATGTTTCTTCTGCTCGGCGAGAGTGACAAACTCATCAAGCAGATCATCAGCATCGTACACAGCATCCTTGAGGCGTTGGATGTAAAGCGCAGCTTCATGTTTATTAGTGACGACCTCTTTGTCCTGCGCATCAAGGAGCACAGCTTTGACAGTTTCAACAGTACTCTTGAATTCAACAAGTTCAGATTCCTTGCCAAAAAAAGAACAAATCTGTTTCAGCTCAGAACGTTGGAGGGCAGCAAACAGTGTTTGAGCAACGGACAAAGCAAGTTCCATTTTTGGGATTGAGAAAGGAGGGGTTAATTGTGAGGGCAGATTTGCATAAGAAGGAGATTAAAGAATGGTAATTTGGTTTTGCTAGATGGATAAGAATGGTAAAGGATGCTTATGATTTTAAGTTTGGTTTTGGAGGTTAATGCTTCAGCAGTAAGTAATAATTAGGCGTATTAGTATAATATAAATATCCACTTTTCCGGATTCCACGGCACTAATGTGTGTTGATTGGTACCATTAGCCATTAATCTACGAGTAGTATTAATTTGATAGTTTCCACTAACTTGCTGCATTTGACTGATTCCACGGTGCTAGTGCGGTAGGAAATCATGATTTGTACTATTAGCCATTAATCTATTGATTAAAAGTAATAATAGTGATATTGAGGATGATTATTACATTAATTTGACTGCTTCCACGAACTTGATGCGTTGCATTGCACTGAGCTAATCCATGTGCTATCACTATCAATGTACTAGAATGATTACCTTTAGGCTTTATGATGATTACTATATTAATTTGACAGTTTCCACTTTTCACGGACCACGGTGCGAACTAGAGATGGCAATGAGTAATGGACCCGACCCGGATCCGAGGATCCAGATCCGTTTTTGGCGGATCTGGACCCTCAAATTTAGGATCCGGATCCTTTGTTAAAAAAAAGGATCTGGGCAGGGTCTTAAAATAATAACCTGTCTTGCTTTCTAAAAAGAAATTTGAACACATACAAGCAGATACTTTGAACTTTGCTTGTGGCAGGGGGTTCTCTTTTAGGGCACTGGAAAAGCCAGTGTGGATAGGGGGTGGATGGTGGAAACTGGTGGTTGACTGGTGGGGCTGAGGAGAGAGAAAGTCGGGTGGGAAGGTGATTTCACAAATTTTATATACTTTCTCCGTTTTAATATAAGTGATACATTGTGCCTTTAACGTATTTTGAGGCAAAAGATTCTAAGTATGTTTAGGGGTTTTTTAATTGTGATGTTAGTATGTGTGGTCCCACCCCCACTAACTTTATGTCAATTTAAAGTGTGGTTATAGATTTAAGTAGGGGTATTTATGTCAATTTACAAGCAAAAATTTACCACATATAGAAACTTTATAAAGTGTTTCACTTATTTGAAAACACCAAATTATAGAAACTGTATCACTTATATTAAAACGGAGGAAGTATTTAAAGAAGATAATAAAAATTACTTTTTCAACTTTATTAGTGAGTTAATCATATATTTAGGTACTAATATTTGGTGTTTTTCACGTACTCACTTATTTTTTTCATCGTTTATGTACTTATTGACTATCTTTGTGAGTTAATCACATTTTAACTCACTTTTAACCGCACTTTGTTTTCATTTAATTTTTTTTTGCATAAATAAAACTTTTAAAAAACTAAATTTCTCATGAACTTGTTGCACGACACTAGAAGTGGAAGAGATCAGTATGGTTATATCCATATCTCCAGAGGTATGAGCTAGAAAACAATCTTTTGTCAGTCTCTATATTAGTTTCCCTTAAACAAATTTAGTTTCCCTTCCTGCTATATTGTCAAATATGTCAATACTGTTCAAAGACCAAAATCTTCCAAGAAAAATTATACTTACATGGACCAAAATCCTCCAAGAAAAATGAGGACTCCAACTCTTCTCGCTGTCTCGTAAAACATAGAAAACACCTTTATTATTTGCAATTGGTAATTCAAAACACAACTCCAGCTTTAAGCTTGTTATGGCGAATGGGGCCAATTGGCACGCAATTAAGGATAGGTGAAAAATCATTGCCCTAAAGTTCTGATTACGTGTTAACAAGCTGATACGTCTCTTGTGGTGTAAGCTTAGTTAAGAGTGATGATACGTCTCATACATACTGACACGAGATATGGCTACATCTTTCCTACTTGCAATTGCAAATGATACTCTTGGTTTGCAACTCAAAAGATCTACTATTTCTTCGCATGAATTCTACTAAAACTTGTTGGAACATACTAAAAGTTGTTAAAAACTTAATGTAACTAATCTGAAATTTTTTGCTCAGCAAGCCGACAACAATGTCAAAAACAAGCTCTCCACTCTCTCTGGGGTGTAATCATGGCAATTCAATAGGGCATAAAGCTAAATATACTGATTTAAAAAACAGAGAATTTTGGAGCTTATAAAACCTGAATAAAAGCATAATTGGCGAAACCTCATACCAATAGCAACCTAGACAAACGATCCTATTTCGCTTACACGTCACTTGCTAACTAAACATCATATCACTAACAACTGAAAAGCAGTAAGATCTTCTTAACACTAAGACATGTCATAGTGAAGCATCTGGTATAAGCACAACTGATCCCGTCGTCTGTCGATTCTCAAGTGCCGTGTGAGCTTCAGCTGCCTGTGACAGCAGAAACTTGTGATTAACACGAACTGTTAGTACACCTGAAGCAACATTTGCAAATAACTCTCCAGCAGTTTCTAGAAGTTCATCACGTGTTGTTGTGTAATGCATAAGGGTGGGTCTTGTTAAGAAGAGGGATTTTGCTGCTATTGCTGACAATGGGACAGGGTCCGGTGCACCTGATGACTGACCAAACGAAACCATACATCCCCGGAGTTTTAAGCAATCCAATGATCCCTGAAAACAAACATTTTCACATTCAGAACATTAACCTGTAAGTGGATTTTTTTTTGTTTGATATGAATAAGCAGAATATCACTACTGTACAAAAATTAAAGGTTAATTAGTTACAAGAAAACACTGAAGAATATAAGGTAGGAATTAACTAGTATAACACATAATGTTTTAGTCAGGCTATCTGACACAAGACCAGCTCTTCTAGGAAGGATAGCAGGGCACCCAACAAATCATGTACGAATATAGATCCTGTTTGCGTTCAAAATAGCCTCAACATGCACAAAGAACTCTAAATGTTGGCTAAATCGTGAACGAGTTGCAATTGACCTGGAAAATTGGCTTGGAAAGCTAATCTGATTAGGTTCACGAAATCAAAAGGCTTGAAAGCCAGAAAAACACTAACCTCGTCTGATTCAAAGTTATCAAACAATATGAAGCACATTATGCTGGATACAGGTCCTATGTCTTAGAAATGTATAGAGAAAAAATATACTACCATATTTTCGGGGAGGAGGTAAACAAAGAATAGTAATTAGGACTTCCTTCTCGCAAGGCAGAATGGCGAAGATCATTAAATATTTAGTAGATTCAAGACCAGAGCACCAAAATTCCTACATGGAAGGACATGAAGAATGATTAGTTACCTGAAAGGTGTCTTTTCCAACAGAATCATAGACAACTTCTACCCCTTGGCCAGCCGTTATTTCTTTAACACGAGACACAAAATCTTCTTCCTTGTAGTTTATTACATGGTGACAACCATCCTCTTTAGCTTGAATTGCTTTCTCTTTTGTTGATACAGTACCGATGACAGTAGCACCAAGAGCATTTGCCCATTGGCATAACAGAGAACCTACTCCTCCAGCAGCGGCATGAACAAGAACAGTATGACCACGTTCAACCTATGATTTCATAAATTGGAAGAGAAGACAATAAAACAGATTATTACAATTTTCCTCCAGGTATTCCATGGTTGCAACTTACAATAATAATACCAAGGAAAGCCTCTTCATAAAAAAAACTTGAGGTATCTTATTCACAAAACGCCAAGTGAGGTGTGCCAAGAACTGTGGTCAGCATGCTTAGATGTATCAACCTAGGTATTTTGTCAGTGATCAGAACTTCATTTACAAATGCGCACCAGAAAGAAGGAAGAGGGCAACATCCAAGTCTGGGTCTATATTTAAATTTCGAGATGGTAAATTTTGAATCATGTCCGTTGCTAAGCTATGCCATTAACGACCACATGAATGAGAGCTGAGTGAACCTTAAAGCTTCGTCGGACCAAAAATTGGGCTGTCATTCCCTTGAGCATGATAGATGCTGCAGTAATAGGATCAACAGAAGGTGGTACAGGGACAGCTTTGTCAGCAGGAAGGATCTGCTCCTCCGCATATGAACCCATTGGACTGCCCGCATAAGCAACAAGATCTCCCACCCGTCTGCCAGTTAATCCAGGACCCACAGCTACCACTTCTCCAACTGCTTCCATTCCTGGTACCTCCCCGTAAAAAAACGAACAATTGAAGGAGATGATTCAGACACAATCATAGCTCTCATACACATAAGTTACTAACTTCTCATATTTTCTAGATGGCTTATCTAAGCAAAAATAAGTAAAAATGAGATGGCACGTCACTACCCTGAATACTGATCTGCTTACATATGTACATGAACATTAACACACAAAAGATGGTGGAATATCCGGTTAAAAAAAACACAAGAAGGCAGAAACTAATTTAACTTTTCTCTCCTCCCTCCCTAGAAAACAACCCATCTGTAAATAGATCAGTAGAAAGCAACAAGAACTAAAGAACATTGAAGGTTCAGATATGAGACTATGCGAATCTGCACAAACTAGTATAGGACATACTGGAAGTGGGCTTGGTTATTCACGTTGGTCATAGTTAAGATGATACGAGACCTAAGTGACTCTCTTCTTCATTAAGCTTTGCGTAGAACATTGAAGTGGGGTTTTTTATATACAAAAGCCCCTAATAGAAAGCCACTTGCAACATAGAAAATTCGATGTTTGCATGCATTGTCAATTGATGTCTCAGAAGACCAGAAAAGATGCTGCTTTTATCAAGGCATACACTATCTGACCGAAGAAATGAAATATAAAGAACGATATAAACACCAAGAAGATCAAGCCATTATGATAACACTAGTGAAGAGGATGATCCAAAAGTACACAATCCCATCGAAAAATAATCGACACTAGTAGAAGGGTTCTTTTCTCACAAATTGAAATTAAACATACAATTAAAAGTCACAAGCAAACCTGGAGTGAAGGGCATTGTTGGAGCCTTATAGAATCCCTTACGGTAGTAAACATCAATAAAATTGAGCCCTATTGCTTTATTTCTCACACGGATCTCACCCTCCTTCGGCTCGCCTACTTCTACATCCTCCCATTTAAGTACCTACAAATCATCAGCATTCATGAACTTCACTCAATTGGATTCAGGTTTCAAAGTATTCATACATCAGAACAAGAAAATGCAATAAACAAACATGATCATACTAGTAAAACGAACATGATCATCCATAAAGGTGGCAAATTTCAGTGATCATACACTGACCCACATGAACAATCCCTCAAATGAACATGAGAATAAGTTCAATTAATACTAATTTTCCAGTAATCACCCACTATCTCAATTCCTACATGTATAATCCCCAACTGAACAATATTATTTTATAGTCACAAAAAATGCAAACTTTCAGGAATTATTCACAGACCCACATACAGAAATGCAGAATTTCATTTTGATATAGCATAATTAGCATCATCAGTATATACAAAGTTCATTCGGGCATAATTACAAACAGGTTAAGTGCATAAAAATAACAAAAAGAGAAGTGACAGAACCTGTGGGCCGCCAAGTTCATAAACTCTAATTGCTTTCACCATTGTTGTAGGTGTTGTTGTGAGTGATTTAGCTGATTCAGTAGCAGAAACTGATGTAGAAGGCTTTGCAATTGAAGAAGAAAACACATATTTTGAAAGGGTTATGGGTAATTTTGATATTGATGTAGATGGGTTTGTTCTTGGTATAAAGGGTAATTGACGTAATTGATGATGGTAACGTAATTGATGATGATGATGATGATGATGATGATGATGATGATGATGGTGATGGTGATATATTGGTCCAACTCTATATGACCCCATTTGGATTTATGTTAATTGATCAATATTATTAGGAAATACAAAAACAAACCCAAGATACAAATGAATAATCTATACCAAGTAAGTGTTGGTCCAGTGGTGATGGGAACGGGCTTTGGTAGGACGGACTCGTGTTCGAATCCCCGCAACACCCTTGGGAGAGGAATGAAACCTAACCACCCCAAACTTGGCCTCGATCCGGATGTAGCCCGAAGAGTGAACTGGGTGCAAAGACCAAAAACAAATGAATAATTCTATAATAGTATATATAAAGTATAATTATATATCTACTTATAATCTAAAACACTCTTTCTGTTCCTTTTTATTTATCCTACTTTAACCAAAAACTCTCACATAATTGGTCAAACTAGGACAAATAAAAAGAAACGAAGGGAGTCCTCTATTCTATAAGTAAAGAGGTGGGGGACACCAAAAATCCACCTTATTTTTTCTTTAATTCCTAATTAAATGGAACAAATCTCTTTTTATAATTAGCTTTTTCATTTTGAAAATAAATCTTAAACAAATTATCGAATTTTCCTTTCTACTTTTCATTTTATATGCTTTCGCAGGATCGCGTGCATTTAATACTAGTATATCTATAATCTATACATTGGGTGCACCGTACACCCGGGTGTACGGTAAATGTTCTCATATATGTTTCTACCTATACTAACATTATTTCTTTCATTACAAATTAAAAGACATAACTTTCTCCGTATAACTAACTATTTTTGTTCTAATAAAAACTCGTAACAAAGCATTGATTCTTCCCTTATAAGTTTTAACATTTATAACAACATATTAACAATTGCAACTAGCTACTTATACCCCCATTTTCAAATTTTTAGCCACGCCATTGCATTGACCAAACCACATAAATCCTTATCATATTGCTTTCTCTTGATTGTCTCTTTTCTCATTCATATTATATTGTTGACTATTGTTCTGCACTAATCAAACACATTCACTCCTAATTAATAACACAACACCCCAAACTTGGCCTCGATCCGGATGTAGCCCTAAGAGTGAACCGGGTGCAAAGACCAAAAACAAATGAATAATTCTATAATAGTATATATGAAGTATAATTATATATCTACTTATAATCTAAAACACTCTTTCTGTTCCTTTTTATTTATCCTACTTTAACCAAAAACTCTCACATAATTGGTCAAACTAGGACAAATAAAAAGAAACGAAGGGAGTCCTCTATTCTATAAGTAAAGAGGTGGGGGACACCAAAAATCCACCTTATTTTTTCTTTAATTCATAATTAAATGGAACAAATCTCTTTTTATAATTAGCTTTTTCATTTTGAAAATAAATCTTAAACAAATTATCGAATTTTCCTTTCTACTTTTCATTTTATATGCTTTCGCAGGATCGCGTGCATTTAATACTAGTATATCTATAATCTATACATTGGGTGCACCGTACACCCGGGTGTACGGTAAATGTTCTCATATATGTTTCTACCTATACTAACATTATTTCTTTCATTACAAATTAAAAGACATAACTTTCTCCGTATAACTAACTATTTTTGTTCTAATAAAAACTCGTAACAAAGTATTGATTCTTCCCTTATAAGTTTTAACATTTATAACAACATATTAACAATTGCAACTAGCTACTTATACCCCCATTTTCAAATTTTTAGCCACGCCATTGCATTGACCAAACCACATAAATCCTTATCATATTGCTTTCTCTTGATTGTCTCTTTTCTCATTCATATTATATTGTTGACTATTGTTTTGCACTAATCAAACACATTCACTCCTAATTAATAACACAATTTCTGCCACTGCATAAATAGAATTTCCCTAGAATTTTTATAACCACGTAAATAGAATTTTTGTTGCCAAGTCAATAGAATTTTTTCAGTTATCAAATAGTGTGAGCTATCCTCTTGAGCCAGATCCACACTAATCTGAAAGAAACAGGCGTTACCAAATACTTTGAAGGTACCATACATAATTTATACATATACTAGCTTTATATGCACACGATGTGTGCGAAATCAGGCAAAATTCTACATAAAAATATAACATTTATCTACTATTAGGAAGATCAAGATCAAATAATATATCTACTATTAGGAAGATGATGTTATTAGGATGATGTAAGATCAAATAATACATCGTTGATTTTCCTAATAACATCATCTTGGATAATTTATTTACATAATCTTGACGGTTGGACTATTGCAAAGACACGTCCAGGAAAGGAAGCCAACCAAAGGATATTGATCTTGTTATTAGAGGATTGTATATTCCCACACTGAATGATGATGCTTGTTAGTGTGTCTCGCCAGTTGGCTATGCAGCCAATCCTTGGTAGATCACTCATGTTTCTGAGCTTGTTGCAATGCGACCTTGATAAGATAACGATCGCAGGGAAGACGAGCAACTACTGAACGCCTCAGCAATTTCTTCCATACCCTCCACCTCCTTGTCCCACCCTTATAGTCAGGCTTTCGATACGCAGAGAAGCCTCCACTAGTAGCAAGCTTACTTAGCCATGCAACATTGTCTATCTCATGTGCACCGAAGTCTGCGTTTCTGCATACAAACAAGCAAATAAAATGTGATGAGTCATACGGGTAATTCTACGACTGAAAATAGAAATTAACAAACTCGAGATTAGGATTTATGTTCTGATGAAATGAGAGAGTAAGAACCTGTGAAGTAAGCGTTTTTTGCGTAGGCACCTGCGGATCAAGATCCACATTAGGTTCTAGCGCCCACCTCTGACAATGAGAGCTTATTCTACAGAGACAAGAGTGTAGAAGAGAAAACAAAAGTAAAGTTAACACTCAAAAGACGTAGAACAGAGACGATTTACAAATGGTAGCGGTACCAATTTAACCAACTACATTGTTTAAGGATTGGATTAGTACTCACCTAGCATATCCCATGAGTCATAAGTAGGAGGCCAGATTACTTTTTCTTCCTGGTGAGAGAGCGTTAAGACTAACAAAGCCAAAAAGCCTATAGAAGTCTGGACTCTGGCCTCTTACCTGCTGCCAGATAATAAGAGGCGCCCAATCTTGCGAACACTTTCAGCATTCATTTGTTTAGTATAGATTCAACAGTTGAGATCATTATCTACTGCATGAGGAATGTTGTCGAGTCAGAAACAGCAACCTCAGAAAGATCCTATTGGCAAAAAAGAACCTCAGAAAATCTATTCAGTCTAGGAAGCACAGCCTCAAAGTTCAACAAAATTTGTATGAAAATATTGGCAGAGTATATTCAACACTTTCACAAATGGAGAAATCAAGTAAACATAAATTAAAAGCTACTTGCAAAGGCAACGGAAAACAGGTAAATATGAAATGATAATAAATTTAAAAAACAACAGCGGAAGTAACCCATCAATCTATTGGAACTGTGAAGTCATAAATTGCTACGCTTTACTTTTTAAGCACCAGAGTGTGAACTGTATCAGTTTAAAGCAACAAATTGTTGTGCATTCCTTCTTAACAAAATGTTAAAATAATTGGTGATTATAGTAAGAGAAGATCTAGGACAAAAATTAGACTAATAGATGAGCGAGATAAGTGTTACCATTGCATGCTTGATTTCGCAAGTTCAATTTGTCAAGAAAAGCGCCTTCTAGTTACTGACATGCTAGCTGCTAGCCTGTGGTCGGTGTTTGTGCAGAACCTCAAGTTATTTGTTGGAAGTACTCCTAGCATAACCAACATAAATTCCACAAACAGGACACAAGTTGACCAAAATTTACAGCTTGTTGGCTAACTGAACAGTGAGTAGCGGGCTATGATGTCAGCTAAACTCGGGCATATATCTGTTGCAAGCACCAAAATTTCATCCAATGTTATTCGATGAATCAATCTAAGGTGTTCGAAAAACTTGAACTTTTGCAGAGGATTTAGTTTTAACCTTGGCTGCACTTGCACAATGTCAATGCTCAGAATTCGACCTTATTCATATCCATCTCTTCTTGACGCTTAGAAGCAGGGTCACCTTGGGTAAATGCATGATACCGGGTTCAGTAGGAGACACTTGCAAAATCAATTTATTTTTATTCTGAGCAGAACAACAAATTTTTAGTGATGCATTAATCTTTTCGAAAATCCACAACATGAAACTCTACTTCAGTTAGTTTCACAAACTACAAGAACAACTAAGCCTTATTCCCAATCAGACAGAAATTTAGAATACAATCAACCAATCAGCAGACAAGTCAAAAATATAAGTAGCAATTTTAATAGTAAATTGATTACTCATCACTTATTAGGTTCTTTTTCTTTTCCCTGTTCTGATCAATAAAAACAAAAGAGTAATTGCTCTTGTTAGAAATTCCTTAAGAACAGAACCATTATGTCTTGGAGCCTGTAAGGCCGTATAGGATAGTAGGGTACAAGCTTCAGATCTATCCCCTCAATGTTCCTTGTTGGATAAATTGTCAATAGAAGCAAGGCAGATCCATAATGGTATAATAGCCCGTAGTATGTAACTATTAGAATCTGAAGGGTGGTGAAATGATTCAAAGTTTCAGAAAGCTTACCCTATTTTTACACATAACTGGTGAGAATAGTACAGCCATTGTAGGTAACAAAGCACTCATCAAGAACCAGCCGGTCAGGTAAGAACTTGCGAGCATCTGAGGAACACAGTTTACAAAGTCATTTGAGTGGTCCTCTTAGAAACTTCTATAGAGAAGTTGATATTTATAGAGGAACAGAACACCCAAGGGGGCAATAACTAGTAAAGAATCACAAATGCACTAAAACGAATAGCAAGTATAATTCTAAAGCTTACTATTCGAGCCATAGTTTTTACCTAGAAGATGGAACATGTATTGAAGTTGACTGCAAAACGTTCACCGATATCTGCACCTTTGCAGCGGCTTAGTCCAAAGGTGACTGACAACTTCCTATAGGATTCCGACCTCCTTTCTTGCTGGCTGCTGTAAGATAATAAGAGGCACACATGCTATTTCTTCAGAAAGACTTTCAGATCCGTATAAATATGAAAGATAGTAGTAAGTGGTGACCATCAAGGCAAAGTGAAGGTAAGAAAACTAAATTGGGATAGGAGCCTATGAGGCTGTTAAATAAAAAGAATCAGCCAATTAAGCGGGAAACAAAGACCAATATTGGTCCAAAAGGGCATTTAAAAAGGGTATTTAATAGCCAGTAGTACGTGACTATTAGAATTTAAAGGGTGGTGAAACGATTCAAAGTTTCAGAAAGCTTACCCTATTTCACACATAACTGGCGAGAATAGTACAACCATCGTAGGTAGCAAGGCACTCATCAAGAACCAGCAGGTCAGGATACAACTCGCGAAAATCTGAGAGACAAAGTTGAGCCGTACCCTTATAAACTATTATAGAGGAGTTGCTATTTATAGAGGAACGGAACACAAGGGGGTATTAACTACTAAAAGAAGAAATGCACTAAGATGATTAGCATGTGTAAATCTAGAGGTTACTGTACCTACAAACCAAAATCTTTATCTGGAAGATGGAATATGTATATGAAGTATGTATTGAAATGATCACAATAAGTAATGTCTACACCTTTGCATCACCTTTGTCCAAGGGTGAGTGACAACTGCCTATAGGATTCCAAGCTCTTTTCCTGTTGTCACCTGCTAGATAATAAGAGGCGCACATGCCATCTACTCGGAAAGACTTTGAGCATCCATCTGTAAAAATTTGAAAGACAGTAGTAAGTACTAAGTAGTGACCACCAAGGCAAAGTGCAAGTAAGGAAACTAAGTTCGGATAGGAGTCTATTAGGCTGCGAAATAAAAAGATTTAGCAGTTTGAGATCATAATCTACTCCAAGAATAATGTTTTAATTAAGCGGGTGTCATAGGACTTTGTAAAATACTAAAATTTGATAACAATGGGACAATAGAGTTACTAATTCAAACTAAGAACAATACTCCAAAGAACAGCAAGGCAATTGGGATTGCCAATCTCTTCTGTAACAGAATATACAAGGGAATGGATAAAACGAGCCATTCGTTAAATTATTCTTGCTCAAACATATTCTACCTAATGATTCCCCAAATAGTCATGTAGTTTGTTCAAGCAATAGTAAAGGACTAAAAGGAGGAATTAGGTAGTTTTTCAGACTATCGATATTATCTCCTAAAAAACCATTACTACTAAAAAACCATTACTATTCTAGGAGAAGTGTCAGCTTTTCTTGCACAACTCAATATGTGTCTATTAATACTAGAGGGAGTATCATTTTCACTAGTTGACTAACAAAGTCACAGTGTATAATAGCATTATCGCAACAGGTTCTTATTGTAAATCTTGTTTCTCTCTCACGCTGCGTGATCAAAGCGAAAATATTGGCAGAGTATATACAGCACTTTCAGAAACAGGGAAATCAAGTAAACATATATTAAAAGCTAATTGCAAAGGCAACGGAAAACAGGTCAATATGAAATTTTCATAATTGAAAACAAGATAATTTATTTTAAAAAACAACAGCAGAAGAACACCCATCAATCTATTGGAACTATGAAGTCATAATTTGTTACGCTTTAATTTTACTTATTCACCAGAATGTCAGATTGTGAACTGTATCAGTTAAAGCAACAGCTTGTAGTGCATTCCTGCTTAACAAAATGTCAAAAGAATTGGTGGTTGTAGTGATTTAAGAGCAGATCTAGGACAAAAAACAGAACTAATAGATGATTGAGAGAAGTGTTACCCTTGCATATTTCACAAGTTAAATTTGTCAAGAAAAGTGCCATCTAGTTACTGATATGCTAGCTGCTAGCCTGTTGTTGGTGTTTGTGCAGAACCACAAGTTATTTGTTGGAAGTACTTCCCAACATAACCAACATAAGTTTCAGAAACAGGACACAAGTTGAACAAAATTTACAGCTTGTTGGCTAACTGGACAGATAGTAGCATGAAATTATGTCAGCTAAACTCGGGCATATATCTGTTGCAAGCACCAAAATATCAACCAACATTATTTGATGAATCAATCTAAGGTGTTTGAAAAACTTATTCAGCTTTTGCAGAGGAGTTAGCTTTAACCTGGCTGCAATTGCACAATGTCAAAGCTCAGAAGCTGAACTTATTCAAATCCGTCTCTTCTTCAAGCTTAGAAGCAGGATCACCTTGAGTAAATGCATGATACCGTGTTCAGTAGGAGACACTTGCAAAATCAATTTCTTTTTATTCTGAGCAGAACAACAATTTTTAGTATGTAACTATTAGAATCTGAAGGGTGGTGAAATGATTCAAAGTTTCAGAAAGCTTACCCTATCTTATACAAAACTGATGAGAATAGTACAACCATTGTAGGTTACAAAGTACTCATCAAGAACCAACAGCTCAGGTAACAACTCACGAGCATCTGAGGAAAGCAGTTTACCAAGTCATTTGAGTGGTCCTCTTAGAAACTTCTATAGAGAAGTTGATATTTATAGAGGAACAGAACACCCAAGGGGGCAATAACTAGTAAAAGAATCACAAATGCACTAAAATGAATATCAAGTATAATTCTAAAGCTTACTATATCTACGAGCCATAGTTTTTACCTAGAAGATGCAACATGTATTCAAGTTGGCTGCAAAAAATCAAAATGCTAATTCCTAATTCCTTGCTGGGCCCTGCTATTATTTGCAGCCTTTTATTGAATTCCTTCAGTTTTAACTCTTCCAAGACGGGACACTGCAGATTAGCTTCCATGTTTGGGCAATAGAGTATCCACAATATCTTCAATCTCGGAAGCAGTAGTCTTAATGGTTGGGCGATGGTAGTGGAAGTGGAATTATTAAGGAGCTCATCATCTTGTTTATCTCCAACCCCCATCTTTAATCTCCTCCATCCTTTCATCTCTGGCAGTCTCCACATGTACAGTATCTCAAGGGAGGGAAACAACGACAATAATCCCTCCCCATTTGACACCGTCGATCTACTTGATGTTGAAGCTGCTGTTTCACAACCATCTGCTGCTGCTGCTGACGTGGCACCACCATCAATTGTTATGTCCTCCAATTCCCTTAATTCCCAAAGTCTAAGGGTTTTTAGATGGGGCATGATACCAAGCAATGTCACGTGCTCAATACTTACCCCATCAAGATTTAAACTAATGAGATTAGAATGTGCCGGCAACTTTAATTTACTTTGCCTTCCACAACTTCCCTTTCTCTTTCTAAAATCAAACCCCTTGATCTTTAAGATCTTGACATTAGCATATGATTGCAGTTCCTCCACCAATTCAAATGCTTCTTCGCCTATTATCTCTTCCTCCCATCCTAAAAACTCTATGGAAATATTACTAAGATGTTTTAGGTTCCTCAGATATCCTCCTTCCCTTTTGTACCCTTGCTTCATTTTTGCATCATTATCTGGGAATTTGATCACAATGTGAAGCTTTTCTTTTAGACTTGTGAGACTTTTAAGCTCTTCCAGACCATCAAACAATTTCTCCCAACTTACTGACTTCACCACAAATCTAGTTAAGGTATGAAGACAACTCAACTTATCCAAACCCATAGGCATATGAGTCAGCTTAGCACATTCCTCTAAATCCAATATCCTCATCTTAACCAACTTGCACAATCCTTTCGGCAACTCTTTCAGCTCACGACACTTGGCTAATTTTAAAACCTCCAAATTATATAACTTAGTAATTGATTTAGGAAGCACCTCCACATCATTCATTGAAAGATCTAAATATCTCAAATGCTTCAACTTACCTATTGAATTGGGCAAACTTTTTAAATATCTACCACTTAGGTCCAATACCCTAAGGAACACCCAATTTTCTACTAATGCATTTACATATTGTTGTCCCACAGGATAACGTCTATCACCGAAAAGATGCGACCGAATGTGCATCTTAGTGAATGAGTGTTGTAAATATTCACTACTCATAACACTTACATGCCGCACTTTTTCATCCACATTGATGATAGGATCTGATACATATATCTCCTTTCCTGCTACTTGTTGCGCCACATCATGCATTAGATCGTGCATCTTGCATGAGTAAATCCCACCAAACTCATCATGCTTTACGTCTTGGAAAAAGCACCTTCTCAATAAAATGCAAAAATATTCCTCGGCGGCATCATCCACCGTCTGACCTTTATCTAAAGGAACAACGAAGCCCTGTGCAATCCAGAGACTTATTAACAACTCTTTCCCGATAACAGAGTCTTTCGGGAACAATGCGCAATAAGTAAAGCAACTCTTTAATGGAGACTCGAGTTGATCGTAACTAAGTTTCAATATACCCATGATATCCTTTTGGCTATCTCTGGAGTTGAATAATCCAGTCTTTTTAAACGAAAGCCATTTTGTGATATCTTGACCATAGAGCAGACTTCCTGCCACTCTTATAGCCAACGGGACTCCAGCACATTGCTTAACAATTTCTCGCCCGATCTCGATCAAATCCTCACGAGGGCTTGCTTCATCCGGCCCAAATGCTATCTTTTCAAACAAAAGTTCTGAATCTTCTCTCGATAAGCCTCGTAGTTCATGCATCCGACCGCCTACTACAACTTCCGCTGTCTCATGCGAGCGAGTGGTTACCACAATCCAACTTCCCTTCTGACCTCCCCGTAAGAAATCAACCAGGTTTTGCCATTGATTACGCTTCTTGGTCCAAACATCATCCAAGACTAGCAGATATTTGTTGCTTGCAAGTTCTTCACGAAGTTTATTTTGCACCAAATCCATAGTAGATTCCCTTTCTTCTTTACCAGTCGCAGAAGCCAGAATCTTGTGAAGAATCCCTCGAACATCCAAGTCTTCCTGCTCGTTATCAGATACACAAGTCCACAACCTCGACCGAAATGCACTCGTGACCCTTTGATCATTAAACACAAGTTGAGCAAGAGCAGTTTTCCCCAACCCACCAATTCCGACAATAGACAGGAAAGAGACATCTTCTTTAACGTCGGAATCTAACAAGAGGCTTATGATCCTCTCCAGGTCAGCCGCTCTTCCAACAATATGACTCTCATACACATAAGAACAAGTTTCTTCCTTCCTCCTCCTGATAAGCTCAGAGTTAACTCTGAAGCCAAACCCAAACTTACTGCGATCGCTAGCAATAGCGTCCAACGTCTTCTTAATCTTCTTAACCTCTTGAGACATCTTGTGAGCAGCAACAAAAGGATTGCTACTAGAAAAGAAGTGGCGCAACTTTTCAGAGACTTTCCCATCCTCCATATGTTTCTTCTGCTCGGCGAGAGTGACAAACTCATCAAGCAGATCATCAGCATAGTATACAGCATTTTTGAGCCTCTGAATGTAAAGCTCAGCTTCATGTTTATTAGTGGCGACCTCTTTGTCCTGCGCATCAAGGAGCACAGCTTTGACAGTTTCAACAGTACTCTGGAATTCAACAAGTTCAGATTCCTTGCCAAAAAAGGAACAAATCTCTTTCAACTCAGAACATTGGAGGGCAGCAAACAGTGTTTGAGCAACAGATAAAGCTGTTCCAATTTCCATTTTTTGGGATTGAGAAAGAAGGGGTTAATTGTGATGGCAGATTGCAGAAGAAGGAGATAAAAGAATGGTAATGTGGTTTTGCTAGATGGATAAGAATGGTAAAGGATGCTTATGATTTTATGTTTGGTTTTGAAGGTTAATGTTTCAGCAGTAAGTAATAATTAGGCGTAAGTATTACTCTATAAGTTTAATATAAATATCCACTTTTCCGGATTCCACGGCGCTAATCTGTTTTGATTGGTACCATTAGCCATTAATCTACGAGTAATACAGATAGTACTTTATTAATTTGATTGTTTCCACGAACTTGCTGCATTTGACTGATTCCACGATGCTAGTGTGGTATGAAATCATGATTTTGTATTATTAGCCATTAATCTATGCTTAATAGTAATAATAGTGATATTGAGGATGATTATTATATTAATTTGACTGCTTCCATGAACTTGGTGCATTGCAGTGCACTGAACTAATCCATAAGCTATCACTATCAATGTTACTAGACTGATTAATTTATGATGCAGATTAACTTATGATGCAGATTAATTTATGATGCAGATTAATTTATGGTGCTAATCTGTCTTGATTTGTATATTATTCTTTCTAGATCCCTAAATGCAGCATAATACAGATTCAATAGAAAAAGCAACAAACAAAGTCGAATACATACAATCAGGTTTGCTCTGGCAGGGCCGCAGGGGGTCTCTCTTAAGGCACCGGAGAAGGCAGTGAATGGGGTGTGGAAACTGGTGGGGCTGATCAGAGAGAAAGTGAGGTGAGCAAAGATCATTTCACAACTTTTAGATTCACGGACTCAACTTTTTGTTTGGAAGGAAAGAGATAGAGAGAAAAAAAGTAAGGAACTCACATGAGAAAAGAGAGATAGAGATAGTTTATTGACAAAAAAAAATTGTAACATTTAATTTGAAACTTTCTAAAATAGTATATATCTCATTTTAAACAAACAGAGGAAATAAAGATAATGATAATTACTTTTCCAACTTTATTATTCTTGTTGTTTTGCCTATTTTTTTATAAAAAATAATCAAGGATGGCCAACGGTAAAATTTCGTGGATCCGTACAATTATGCTATTGTTGAACGTGGTATGAGCATGATTTGAGAGGATAACGAATAGCCGGTAAACGTGAATGTCACAAGGCCAACCTAAGAGTCGTGCGTTGGTGGTGAATTTAATAATTTACTCGCCCCACATCCATCCTTCGCATGTCTGCTCATCTCTCATCCACCCGTTCAACTTTAAAACAAAAATAATATTTTTCTTATTAGCCTAGATATAGGAAAACAGTCGAACCCATTGGACGATAAACGCTGGTAAGACACGAACCTTTTACGCAAGGCCACTTGAAACTAGAAGGGAAGAACCGAAGAAGTAAGGGAATCCCAACTCCCAAAGTAATTTACATATAATAAGCTAAAACGTTAGCAATAGACATTTGAAGTGGAATTGACAACATTGCGCAACAACTTAAAATGCTTGTGTCTTGAATCTTCCACAAGATTAAACATACACGCAAGTGTTATTAACAGTTATCACAAACTAAGATGAGATACTACCATCTTAGGCACCCAACTACCTAGAAAGAATGAAAAGTGAGAAAGAAGACACACCAAACAATACTACTATATATGTACAACTAACAAATCTCTAACTCAAATCAACCTCATCATTTCCTCGTACTCATCGCATTCATAAGCCCACGAAAGAAGAAAGAGTGAGGCACTATTCAACATCTTTGTCAACATATCATCATCTCCAGACAGTCTCGTTGGCATCGGTGAAAATAGAGTTGTGATGCTCTATCAGGCAGCGTATGACCTCAACTGCGGCAAAGTCAATTGGCAAGCCATCGTCCAAGGGAATTGGGGATGAAACGTCTTCATCGTCACTCTCTTCTGTAACAAGTCACAACAAAGTCAACAATTAAAGTAGTTCCTTGAAGTAATTCATTCAAACTAATGGTTCACCAAATAGTCGAGTACATGGTCTTTTCAATTTTCTTATTGACATGGCCTTCTTTTATATAAAAAAAACTTCGTCGGTAAATAATTGTTATTGTCCCTGATCCCTCGTAATTAAAGGTTTTCACAATATTTCACCAAATATATATAAAAAAATGAATAGTAATGTCAATTCTATCCTCTTCTACTATTAATAAAATTATATCCTCTTCCGGTTCTCCCATCACAAAATTTAAGTAATCCTATTTTGCGATGGACATAACTTTTCTTTCCACACAATCCTAAAAACGCTTATGTGTAAGATCAAACTAGGATGTTAATTGTATATCCTGTTTCTCTCAAACTCCTAAAGAAAGCAATAACTTGTGGTGTTCTGAAATCTAGAACTCCACAAGACCATGAAGTTCTCATCTCATAGGCAACATCATATTTCCGCAAATCAAGTTAACAAACAGACGCGGCGTAAGCCTAACATCCATGAGATTGCAGCTCTATAATCACCTAGAAGGCTAGAATATTTGTTTTTGTTGATTAGGTGATCATCAATTCAATTGACTATTTATGCCATCCAAGTTCTTCAGTGTATCTGTTTCTCGAATTTCAGGGGCGACAACACCAAATTCCATCCAAGATTCCTATAGAATCTATTCTAATACCCCTCAAACCAAACTCAAAGAGCAGCTCCCTCAAAAAAAGAAAAAAGAAAAAAACAAATAGCAACTAATACGTAAGGTTAGATAAAGCGGCATATCATAATTTACGAGCGTCCTCATAACAACTGCAGGGCTTAAAACAGGTCTGATCATCAATCTTCACATTATGATTGAGGAAAAACTTTCTATCGTTATGTAGGAGCATAAGAAAACTTGACAATCAGAAATATTGCCACTCGTAAACAGAGAATTCTGCAAAATACTTCCACCTAAAAAAACCAGACCTTGTGCCATAATTGATTTGTGCATTAAGAAATAACAGACTACTCACCTAGCATGTCCCATGAGCCATATGTAGGGGGCCTAGGGGGCAAATCACTTTTCTTTCTGGTGAGAGCTTTAGACTCATGATGCCAAAAGTGTCTATAGACTTCAGGCCTCCTTCCCTGCTGCCAAATAATAAGAGGCGCCATCTCCTCGGAAAGACTTTGCGCATCCATCTACACAAAGCCCAAACACAGCAATGAGTAGTGACCATCAAGGTAAAGAGAAAGTAGGGAAACTCAAGTCAGACATGATTTTATCAGACAGCTGCTGTTTAATACAAAGAATCAGCAGTTAAGATCATTATCTACGTCATGAGGAATATAGTCAAGTGGGAAACAGAGACTAATGTTTCAGAAAGTTCGATTAAGATGGACGATAGAAATAATCATTCGACTGTAGGAAGCACGTCTCTAAAAAAACAGCAAGATACATTTGAAAAAATAAGCATAGTATATTGAGCACTTTCACAAAATGAAGAAAACAAGTATATATTAATAGTTATTTCCAAAAACAAGGAAAATTGGTAAGTGAATAGTTCTTTCAAAGGTGAAAAATAAAGAAAACAAGACATTAGAGAAGAGCATAAAGCAAATATCAGCAAGGTCAGGAGAAAATTTTAAAGTAGGCATGTAAACAAAGATTGCATCTATGATGCATTAATTGAATTTTGGCCAGTTATGTTTTGTTTATCTTTTTATGTATCCAAACAGAACTGCAATGCATAGTACATTATCCTCATAAACAATTGTTAGTTTCATGCCTTGTTGAGAACAGACTTCTGATTAACACGAAGTAGGAGCGCAGTGACAAACTCCAGTGTCATGTAATTCACGGTAGGAAGCCTCTTCAGCACATTTCTAATAACACTGATGCCCGAACGAGCGCTTCTGATCTCATCATAGAGCTCAAATGTGGTTAGTGGCTCCGGGAGACTAGTAAGGTAGCATTTAATTAGGACAGCAATGTCAAGTGGATTTGTGTTTTCAGGTAGCAATGCATTGGGTTCTGCAATTGAAACGATGAGATGTGAACAATTATACCGGCAGATAATAGGCCAAAGCAAAACAGAAAGAAGTAGGACCTTGATTGTACAATGAAACAAGTTGCTGAACAGCCTTCTTGTCTCCCTCCAATTTAAACAAGTAAGGTGAGCTAAGGCCTGCAATGCAAGTGGAAGGGGAAGAAAACTAATCATTTGGTCCTGCTGATACAAGACTAACAAAACAGAAGTACAAGATAAGCGACCCAAGTTGCTATTTTTTTTAGAATGACCTGATGCTATAAGATGATCGGCACATCTGACTAGAATTTGCGGAACAGGCCTGCTTGATTGCTGCTGCTGCACAGTTATTTCTAGTGCAACTCCAAATACTGGAGACAAATCAAACTCATATATATCAATATGACATCAAAAGGAGTACCTAGCAACCACCATAAAAAAAGACCGAGAACTACAAAATATTCACTTAAGTATCTTGACATACTCGTCAAATTCAGACGAGAAAAGTGAAATCTGTTTTGATGTTAAAGGATTATCGATATCATAACATCAACGTGGGCCTAAGGGATCAGGGATTCACTTTGACTCTAGATTGGGAAAATTGCTAGAAGTTACACCCAGATTTCACACGTTTTCATCTATCAAAGATAAAAGAATAGATCACAGAAAAGATTTGCAGGGGGGGCTATTAGACTAATAGAATCTTAGATAAAATATTATTTCTCAGCATGTAAAATGTGCAAAAAGTTAGAAAGAAGCTTAAATCACTCGTTGTCTAAGATATAGTAAAAGCAATCGCTATATAACCCATTATAGCCCACCCCCACCCCCACCCCAAAAAAACACACACACACACACACACACTCCTTCCCACAAAACGCCTTTCTCATCAAAGTCCTATCTTTATCTCTCCTCAAAGAACTTCATTAGTCTTCCTCCAACTTTCAAAGAGTGAAAGAAGATCATTCTCCACCCAAAATCAATCCAGAAGTTACAGATTCGTTCTATAAGTATTTGAATTTGTTGAATATATATAGAGAGAGAACAGAAATTTTGTATTTTTCAATTATTGTTACTTTGAAAAACCTGAAGGACGCTTTCCTACTTTGTGACCCTTCCTCCAGAATTCGCGGTATCATGGTTGCAACTTGCACAAATGCCCCTCGTGTAAAATTCAATATTAGTCTCTACTGAAGTATTATATTGGCTTTTCAAATTTAGGCAGAAAATCTTTCTTTGAGCAGGCTGTGGAAGAACTGCAAGATTGCTGCCTTGGCTAATCTGGTAGCCAAACTTTTGTATTCCGATTTAGATATTTCACCTCATGTTTCACCACAAATACGCACCTTTTCTATCAGTAAACAACTAATTAGTATCCTAACTTACTTAAAGCTCAGTCTGAACCAGCAGGCTTCTGCAACAGTGAGTCATTGCTGCAACCCAAAAATTAAATTTTAGATTATTCTTGAAATAATTGTGTTGAAAGGTGGTGTTCTTTGTAGTATAAGTGTAGAAGATGGGTACATATTGTTTTCTGTAGAGTTGTTTGAGAGGAGTGCATTTTAAGTGAAATTCGCAATAAATATAAAGATAATCTAGCATAACGAGCCTACTTTAAATTGTGAATAATATAAACCTTTCATACTTTACCTGCGGCAAGTAGAGTTCACTTGAACATTCATAATTACATCCAAAAACATAATAGTTGACTAGAAGTATACCAAACAAATTCTAATATGGAGTTATCACTGAATAGAGAGGATAATTCTTTCCCTACAGATAAAAGACGCTGAAAATACTGCCGTGATTCCCGTGAAGTTTATCGAGCTTTCCGGAAACATCCCAGCTAAAGCTTCAAAGAAGTAGGCAAGATTTTAAAAGAATAGAGGTTAACGCGTTTACCAAAATTCAACCAGCAGCTTAGTCTTCAACAAGTGAAAAAGGTGAGACAGTTCTCAAGGGTGTTCAACTATGAGTCTATAATTCCCTATTCCACGAGTTTTTTAGTATTGAAACAAAAATCCCCAAATAACCTAATCTCATCAAATTGATAAAGGGCATATTGATAATTTTTAGTATATAACACACACCGGCCAACAAAAACATAAAGACAAAGACCAAATCCGAATATATCTAGGTCAATTTGAAGTTACTGATTGTCTGATTTAACACACCATATTTTCGAGGAAAAGCAAATAATTCAAGAAATCTTGTAGGGAATACAAACAAATCAGACTTGTAAAATCATCAAGAAGTGGTAGAGAAATAACATACCATCACTGCTTGCAACACCCTGCAAACACACAGGAACAGTTGAAGGTAAGAACTTGAAAGCCTAACCCAATATAACCATATGAATGAAGATAAAAATAATCAACACGAAATTAATACCTTCTGCCACCTTTCAATATCTGATAAAATAGTTTTGCTTCTTTGTGCAGTTTTCTTTGCCACCTGAAGGAAATGGTATCAGCATCCTGTCATAGCCTAGGTTTCACCTCCTAAAATTGGTAAAGTAATGTAACAGTAGAAGGGAAATAGAGGGAAGACGATAATGATGTTTTTGATTGAATAAATGGAAATACAGAAATTAAAGGATAACTACAAGTTTTCGAGAGGCTTGTTCTCTCCCAACTAAGCTAAGCTAAACCAACTAAATGACAACTTCATAATTTTCATAATGCTTACACTCTCTCTACTTAGCTCTATTTATAGATAAGTTAACCCTAAAACCTCTAAACCCTAAATTATTATAAACTACCTAAAATACCCTTAGCCTAGTAATATCAATTCATTACACATCCTTCAAAAGACAATTTGACCTCTATACCTAGTAACACCACCAGACAAGTGTGTTGCAGAACACTTGTTTAAGCAATTAAAATGAAACCTTGCTAGACATATAGATTGCAGGATTTGCAGTGAAGGATGAACAAAGGCTTAGGTTCACTCTTCACACTTCACATGATAGGTTTCAGCTTCCATGAGTTCAACATTGGTTTATAGAAAATAAATAACACCCGGGTTGTGTAACATTAGAAGGCTCAAATGACAGAAAGACCAAAGAAAAAGATACATTGCACGATACCTCCTCAACTTTTGTCTTTCCTACAGCAACTTTGTCTTTAGTCTCTGAGAATCCTTTTCTTAACAAAAAACTTGTTGAAGCAGCAGCTGAAAGAAACCGTTCCTGTACGGCATGCTTGGTAGAGGGTTGTTGGAAAAGTGACCATTTACTCTTAAACACAGAGCCAACTCGTTCAGCCACATCAACCACGTTCTCTTTTGCATCCTTCGCAAAAGACCCAGCTTGATTCCCTGCTTCCTTTAGCTTAACCCCTAAGTTGCATGATGGATTGTGAATGATCCAAAGTTAACATACCAATTACCAAAAAGCAATGAAAATTCAAATGTAAATAGAAAATAATCAACCTGAAGCAGAAAAAAAACCACTAGCTTTGTCCTGCCACTGAGGGGATATCACCGAGGCCATTGAATATCAGCCCGAAAATTATACCTACCCACGCGTAATATTAGCTATACCTGTAAAAAGACCGATTAAATAAGATGTTGAGTGAATCCTGTTATGATTGGGTATAGGGAAGGGATATATTGGAAGTATAGATAATTAGTCTAGCTTGGAGAGAAAGCAAGTCAGTTAGCTCTATATATAAGAGATCAGTGAGACAGAGGGGCATGGGAAAAAAATTGGGAGTTATTTTAATTCTTAGATTTGGGGGAGTAAATCAAGTCCCTCAAAAACTTGATATAATCTTTAAATTTTCTAGCTTATTGATACAAAATCATTTTCTTCTTCCCTTATTTCCTGGTGCCCAGACTACAGTTCATGATTATCCCTAACCAACAGCTTATTAAGTACCACCTTCAATCCCAATAACAATATATTTCTAATTACTAGTTCATCAAGTACCTCCTCCAGTCCAAAAAGCAATGTAATTATTCTTAGGTTAAGCTATCAAAGAAAAGGAGGTCATCTTTCCCCAAACTTGAAAATTAACGGATACGACCTTTAGGCTCTAGCTAGATAGTCAAACTATTTTCCACTGACCCAATAGTCAATTACTCTAACTTAATCCAACTTGAGCAGATACAACTTCCCAACAAATGACAGTTCTTGAAAATGAAAGTTCCCTTCAACTTCACATCACACCCTAAAGCGGTATTCCTCTTTATCTAGCCAAGCGAGTATATCACATCATTATTTGAAGGAATTACTTTAGAATATAATTGAATTATAAAAAACAACCTTATAAGTTCTATCAAGTAAAATACACCCCAAGCCATTGAAAACTACGACCATTTCCAATATACAGTTATACACACTTGTGGGAGGGGAACAAAAACTTCTCCACACTTCTGTTGGCAAGCATTTGAAGTAATAACACTACTGCACTAGATCAAACTCGTAAGTTAGATACCAATCTCATCGTAAGTTTCATCCTGACTCCAATAACATCTTATGAGAGAATTTTCCAATCGATAGAATACTACTACCCATTTCACTACATCATAAGAATACTGAAAACTTGATTAATGTAACCTGTAAATGGGCAGAATTCTCCAAATAAGTTAAATATAATTGCAATAGCACAATTCTGATATTCCAATAATTTTTAAAGGGGTTCTCACAGTAATCTTCTCCCTATTTCGATTTCGATAACTGGGTTATGCCCAACAATCTTCTACTTCAAATTGATCTTTCAAAACCTCGATAAATCTCTAACTAAACCCAGAAAGGTACTTCAATTTCACAGAAACCAGGATCAATACAAAATCCATCCATTTTTTGAGCAGTGTCATAATTGACTCCAACAAAATCTTGAGAAAATTCGCCAGCCAATAGCATACCATACCCATTTCACTATAAAATACACAAAAAAAAAATTGATTGGTGTAGCCTGTAAATGGGCAGAATTCTCCAAATAAATTACATATATTTGCAATAGCACAATTCTAATTTTCCATTAATTCCTTTTATATAAGTTCCCACAGTAATCTCTCTCCCTATTTCGATTTCGACAATTGGGTTACGCCCAAAAATCTTCTACTTCAAATTAATCTTTCAAAACCTCGATAAATCTCTAACTAAACCCAGAAAGGTACTTCAATTTCACAGAAACCAGGATCAATACAGAATCCAACCATTTTTTGAGCAGTGTCATAATTGACTCCAACAAAATCTTGAGAGAATTCGCCAACCGATAGCATACTACTACCCATTTCACTATAAAATACACAAACAAAAAATTGGTGTAACCTGTAAATGGGCAGAATTCTCCAAATAAATCACATATATTTGCAATAGCACAATTCTAATTTTCCATTAGTTCCTTTTAAATGGGTTCTTCCAGTAATCTTCTCCCTATTTCGATTTCGACAATTGGGTTATGCCCAACAATCTTCTAGGACTTCAAATTGATCTTTCAAAACCTTGATAAATCTCTAACTAAACCCAGAAAAAGTACTTCACTTTAACACAGAAATGAGGATCAATACACATAAGTTATCAATTAAGCAAACGGAAAAATTCATGAACAAATAAATTTCTAGTATAAGAAGAGTTGAAATTATACCACTTTGATGGTGTTGAATTGGCCGCAGCTGCCGTCAATCTCCACCGGAGTAGGGTGGCTGGTGGTGGTGGGAAAGAACAGCAAAAGAAAAAGGGAGTAAAGGGAGACTTTGAATGAGTCAGAGTTACCTATTTGGAAAGTTCATGTGAGTTTAGACTATCATATTAGTAGTCAAAAATTCAATTTTTAAAAAATAAAGAATCTGAACAAGTTTTAAAAAATAAAGTACTCCATTCAAAATGGTGAAGAAAAAAATGGCAAAATAAGATAAAGTATAAAATGGCATATTTGGTGAGCTTTTTCTAGAGGGATTTTTTTTTGTTAATTTAATGGTTATAAAGGTTGGCCCGGCCCAGTTCGCACGGAATTTGATAATTTTTTTTAATCGAAACTCGGAAATTCTTTCATTTCGGCTTGATGTCTACGTTATCAAACAAAAGAAATGAGTGAGTATTAGGCCCTACCTATTGTATAGACGTCATTTTTACTAATTGGTCCGGGGCCAAGCCGCTATGTAATGGCTCTATAATTTTTTAATGAACATTTCAGCTCGGTCACGACGTGGTTAAAAACAAATAAAATGCTCGAGCTTATGTATATCAAACTACACAACGTCCGAGCTAATGCTGAAGATTAGTATAGACTTATAGTGCTTTCAAAAAGATAACCACATAACCAAAACATAGTTAAGTATAGATGATTTATGTGTGATGATTCATTTTCACTAAAACATTTCATTTTTGACAATGAAAAAACGTTCAAATCAATGTACTCTTAATTTACTAAATTTACAAAAAGTAAATGTTACCAGTTATCACGAATAGAGCAAATTATTAATGCTAATATATAAGACTGTAAATATGAAAGCTTGATTAATCTAGCATATAACTCTAGTAATCAAGAGGAAAGTAGCATATAACTGTAAAAAAATTATATAATTAAGGATCACCTTATGAGATTTCTCGATAACTTAACATTTTAACAGCAATCAATAAAATGCATGTTATGTTTACTTACTAACATGAAAATCTTCAGAGAAAATATTTTAAAAAAATCTGATAGGAGGAGAGTGAAAAGCTTTCAGGGTTAAGAACGAGCAAGTGCATTAAACCACTACACCATATGGTTTATGGGTATGGATACTAGTCTATAAAAATTCGACCATAAGAGTGTAGGTTTCAATGTTAGTTTCAAGAATTTCGTTATGGTTTAATCTAAACCCCACAATTTATGTAAGGCCTACTAGATTTTTGATTTCAACATTTTGAGATTTAGGTCCAAAAATGTCAAGTTCATATACTCCTTGTGTTCTGATATAAACACAACGCTTTCGTTTATTTGAAAGCTGTAAAATTAATGTAACACTTTTATTTTGGGTCAAAGAGTTATCTTATTAATATACCTCTTTTCATCATATGTCCCCTCTCCACGAGTTGGCTAAAAATGTATATCCTCTCCCTAATACATCTAATACAGGGCATATAAATGTATGTTATAAACGTTTTATTATTCAAAACAACTTTTTTGTAGTATATTCAACGAAAAAGTTACATCCAATTTATGAAGGACGGTTTTTACTAAAATAAACTAGTACCATTAATTCATAGACGCACTAGCTTTATAAAATCAATTTGCTTTCGATACACAATTTTTTTCTTAGCACTAGTCCAAGCCCTGCCCGATTCTAGTACAAAGAGCTCATCCTTTCATAATATAATCATCATTTTATTTTCAGGTGTCCCAAACATTTACTTCATCTCAAAATCTCTAATTTTATTTATATTGTTGTAAATTGTAATTCGATTGGTTATTTTTGTTCATCTACTATAATTTTTATTAGCCCAAACAATCAACACAAAAATTATTCTAAAAAACATAAATTATGAAATGTTCTACTTTTCTTAATTCTAGTGAAAAATAAGAAATGTGAACTATAAACCATAATACTCATATTTTATACTTCCTCCGTTTCAATGTTTTCACGTTTGCCAATGCATTATTTTAAACATTAATATCTATAATTATCAATGAATAAAAATTATAAAAAGTAGATATTTAAAAAATACATATTGAGACTAATTTAACAAGATTTCACGTGACTATATTTTTTTATAAAATACAAATCACCAAAGCTAATTAAAATTAAAATCGTAAATAATAAACAATATGCAAATATATCGTCTATTCTGAAACGAAGGAAGTATGAATATTTAATAGTACTAATAATATTTTGTAGTTGCTTGTTGTTCTTGAAAATGTGTTTATAGATATGCTATGGTGAACTACTAAGCAAAGCTCAGTTAGGTCATAGCTTGCTTCAGGTACTCATGAAAAATCAATCGCCATTGCTGATTTGCTTCCCCAAATTGAGCTCATTTCTCTGAAATCAAACCCCAAATCTCATCAAAATCACGATTTCCGATTAGATTCGCCGTCGTCTTCTCTGTAAGCATGTTTTGCTCAATTGAATGCCACTTTTTATGCTCAACTGCTATCAATTAAATGCGAATTTCTTTATATTATATTGTGTGTTTTATCATTCTAATTTTATGTTGTAATTCCCTTTGGAAATCATGTGTTTGTTCGAATTTAGTTATGAAATTATATTCTGAATACTGATTATTATACAATTTGCTTTGGTGCTTCATTAGACATTTTAGGGTTTTAGGGAAGTTTTGATTTGGTGAAAAATGAGAGGAAGAATTGGGTTGTTTTTCAACCCTAATGGTGTAGGAAACACAACGATTGGGCGTGCAAGCAAATTTGTGTCTTGTTCTGGTTTTTCCTCTTCTTCTGGAGATGGAGGAGGAGGTCGAGGCCGTGGTCGCGGTACCTCTGGCTTACCTGTATTCAACTTTGTGGCGAGCCATCCTGGAAATGCTGATTCAAATGACGGATTGGATGATTCCGACCGAGCATTTCCTCCTGCTGGTCATGGCCATGGAAGGGGGAAACCCTTACCTTCTAGTACTACGCCATTTCGTCCTTCATTCAACACGTTTGTCGCTCCCGACACGCCACCGCAGCAAGCAGGTTTAAGTCGGGGGAGAGGTGGTCCGGTTCAGGAGTCGTCAGAGGTAGGATATGAACAGGGATCACAATCGAAGAGACCTATATTTCTTAAGAAAGATGAAGTTACTGGGATGAGCTCTGAAGCTGAGTTTGTTGATTCTATACCTCGTCAAACTATTGGAGAGAAGGATCTTCCTGAAAATATATTGACTGTGTTGACGGGAACGGGGAGGGGGAAACCTGAAAGGAAACCAGTGTATGAAGATAGAGTGAAGGAGGAGAATAGGCATCTGAGGCCAAGGCAAGTTGGTGCTCCTGCCACCGGGGCTGGAGGAAGAGGGGGAGATAGGGTTAAGAAAGGTGATCCTCCTTCTGCAAGTGGAAGGCCTAAGTTAAGCCGTGAGGAGGCCATAAAGAAAGCCGTTGGGATCTTGTCCCGGGGTGAGGACGTAGCAGAAGGTACCGAGGGAGGAAGTGGTCGGAGGCGAAGGGGTCGAAGATCGAAAGATGATTCGGAGGATGAGGATGAGGATGGGGATGAGGATGCACTTTTCATGGGTGATGATGCAGATGGTGAGAAGTTGGCCAAGGAACTTGGGCCTAGCAGGATGGCTGAATTGACAGAGGCATTTGACGAAATGACTTATGATGTTTTGCCGGATCCTGTGGAGGATGAGTATCTTGAGGCACTTGATACCAATCTTAAGGTAGAACTTTTCCATCCACTTATCCTTTTCTTGTATTTGTTAGATGAATTATTTCATGTGTTAACTTCACCTTTACTCTGTAGATTGAATTGGAGCCTGAATACTTGATGGGAGATTTCGGGACAAATCCCGACATTAACGACAATCCACCAATTCCTCTTCGTGAAGCTCTTGAAAAGATGAAGCCATTCCTGATGGCTTATGAGGGAATAGAGAACCAAGAAGAGTGGGAGGTAAATTCTATTGGGATACTTAGCTAGTTAGCTTGTTTGCTTCAACGTTTTATAAATCTCTTGTGTATGAATGTGAACACTGTTGTCTGTTAGATGAATGGCAATTTGTTTAATTTTGTTCCAGAATTCGGATGCCTTTTTTCTTCTCTTTTCGTATGGAAACGCTGTTGCTGAAGTGCTGATCTTTTCTCCTTTCGACGTCCCTGCCATCTCTTGTTTGCTTTCAACACCATCATGTTCACTTTTTTCTTGATTATTTACAAAATGCATATCCACTTAACTCTGTGTGGGCAAATTATCAATCAATTAGGACAGTTCACGCACTTCACGGTGCACACATGTGAGCACACACATGCATATAAGCTTGTGAGAGGATTTGCTTGAATGAGAAGGACGAAAGGCATTTGGGCCATGAGATGATCTATGTCTAATGGATGACAATATGTTTGGTTCATTAATGGAAGAAGACAGTTTACAAGTTTTTTGTGTATCGATATAAGCTGAAAGAAAGACCCTCTTTCTGGTGAGCCAGGCAGCCCTGCATTGCCCCTGCTTTTTTTTTACCAGTATTGCTGAGCTCTTAATCAGCCCTGGCGGTTTTACAGGGAGGGCCATAGTTCCATTATTGAGGTAGACATATCAGATTTTGCACTTGTCAGTTCAATGGTTCATTTTGTCTTGCATACTTTTGTAGGATACTCAACAGTCAACACTCCCAGTCCTAGAAGGGTATGGAATTCTTACCTGACGCTTCAATATTCAGTTAGAAACTCGTTCATGGGAAAATATGAAAAATGAGGGAAGGAGAAGAAAAGATGTATAATGAGGGAAGGAGAAGATTAACTTTTTATATGCTGACAAAGGGACACGACTGTGAAATCTTACAAGAACTAGCAAATGTGTATCCTGGAAATATATACTCCCTCCGTCCCAATTTAAGTGCCCCATTTTGACCAAAAAATACTCTACTTTTTGGTCAAAATGGGGCACTTAAATTGGGACGGAGGGAGTATAAGTATTTGCATGTGTAAAGCTTATGCCTAGACTTCTAAAAGGAGGAATATGTTTCATAGATGTCGTTGCTCTACTTCCTTCACTGGTTTTAATTTTAGGACAATATCCGCGTGTCTGCAATCTATACCCTTGACGTGCTGGTCACATTGATATGTATGTGTATTGGACACTTGTTCCGTGTTTGAAAGATAGGATCTTACACTGATTTCTTTATTTCACTCTCTCTCTCTTCTCTAGGTGCATATATTCGATTCCTTTCCGATCATCTACACAGATCTTTGAAAAATGACTATGTATCATAATGAAACTGTAATTAGGATCTGCAATTTACAATTACATATAGTGAAATTGGTGATGGTTTTTGCTATATGTGGAATCTTCATGAGTGGTTCAATTGTCCAAAATTATCATGTCACAGACTGAGTATCCTTTTGCAATGGATGCGGAGAACCTTCTAATGTCCGCAATCTGGGTTTCCATGTCAGGGAGATGTTCACTGGAATCAGGGGTTGAGTTTCATGGCTAGTTGCATCTTTCGGCTTGATGAAAGGAGCAAGTTTGTCATTCTATAATTGTTCACTAAAATGAAATTGATGGAACTTTAGTATTGACATGAGGACTCATTTTTGGATAGTCAAAAGAGACTCCTTTTTTTCTTCTCATTTTAAATAGTCTTTCCCCTCTATATTAATAAGGTATATGCCTGTGTGCAAGCTCGTGTTCCTGTGTGTGTGCAAATATATCTTCTCTCTTCCTTGTGATTACTTGCTGTAGAATTTTAGTAAGATGATGAACTACCAAAAATTACCTTATCATCTCTTGTTGCTAAACTTTTTGGGATGTTTTTTTTTTCTTTTTGAATTATGGCTTCTAGTTTAGATGATGTATTCACTCTTCAGGGCGAATGTTCATTATAACTTAAAATTCTATTGAGAGAACATATGTATTGCATTTATCAGGAAGCCATGAAGGAAACAATGGAGAGTGTGCCACTTTTGAAAGAGATTGTAGATCATTATTGTGGGCCTGATAGTGTAACTGCGAAACAGCAACATGAAGAATTGGAGAGAGTTGCAAAAACTCTTCCTGCTAGTGCACCTAATTCAATGAAGCGTTTCACTGATCGTGCTGTTCTCTCGCTCCAGGTTGGTAGTCCCTCCCTTGCAATCTGCTAGGGTAATTTTTTTTTCTCAATGAGTGTTTGACAGTATGGTACCTTAGCCTTGTCCATAGCATTGGTGCATATAGAGCATTCAAGCAACCATTTGATATTCAACACTCTGCCATTGCAGTTATAAATTTATAAGTGAAGCTTTTAAGCTGCATCAACCTCTTTCTCTCTATCTATTATTTCTTCTATGAATTGGATCTGTGAAGATTTGGTTCGTAAAAATGAAGTGGATGAGATTTGTGATATCACTTTGTGACTTTTTTCCTTACCCCAAACTATGTGTTGATAAGTGCGACTTGAAGCAGTTTGTAATTGGACTTCGAAGTGTGTTTCTTGTGCATCCATTTTAAATGTTGGAAGTTTTATCTGTGAAGCGTGGACGACTATGTGTGTTATTTGTTATAGGCTTTTAATGTAATTTTGCAGATCCTGGCTAAATCTACTATACTTAATATGTTCTTGGGAATAGTTGCATGTGGCAAACCTGCTTGGTGTGCCAACAAATACAGTAAGAAAAGGGGTTTGTTTGGGATTGTGACTAATTTCCGTGGCTGTGTATTGTATGACAGATGTTAGTTTTATCAAAATTAGGATCACTGTCACTTTTGCCATGCTAATGGCATAGTTTGAGGGGTGAGCAATAGAGCACACAATCTTTCGTGTATGAAAAGCGAGCATGTTTAAGATTTTATTGGTTATAGAATTCGGTAGGGAAGCATGCACACTGATAGTGCATAACGTGCTTCTTGAAACCCAAATATCTACTGCTTACACTAGCAATCACTATTGTTCGTCTCACCTGTTTTTTCTTTTACTGAGTGAACTAATTTTTACCGACAATTATTTTTACTAATTCGAAGGTTTGAAACTAATTTTGCCGATTAAAATTAATTTTAGCTGCTTTAATTTTTTTCATTTGTGTGCATTTTGCTGCTTTTACTGATTAAATTTATTTTTTACCGGGTTGAAACTGAAATTTTACTGATTGAAACTAACATGTATTTTCAAAAGTTGAAATGAACAGGGCCTTACCTGGGAAGGCTGTCGTACTGCACTTGAGTTCTCCTAACTACCACTTGTATTCAAATTTCACCCTGGTTTCCTTAGTCTTAGCTGTTTGTGTTGAGCTATCCCCACTACTGCTCATTCTTGACTAAAGCCTCTGTTTGTAATTTAATGAGTTTCATTTGATGGTGTTTGTAAGTATATTATGTTGGTAATGCCATTGCATAATTTTCTTTTGGAATGCGGTTTCAACTTGTATATTAACGTTGGATTATTTTGTGATGCAGAGCAACCCTGGCTGGGGATTTCATCGAAAGTGCCAGTTTATGGATAAGTTGGTGAACGAGGTTTCCAAGTCCTACAAATGAGCAGATTGTTGAGCTTCAACAAAGATCATGCTAAGGATTTAGGAACTTTTTTCTTTTGAAAAGGCGATTAGTTTATGAATAAACACCTCTATCAATTGACATCTAGAGGGACTTTTTGCACTCTGGTTGCATCTTTTCAATGTTAGCATGCCCCTTTCTTTTGAGGGAATTTTTGTACCGGATATTGTACTTCTAGTTCTTTTTGATTGTGTTGTTAGGTATCATAGGCAAGTTTGCAACTGATTATAGTTGTTTCGCCGAATATAGAAAGGATACACACTGTAATATTGTAGATTTTGAGTTCACTAAGAGCTGGTCACTAGTAAAAATTTTGGATTATGTTTTTGAGTTATCGATATGCTCTCAAGGACCAATATTAAAAAGTACCATAGAAAGATCAAACTTGCTGGAAGCCTGGGACCTTGGGCCTTGCTGTTTTTGCATGTATTGAGTAATGCGCAGCTTAACCATTAACTAGTTATGAAGGAAAGCTATTTTTTTTTTTTTTGAGAGTAAGGGAAGCTAGTTATTGGCATAGGGATATTGCGACTTTGAGTTTTAGGTTCAAAGAGTATGAAGTACTATAATGCACGACATTGATTTTACGCTTGGATTATACATCCGGGTGTAAAAAAATATTGATGAAATCTAAGGTAGGAAAATTGTAGGTAATAACAAAAGATAGAAGTGAAAACAATTTTACTAGCATTGCAGACGGAGGACTACAATTAAGAGGTACATCAATAAGTATATAGAAAAATATGAAGTACAATTAGGGGTGTCATCTGTTAGGTAGAAAATAGGTAAACTGAAAACAATTAAATTGAATGGAATCGTGAAATGCAAGAGTAAAAGTATTGCGCTAAACTGAATTTAAACTGAAATGAAAATGAGCTGTAGAGAACCGGTCATATGGTCTAAAAAAATTGAAATATAAACAATTACAAAGACGTTTGTTAGACGTTCTATCCACGGACATTTGAATAAACCATATAGAACTATGAGTTCAAGGATCTACACTTTAAGTTAAAACCTATGGTCTGTTCTTTATCTTTTTTGTTTACGGTTTCAAATATTTTTGAAAATCAAAAACCAAAAACAAAAGTATGGATACCAGAAAAAATGGTTTCCAATTTTCTGTTTTTAGTTTTCAACATAAACCTGATTTCAATAGGACTAATTTCAAGTTCTCTTACAACTTATATTATATGATTCTAAAATTATAAAATCGAAATTAGCTGATTTCAAATTATGTTTTCAATGTTACTTTTAAACCTTTGAGGAATGCTAGACTACCTATAGTTAGATGTTACCAAACATCTAACACAATTTTCAAAAAAAGACAATATATTATCATGTAAAGACAATATGTTATCATGAGAAAGACAATATCTTACCATGTAAAAACCATATTAAATAAAATATTTTTTATTGTCTTGAGTTTACCTTTTTGCCCCTCATTTACTATGTAAAAAGACTATTTACCCCTTATTTAACACGTAAAATGACCATTTTACCCCTATTATAAAACATCTAACTGTTAGCTCTCTAGCATTCCTCTAAACCTTTTGGTTTTATTGTGATCTATGCATAAGTTGATGCATCCCAAAAATTACTATTTTTTTTGAAGAGGTACAAGAAATACTTAGGAGACCCTTCTCGCAAGGGTGTATCCTAAGCTACTTCCTCCGTCCCATATTACTTGATAGATTTCCCATATTCGTCCGTCCCATATTACTTGGTACACTTCTAAAATAGTATGGTCTTATACTAAAAATATTTTTTTTTTATTATGGGATGGGTCCACATTTGTCCTATTGCGTTCTCTCTCTTTAGCCTTTTATTTATTTTTGCAATACGCTCATGGCCCACATTTGTCCCATATTGTACTTTATGGACTTAAATAATACCAACAACTAAATACTCACAATAAAATAAATAAGTCAAATAACACTCCTAAAACTTTGTGTCGGTCAAACTGTATCAAGTAATATGGGACAGAAGGAGTATCTAATATAGAAAAACGATACAATATAGGATTTTGAAGGACATCGAACGTCTGACTTTTTTAATTAATGTGATGTCCTTGTTTATAAAGGTAGTCTGCAACTGAATTTGCTTCTCTGAAAATACGATACACTGAAAATGATCGAAAATAGCAGAGTAGATGACGAATATCATCTATAAGCGTCTGAATACACCTGGGAGTCTCGAATTTTCGTTGCAACACATTAATGACGACGTGGTTGTCGCCTTTTATAACAAGATCTTTGATATCCCAAAACTTACTAATAAGAAAAGGTAAGAATAAAAAAATATTGACCAATTGATAAAAGTTGTCACATCTCACATGGGATAAAATAAATTAAAAGAAAAAGTAATCTCCAATCTCCAAGAAGAATGTCTTGTACGTAATCTTGTTCTTCCCAAGAAACCTTCTTTTTGCTTTGTCACTCCCCACTCTCTCCTCAATTACTGATATGACGTCTCCTCAATTTCCCACTCAATTTCATTCCTTCCTAATCATCACATTACTCGTTACAGTACTCTTCAATCCCACTCTTAAATTCCTGTTTTTTTTTTGTCAATTTCATAGATTACTAGGAACAATTTATTGATAATAACTGTGTTATGTTTCTTGGTTGTTATTATTAGGTTGTTGCTAATGAAGTTGAGAATAATGGGAATAATAATAATCCTATTGTGATAAGCACTTGGCCATTTGTAGATGCTGTTAGGGCTGCTTGGAGAGTTGTTGATGCAGGATTTTCAGCTGTTGATGCTGTTGTTGAAGGTTGTTCTGCTTGTGAACTACTCAGATGTGATGGTACAGGTATTTCATTATTACCCATTACTACCTCCGTTTTTTTTTCTAATATACATGTTTGCTTTTGTGCGCGGACCAAGAAAACGTGCAAAAGGAAGAGACAAGATTAGTAAAAGTAAGTAAAAAGTGAAAAGGTAGAGAGAAGGAAAGAAAAAGTTGGAAAGAAGGGTAATAATTAGGTGGACCAACCTTCTATTTATGTGAAAAGATAGATTGCTATCAATTAAAAAAACACCCTAAAATGAAAATAAGTTGGTTTTAGAACATCAGTTAGAAAGAATTTCGATAGGACATTTACAGGGAACCATACAACTGATTCCAAGAACTACCTTATAAGTTTTCAAATATATAAAACTAATAGTTATATTACTACTTAATGATGCTTACAGTAGTAGTGCTAAATTGAGGATCGTGAGTTTGTGACCTTCCATCTAATGCACCCTCGCTCTTAACATTCTGTCTTTTGTGGGGCTAAGCCATCACTAGCCAATATAAATTGTTACAATTTGGGAGTGTGTGTTAACCTTCCTTTTAAGTACTGTAATGGAGCATGGGCAGTAGCAGTAGCAAATTGAATCTTTCTGCCTTTGGGTGTTGTGTGGTAATCAGATAACTTGGTGATATATGAGTTGCAAATATTTGATACTGAAGTCATTGCTAACAGAACTCACTGATATTGAGCTAACGGGTTGGTGAATAATGGTTTTAGATTGCACTTGTAAATGTATGTATGTAGATAAATTTGAGCTACATGGTTGTTGGTTGGTTGAAAATTTGAAATGTGTCTTCATGTTTGGACAGTTGGACCTGGTGGTAGTCCAGAAGAGAATGGAGAAACTACTCTGGATGCTTTGGTTATGAATGGGGTAAGAAGCTGATTCTGCCCCCGCCTCTTTTCTAATTATGTTGCGTGATGTAAACATTAGCTCTTTGTTCTTTTTCATCCAAAGCAATGCCTAGGCAACAATGGAGATTGGTGCTGTCGCTGCCATGAGGTATGTGAAAGATGGTATAAGAGCTGCAAGATTAGTGATGCAATATACCGAGCATACCTTGCTTGTGGGAGAACAAGCATCAATGTTTGCCATTTCAATGGGTCTTCCAGGACCTATGAATCTTAGTTCTGAGGAGTCGCTGGACAAGTGGATTAAATGGAAAGAGAATGACTGTCAACCAAATTTCCGAAAGAACATTTTTCCTACAAATAGTTGTGGCCCTTATCATCCAAAAGAAAACATTGATTTTGGAGAGAAATCTTGTTCTACTCTAGATCTTTTAAAAACTACTACTAGAAGGATATCGCCTATTGACACGCACAACCATGACACAATTTCAATGGCTGTTGTCGATAAGGTAAGCCAGCTTAACATCTTAGTATACTTTAACTTGTAACTTGATTCATTCTATGACAACATCAACTTAACATCTGTAATCTAGATGGGACATGTTGCTGTTGGCACATCTACTAACGGAGCAACTTTTAAGATTCCTGGCAGGTAATTTTGATTATCTCACTACCATAGTCTGTAGTTGTTACTTATAAATGGTATTGCACTTCGGTTATATTTGTAAATGCTTAGGAGATTAGCTAAGAACAAGGGAAAGAAAGGAAAGGAGATGAGAAAAGTGCTAAGGAACGACCTCAAGTTGAGATTTTCTGCATATATAATTGTAATGATACTGCTTAATTATTCCTGACATTTCCTACGAATCAACCGAAACCTCCTAATGAACTGGAAATCGGAAACCTTCTTTCCCTTTCTTGGTATTTTTTTTTATTGTGTTATGGAAACTCTTAGCCATTGTGCTCCAACTTCTATGTAGTGCTATCAGATTTTGGCGTGAAGTTTTATTCAGCCTAACATTTATAGGATACTAGTATTTGTGTGTTTCACTGCATGCTGACAAGATTATGTTATTGCAACTAGGGTTGGTGATGGTCCCATTCCAGGGTCCTCATCATATGCTGATGATGAGGTTGGCGCGTGTGGTGCAACAGGAGATGGTGATATCATGATGCGCTTCCTTCCATGGTTAGTTTACTGAGCTCCATGCTCGGGATGTGTATAGCATAATGTGACTAAGACTTCGGGCTATCAGCTGAATCGCTATCTTAAAAATAAAGATCAGAATTTATTTACCTTTATTAATGAACAGTTACCAAGTTGTTGAAAATTTGAGACGAGGAATGGAACCTAAGGTTGCTGCTGAGGATGCGATATCCAGAATTGCTAGGAAGTTTCCGGATTTTGTTGGAGCGGTCTTTGCTGTGAGCAAGAATGGCGTACATGCGGGTGCATGCCATGGATGGACATTTCAGTACTCTGTTAGGCTTCCAAGCATGGAAGATGTGGAGGTGTTCACCGTCACTCCTGAAATTCCAAGCCCCCCATGTCTCATTAAAAAGGCTTAAAACTCCAGTTGAGTAGACAGTACTGCTCGTCTTTCGTACAAGCTGTACTAATCTTTGTGTATTTATGATGAAACATTCAAACATGGTCTCTTTTGTTATATTATCAGATAGATATAGATATGTAGACATGGTGTGACCTGCTGCCTAATAACCAGGGCTAATATTCGACAAATATGTTGTCGCGTATGGCATGGCTATGACAGTTAACTCGTATAATGTCATTGAAAAATATCTCTTTGTATAATTAAGCTCATCTACTGCTATAGTCTTGATTAAGAATATCTGCAATGATTCTGACCACCATACGTCGTGAGCCGTCTTCTTTTAGTAAGAGTGTTAGACAAGGGGGTGTTTTCATGTTGTGCTAGGGAGGAAGAACATGTCTAAACCCGGATTTACTTCTCTCTTTAAGCTTTGATTGTACATAATTTTCTGGTAAAGTTGAATGAAGTTTAGCAAGATAGGACCTCTTATTTTATGTTTTTAAGTGAGGTTAATAAATTAATGGTAAAAGAATCATCAAAAGTGTCACATGGTTCTTAGTTTGTTGATTGAAATAAGCATGGAATGTGATAGACGGAGTAGAGTTCATAGTTGTGATGAAGTCCTCTGAATGTGCCTAGATACACATGTTTCTCACATTGATAAAATATAAATCTCAATTTTCATTACATATGTTGTACTCCCTCCGTTTCTCAATAATTAGTACGCTTTCCTTTTTAATACGTTTCACAAAAATTATTACACTTTACTTTTACCATTTTGGATATATGGCCCCACCAACTTTTTATTCTTTATACTCTCCTAAAGTTAATTTTTTATTCTTTATTCTCTCTCCTAAAGTTACTTTTTTCAATCATTATCATGCTTTTATACTCATTTCCTTGGTTCTTGTGTTTTTGCAAGTGTAACGATTTTTAGGAAACGGAGGGAGTATGTAAGAAAGACAGAGAGAAAAAGAAAGGAGAAAAGTCCAAAAGAAGGAAAATTGTTGTAGATCTTCGGCACTGGACATTTCTATCAGTGGAAGTAAACAAGGTTAAGTAGTCATCAACTCGTATGATAATACTTTCATAAGGAAAAAACGTTACAGTTGTTCGAAAATTAATTGTTTACAATGGATATGTGATATGTATGACTTATAAGTTCAAAACTATAACCAAGTTTGGCTTGGCCTAGTGGTTAAGGGTTTGATCTCATGACTTGAAGGTCATGGGATCAAATCCCACTAGGGGCATTTGGGGGTGGGTATTCCCTTACCATCCCCCTACTTTCAAGTGTCGGGCCCCGCAAATGCCAAATCAAGATACTGGAACCTTTATTTTAGATACTCTTGAATACATGTAATAATTTGAGATTATTACCAAAACAAGATAATTGGGGGTAAACTTTTAGAACAAACGATAATCAATAAGATAGAAAAAACATCTATATATTTTCAAATGGAGTCATTGAGATTGGTTAGAAAAAAAATGATGGAGAATTTATATTGGTGATTAATTGAATATTTTCAAAAGCTATAATCATTTTATAAAAAAAGCTAGAATAAAGAATTTTCATATTCCAAAGTTATTTATGGAAGGTGCCATTCCTTTTATTTCACTAAAATAGTTAAACTTTGCATATAGAAAATATTCACGATTTTACTTTGACCAATTGTTCATTCTTGATCATTTTTAACAAATTTTATGCGTTTTGTGTTATATAAATTGCGTTTTAAAAATGTGCTCCACGATAGACATCATACGTCCATGTGCATCATATACCCTTTAAAAATATGGAATTTTATTGATACAAAAATATAATTATATGAAATTTTATCAGATTCTTTTTTTCATTTCAAGATGAACTCCTTCTAATTTTTGCAAAAGCATTAAACATAAATAGTTATATCTTATTATTTCCTTATTTATTAATTGTCACTAAATAAATTTCATGTTATACCATGTTTTTACATTTTGCAACAAGACATGTCAATCCAATCCGAGCAATGTCTAGTCAATATCGGATATATGCATATAGCCATTGCCTCACTTTTTTGGTAGGTAGTATATTTATTGAGAAAAGTAGTATATAACTATGGAAATTTTGTCAGAAAGGACCTTTTAAAAGAGCTTTTTTGTGAGAAAGGACCTTTTAAATTTTTTTTGGCTTTTAACAACCTTAAACAAATTTTTTTTTGCGAGAAGAGACCTTGAGCTTGTTTTTCAACGTTGACCACCAGAAACCGGCGTTGACTAATATTTTTCACAGCTATATAACTATATAGTTTATATTTGGCATATAATTTTTCATTAATAAATGTACTACCCTATATAATAGAATATACTATCGTACATATATGTACTACCATTTTCATTAAATATACCACCAAAATTGTGAGATAATGAATATATGCATATATTCGATATTGACTAATCCAAATATTTACATTTCCCTGCCATAATCGACGAATATTGACTTATTCACTTCAAATTCGGTATGCGAATGCGTCCCGTAAATTGCACCATCTTCCTCTAAATTTCTTCAATTTAAAAGCTTTTTATTACACAAAAATGGCGATACGATTTTTTTGATGGAAGAATTATCCTACAAAACAATGGAGGAAGATGAAATTAATTTTATTGCAGAAAATTCAACCTCACATGAACATTTTAATGGCGAATCATCCCTTTTCAGCTTTAGGGTATTTCTGGATCGTGTTGGAGAAGTCATTCTTTCTCTTAATTCAATTGGGTTATCTTGGGAACCTGCTGATTCCCCTAAAGATGTAAGCTTTATCTTTCTTTCCCTTTTTTCCTCTCCTTTTTTGATTATTATTGGGTGAAAGTATTTGAATTTTGTTTCATATGATAGAAAATTTTGATATTTGGGTTTTGTTGATGTGATTATGTGATCATTTGGTCAGATTGGTTTCTGAACTTGTTTTTCTAGCTTCATGATTTTCTGGGTGTGTTTGAAATTTCAATCTTTTGGCATTTTATGTCTAATTAAGCTTTGTGGTATAGTTTTTGGCGTTTAGAGTTGTGGAGGATCAAAATGTGCAACGGGGTATGTGCGCTTTTGCCGCTTTATGTTACTTGGACTCGGATACCCATGTCGGAAACAGGTACATGTCCAAGTGTCGGACTTTTGACCATCTTAAGAAAAAGTTCCTTGATATTGGTCTAAAATGAAGGGTTGAAGTATCTATACCCATGTCTGAGTGTCGAGGAGGAGTTTGAGTAACATAGGTGCGCTAAAGCGAAACTTATTCCTCATTATGTTGAACATGAGGACACAGTAACATTTGCTTATATATCGCCATACTTAAAATCTTCCCGTTACCTTGCTAAATGGTGCTAATCATCTCGCCCCTCTACCAGATACATGAATATGCGGGGCAATAATAGTATTATGCTCACCGTGTTGGATATCCCCATGCTTTTGTCTGTTGCCATAGTATATCATTACCGCACCTTGCGTAAGGCTTCTAAATTTCGGGGGAATGGACTGTTAAGAGGGTTAAAATCAAATGTAGGCATTCTACAATTGCAGTTTGCGAAGAGGTTGTTCTCATTAATATTTTAGTTAGCAACAGTCTGTCTGCTACTTATGGTTAGGAATGTTACTTTTTCTCCACTATGATAGTGGAGTTCCATGATCAACTCAGTGACACATATTACACAAGGTATATGCTGAGGTTATTGTTTCCCTTTTGAGTATAGAACTGGAGGCTGTGATATTCTTGCTTGGCTACTGTCTTTGCGAAAGCTAATTGGAGCAGTAAAATCTGTCTGTTTTTTTCCCTACTCGTTTATGCAAGATAAAGTTACGTTGTGTTATGATTGCTTTAGTGAGTATATCTGACTGTGAAGGTAAACCTTTCTCAAAGGGTTCTCCATCTTAGTAAAGTCTTTCGGGGACACCCTCTTTGGTTGTCAAGGATAAGGCTGTGTATATCATGATTATCATAGACTCAGCTAGGATTGTGAGCTGGACTGTTTTATTGTTTATCCATCTAAGGAAAGTGAGACACAGTCCACAGTTTTAAATCTTAGATGTGGTCGCGATCTCAGAACCACTTTCACAGGCAATGTGGATGGTTTGCGGCTGTTGCGACCTAATACTTCTGTTGCAGTATGCTCAAAAATCTTTAATGCGTCCGCTTTGCAATGATGGAACCCAGATTTATTACCACAGGACAGTCAGAGTGAAGGGAGTCATTTAAATATCAGTCTAATGTTCAGCTGATATGGTATTGAGAATTCGAGATGCACTTGACTTTACATGTTCATAAATATTTATTGCATGTTTTCTGAGCCATTATCTTCTGATGTACTTCACTTGTATTTTTAATGCATTCTTATGTTGCGCCTTAGATGAACTTGATAATGGATTCATTAACAGGATAAAGCATCATGTATGGGCCGTGAAAATCATGCTGAAAGTGCTGCTGTGATAAAGTTTTCTGATGTTTATGCTGTCGAGTTGGCTGATTGGGGCTCCGTTCGTCAATTGACTAAATGCTGCTTCATGCATCAGGATTCTGAGGTTAGCTCCTAATTTTTCAATTCATGCTTTCTGTCCTAAGCATGATGAGTCATTTATCTGTTCATCTTTTTGCAGATGTACCTTTTTGTGGTTCATGCTATGCAGAGATCAAAAACCAAGGAATCTCTCTGGCACTTGGTGGAGTATACTTTTGGTCACAGAGATCAGCTTGTATGTCAAACATTAGTAAAAAAATTAAAGTTGTACCTTGCGAAGCAAATTGGTAGACCGAAGAGTCTGTTGGTATGATATTCTTTATATCTTTTGATCTTGAAACTTAGAAAAGTCTGCAAACTTACATATGCCTTTGTAATCTTCTAGGTTTTTGTCAACCCCAAGAGTGGTAAAGGAAATGGTCAAAATATCTGGAGAACTGTAGCTCCAATATTTTCTCGTGCTAAAGTGAGGGCTCAGGTATGTCTTGTGATCTGCTTGTTTTCTGCTACATAGTTAATAATCTATGAAAAACTCCGGAGGTATCGGTTCATTTTCATAGCAATCTACATTGATACATCATTACAGTAATATACTTTGTTATGGTTTTTTTTTCATAATTATGGAAATTTATTGGTATATATGAAGATAACATGTAAATAAGAATAACTATCTCTGCCATTTTGTCCACAGTCTAGTCAAACCTTCTAATATTCTTGTTATGGTTTGTTTTCTCGCATTTTTCTCTCCGACCTCTTTTTTTCTCCCTCCTTGGTTCCTCTTTTCTCTCCTTCCCCACTTGAACTTTTCTTCCCCTGTACGTGCGTGCTCTTTGCATTTGTGTTATAATGCCTTTTCTCATCACAACCTATCTTCTATCCCATTTGAGGTAAGATGGAGGATGGGAGTAGGTTGGTGGTATCGGTAGTATTGTTTTTCCAGAAATTTGGATGTAGCTTTTTTGTACTTCTGCTGTCCAAGTTTTGTGGATTAAGATTATTAGTACAACCATAAGTTGGTGATAGCCATATTGCTGTGAATTACTACATGTTTTAGCTACTTGCTCTATGATAGCCATACTGAAATTGGGAACAATGTTTATAAATTATAATGAATCTTGATGATGTTGTGCTACAACACACCTTTTATAAGTTAAAGTTCAGTCTTTTTCGACTTGGTATTTTGGTCTGTTGCTAATATTTTATTTTGTTTACCATCTATCAGGTAACAGTTACAGAGAGGGCAGGACATGCTTTCGATCTAGTGTCGTCTATGACTAACCGTGAATTGATTTCATATGATGGTATTGTGGCTGTTGTAAGTTTGTGATTCGTTCATCGTCCTCTATTGTCTTTTTAACTAAACTTGAACCATCCTTAAATTTTGTATGAAATCAATTTCTTAACCTGTTAGCGCTTTTTGAAAAATTGGAGTATCTTTACTTGTTTAGACTATATTTTCATGTAGGAGAGTACATTATATTTAAATGTGCAGTTACAATCAATCATTGTCCTGAAAAGGTGTACAGATGATATAGTTTGTGAAACTTCTCGAGTTCATAAGCCTATATTTTGCACTATCTCAAAAGTCACATAAACCCTACAATTTGCATCAACCTCGATGAAACTTTTGAGGGGCTTTGCTTAACAACCACCTGATTTTGTGGACCAGATTTTGCTTCCTGCTTGTACATATTTATGGTTTGGTGCCTATTGAAATAAAGTCAAAACCTGTCAATGACAGACTGTAAGTGAAGAAACTACCGACTTTCTATTGGTGTGGCCAATGTTTGAATTTTTATAATTATGGGTTACTCTGACCCCAAATGAATATACTAGCTCTCGGTGTTGATTACCTGTGTCCCTTATGTATATGTTTGTCATAGTTCACTATATTAGCACCTTAGTTGCATGTATTGTGCTTGAGAATAATTAGATACATTGGACTTTATGTCAATGGATCCTGTGTCCTTTCATGATTTTGTCCTTCACTTTACTTACCTAGTGTTATAATGGTATCCTTCATGTTTGATGTTTGTAAACTGCGAGGACGTCCTTCCATTTTCTTCGTCTATATCTGGGCATTTTGGCCGAACGTTGTTTTGCTTTGTATATTCCTCTGCTGATGTTGAAGGCAAATTTTTCTCTAGTGACTTTTTGATCCAGTAGCTTTAGGTTGATGTGGTTTCTATTTATACACCATTGATGTATGTGTTCATGGGGCAATCCTTTCTTTCCCTCAATTAACTAGGCAATTCTTGATTAATTGGTTGCAGGGTGGTGATGGCTTATTCAATGAAATTCTTAATGGGCTCCTGACTTCGAGGTTCAAGACTAAGTTTCCCCCAGTTCCTCCAGATTTTTTGGCTTCTCCAGGGGAAGGCCCTAGTGCTTCGGTCCCCGATTCACATGCAACCGATGCAGGTATTTTTAACCCAAATGAAGACCAGTTCCCTCTGCTTTCAACTTCAAGACATTCTGAATCTCAGTTCCCAAGTTTCAGTATGTACCAACAAAGTTGTATCATTGTAAAGATGTATATCAATTTTGGCTTTGTTCAACTTATTTAGGTGCTTCTTTGTGAATGGATGTGTCTAAAAATTGCAGGAACTGAATATGGCGTATGCAGCACAGGTTGGTTTACGCTAGGTTCACGTTATGTTAACTTTTAGCTTCTCAATTTTAGAGTTTTTTTTTTAAAATATTAATATATACATTTGATCTAGTGCTTTTAGTTCCTTGCAAAACTATTGACAGGTCAATTCATTGATTAGTTTCCCGCTATTAATTACAGCTGATGAAGATGTTGAATTTTCTTTCCCCCATGAATGGTTCAGATTCGGACTAATTCCTGCAGGTTCTACTGATGCTATTGTGATTTGGTAATTCTTGTCAAAACGTGTTTATGTTATTCGGAACATATTATCTTCTTTGGTTTTTTCACTTCCTTTTTTACCCTTGTTTTTCTTCTCCTCATTGGTAGAAGGGGGGGTTTCATGTGTTCATAGAAGGGCAGACCTAGGACTCCTTCCAGGGAGTAGCCCAGTAAGCTTGTTTTGCTTTCCTCTTCTCTTGTGCTTTGACTGTGGTGGCCAAGGTTATGCCAGTCTGGTCTAAGTGTCCAACTCTATCCCTTCCTCCTTTCATTTGCCCTGAACACAATATTCACACATATCAAGTTACTTTGATCTCTGTTTGCTGATTGCTGATCCAGTAAGTTGACCTAATATTAGTCCTGATTTTAGTAGCGGCAGTACATTCTATTGTTCACCCTATACTAAGAGGTGTATCTTCCCTGTGTTTAATCTCTACTGGGATGAAAATTGTATGTTGTGCTTCAGCCTTTAGTAATACTGAATAACTTCACTGGTAGCAAATTATTTATTGTATTTCATTTACATTATTGTTATTTTGATATATTGAAGGTCTCTGTTTGTATTTGTATTTTACTTGAAGCCTTTCACAAGCTCTTAATTGTTCAATCATTTTGAATGTTTGTGTTCACTTTCTTGCTAGGAGTTATAAAATGACTGAAATGTGCTTCTCTTTTGTATGCAGTACAACAGGAACGAGAGATCCCGTAACATCAGCATTGCACATTGTCCTTGGGAAAAGGATTGGTCTTGATATAGCTCAAGTTGTGAAGTGGAAAGCAACCACAAACTCAGATATTGAACCCTCTCTACACTACACAGCCTCTTTTGCTGGGTAATTTACAATTGCTTACACGTTTCAGATTTCCTTGAAGTCTCTGACAGTCTGACTATCTTCCTGTTCTTTGTTTAAGGTTTCAATTGTGTCATGTCCAAGTTAGGGTTCATTTGTCCTTGTTTTTTTTTTGTATGGAAGAAACTGAAGGGCTAGGTTGATGCTTCACCGACATATTTCATTCAGCTCTACCTTATGTGTTCCTTGTTTTTAACTGTGCCTGAAAGGACTGTAAACTGTAGCCCTGTGTTATGTTTTGTTGCTCTTGTGTTACTGCCCCTATCTCTGATACTCTCTGTTCATCTTAGATTTGTTTTCTTATACTAAACCAATTTGTTTACGTCAGTGCGTCACATGTATCTTGATTGGTTTCTATAGAGAATATTTGGTAGGCGTTTATATACTGGTAGTGAATCTTATGTTTAAACTGGCTCTCCTTTTTAATGTCTTAAATTGAGAATCCATTTTCAGCACTCTCCATTTAATCTCTTTCCATTACTAATATCATGTTTTGCTAGTTATCTGTTATATACTCTGCCACACTCTCCTAGTTTGACCCGTCAGTTATGGTGACAAAAGCCCCTGTTGGGCAATTCTGTTTAAAGATGATTACAACTCTTGTTTGTTATCAGTTTCACATTGAAAGCTTTAAAATTTTTTTTGTAGAAGTGAAGGAATATTGGTTATACTAGCTTGAGATTCATCGGTTGAGTCAAAGAAGTACTGGTATATTATAAGGGCCATACTTTTAGTCATCAAAAGAAAATAAAGGAAAAACAGCGTTGTTTGAAATATTTTATGGTGATATCATCATATAAGTCATGCAATTTTAAACTTTTGTGTTTGGTTTTGTAAATTTCCCTTGCTGGTCCTGCCTCACTGGAAAACTTTTGAGGTAATTTATGTGTGTGTGTGTATATTGTACGTCTTTTCCGGTTAAGATTATTTTGTCTGGTAAGCAAGCTTGACCCCCTGTGGCCTTCGTCTGACCTTAGATCTTAGGATTTTGTTTTTGGTTATATATGTTCAGTCTGTACCCTTTTTTTTGGTTAATTTTAGATATATTCTTCTATACAACACATGTATACAGGGTTGGTTAGGTGTGGTGCTGGGAAAATATTGAGCTGAGAGACTGGGGTGTCTTCTGAATTTTTACTAAGAAGTAAAAATTTAATACTGAAGCACCCTGCATTCATGCAGACAAGATCTTTTTCTTAACTCGATTCTCTTACCTGTATTTTGGTGGTCAATAGGATTTATGACCAGCTGTGACCATTTGTAGTTAATCACCTTGATCTCATCGCCTTTGCATTTTTTTGGGTGCTTTTCTGAGGATATGAAGTATGTCGTGTACTCTGTGATCTCTTGCCTCATATAGTTGGAATGATTAATAATCTAGAAATGATGCTGTTAAAGAGAAGTTGCTTGGTATTTCTCGTTAATCCTGTTAGAAGTTTTTTAGGCAATGAAATTACTTTTTATGCTCAACGCTTTGCAGTTATGGATTCTATGGGGATGTCATCACTGAGAGCGAGAAATATCGCTGGATGGGTCCAAAACGTTATGATTTTGCGGGAACAAAAGTCTTCCTCAGACACAGGTAGTTTTCTCAGCAGTTTCATTGTAGCATGTCTGCCACACCAATTTTTTTATGGAACATGTAACGGGGTCAAAGACTTGTTCCATGTTGGTAATATCTTTAGAGGAGAGAAGAGGGTGGGGGGTTAGGGTTTATGAGAATCAGGGATTCATAAGAGCGGAACCAAGTCACATATCAATCACACGTGAGCAGGCTTGGTTCTGAGCTCAAATCCAATTTCAATCTGGACCATGAAGTTGAGCTCATCTTAGCTGTATAAATCATGTCAAGTATCAAATTCATTTTCCCTTCATTTCGAGGAGTGTCCCTTCTCTTTTTCCAATAACTCTTTGCTCCTTTGATTTCAAAATGGATTGGAATGTTGGCCATCTAGGAGTGATCATTAAGAAGATGGGTGTAGCAAAGATGGGAATATTGAGATGAATATGTGGGAACATATTAGAAGATAGAATTGGAAATGAATAATATTTTCTCCATATCCCAACTCCTCATCTTACTTACTGGTGACAGAGCCAGTTCTCCCTTATTTTATCTTCAAAATATTATTGAAGTCTACAGAGGCGAATAAGACTTAGGTGAAGGGGGTAAGAAATGATATGTTAAAATGGGTTTGCCGGAGCATATAGCACTTAATAGAAGTGAAAGGTTGTCCAAAAAAAAAGGAGGTGAATGAAGGAAGACGACCCTTGTGGACGATCACGGGGGATGAACTCTGTGTTTAGGCACCCAATTCCTATCTTTTGGGATTAATTGACATTGCTGTTGTTGTATTTTGAAAGTGATTTTCTTCATTCTTTGTTAGAAGCACTGGCATAATGATATCTTTATTGTTGTTATCGTTCCTTCTCTATATTATGGTACGTGAACATAATACTAATAACTCCCGGCGGCCTGAAGATCTTGTCCACCTAACTTAATTTCCCCCCCCTATTTTTAAGACACTATGATACTGTTGGTTAGTTCTAATTCATTTATTGCCTTCCTTAATAATTGGTAAAGTCCTATGAACAATGTCTTTAGGACGGAAGGAGTATTACTATCAGCTTGTGCGGCTGTGCTATTGGTTTTCTGTTTTTTTCTTGGATTTATCTTCCGTCCTTAAAGGTGAACTGGGATGGGATAGCCACTCTAGGAGGTATTTCAGAAATATTGATTGAAAAGAAAGGGTGAAATAGAGAAGTTCGTATAAGCTCATGAGCTTTTTAGCTGAATAGCATGCTCGTTGTGCTTGGCTCATTTGATAAACAAGCTGGAGACTGAGCTCAATTTTGCGCCAAGCCAAGCTTTCGACTGAGCTTAGGTAGAGCGACTAGTATGATACTATGATAGATTTGATTTAGCCACAAGACAGTATTATATAAAATATGATTTGGAACAATTCGGACAGCAAAAATAGTCAGGGTTGAAATCCAAGACGTGCTTTATAAAGCTTTTCACATCATACTTGTCTCTGTCTCAATGATATTGCACAATATGATTCTAGTTTGTTTGCTGATTATTTTTTAGGTCATACGAGGCTGAAATATCATACTTGGACGTCAGTTCCAAGAAAACAAATCCAGATAAGGATGATAAATTGAATGGGGGCACAGATTCATACCAGGGCCTGAAGAGAAAAAGTGAGCGAATAATTTGCCGAGCTAATTGTGAAGTCTGCAACACGCCGTGTTTAGGCGTAACGAAATCAAAATGGTTGAGATCTAGAGGGCGTTTCCTTAGTGTAGGCGCTGCTGTCATCTCATGTAGAAATGAAAGAGCACCTGATGGTTTAGTGGCTGATGCACACCTTGGAGATGGTCTCTTGCATCTTATTTTAATAAGAAATTGCTCTCATGCATTGTATTTGTGGTAAGGCTTATCTCTTTTCTGGTATGGAAGAAAATTTAACATGCATGCAGGTATTATTGCATTTTCCAAGTTCCAATGTGCGTTAATCTTCAAATTCTGCGACCATTGTTTAGATTCTAACTGTGAAAGATCCTATATTTATATTAGAGTGCAGTCCTTTTATAGTTGTCCTCAAAGTTGTCATATTAAGTATTTGTATTATTCTCGTGCATTTTTTTCAACTTCCTCACAAACCTGTTTTCGCCAGTAACTGGACCTCTTACCTTCATGTAGAACCGCCCTTGAATGCACTAGTCTACCAGAACCTCGATTGCTATTTAGTGCTTGCTACAGCAGAACCAATTAGGAGATGACTAATTAGAAAGACAATTGATATAGTCCGTAAAACCGCAGTATTATTACCAGGAAATCACCTATTTACTCCCTTAGTGTGGTTTCAATCTGTATACTCAAATTTCTTCTAATTTTGCAGCTGTTACATCAACTAACTTTTAGAATATACTTCAAATTTACCTATTTATACTGTTTTTCTAGGTAAGAAGGAACATCGGGACAGCGAGGGTAACTGTCCCCTATGTTACTAAAAATTTAAACTTAAAGTTCAGTCATTTTTTCTGATGTGAATGTTTTTTTTGAAAAATCCTGAATTACTATCTTAACTATTTTGCAAGTCGTCAGAGCTTATTAGTTATGTCTTTTTGATAGTTACTGATCTTTGCAGGCACCTGACCCATCTAGCTAAAAAGGGTGGAACTCCTCTTGATTTTAAGTTTGTGGAACATTACAAGGTAATTTGACTCTTGATCCTCTTCAACTCTTGCTGGTCTCAAATACAATTCTTCCTTAGCTAGTGGTTTTTCTATGTTTTACAATTTACAGACCCCTGCATTTGCATTTACCTCTTTCGGCAAAGAGGGTGTTTGGAATTTGGACGGCGAGATCCTACGCGCACATAAATTGTCGGCTCAGGTTTTTCGCGGCCTTGTTAGCTTATTCGCAAATGGACCTGAAGTGTAGCAGAGAACTCTTAACACTGTAAAGTAATAACCCTAAAATAGAGGAGATTTTGTAATAAATCGGTATATAAAATTGTACAATAAACCAATTTTTGCTATAATTTTTGCCTGAAAAATGATCTCAATAATCATGTTGAGAGTTCTGTAACTTGCAGATATTCTGAATAGGCAGGGTGCTTTGAAATTAAAGCACCAGGAAATCCCAAAGTTGATGGCTTACTAGTTTACTTTTCCATGTTTTCCAGTGAGGGTTTACATAAAGCTGTATTCTTTGCATCTGAACTTTACCTATTTGTATTTTTGGTTACTACCATAATTGTAGCAAATGTTCATTTTGCAATGTGGCTGCGATTTTTTTCCGAGTGCAGATCTTCCCTCAACATGCTTCTCTATTATATAAGGGAATAGGGGGTGGACGCCAAAAAAGAAAATAGAAAAATAGAAAAAATTCTAACCGCTTTACTAATTCGATAGCTAAACGTTTTACTAATTAAATTTATAATTGTTTTCGCACGCATAGTGTGCATTTGGCGCTAGTATACTCTATTATAGCTCACATCTAGATTTAACTCAAGAAATCAAAACATTGATTAGTTAAGCCCTCAGTTAACAATGCGAGCTAATTTCGAATGAAAGAAGTAAGAATTCCATCTTTTTAATTAAAATTAAATATCTACAAGTTATATGCCATAGTTAGTCAAAAAAATTGCATTATGATAACTAGTTTCGAAGGAAGTGAGAATTCTGCCATCTTTCTTACGAAGATTAAATCTCTACATGTGAAATTGTGAATATGTGATACTTCATAGTTTAGAGGAGGATTGTCTTAAGTACGTGGGATAGCTCGTGCTAATAATAATTTAGTCTTAAAGAACAATTATTATGCATAAATTTCTAACACATACCTTTTTAAATTACCATAACTCAATTTTACAATAATGAAATTTGAAGTACATGAGTTAAGATAGTATGAAAAATCAATATGAAATTTGAGCCCTTTCTCTTCGGCATAAAACAGATGAACCGAACTGAATTAAACTGAACTGAACTGAATTAAACTGAACTGAACTGAATAGTGATATGTGAGAGTAAAAGTATTATCGAGAGCTGAACTGAATTGAAACTGATTGAACTGAACTAAACTGAAAATAAGTTGGGGAGAACACGCCCTATATAGTACACTTTGCACGCACTTATCGCCATTTACTCTAGGTCAAGCTGAGATGAATTTTATCGAGTAAGGCCTGTTCAGTTCACCTTAAAATAATAATATTCAGTAAAAATAAGTTCAGTTCAGTAAAAATAAGTTTAGTTCAGCAAAAATAAGTTCAGTTCAGTAAAAATAAGTTCAGTTCAGTAAAAATCAGTAGAGCAAAGAAGAAAAAACAACATGAATCAGTAAAAATAAGTTCAGTTCAGCAAAAGTAAGTTCAGTTCAGTAAAAATAAGTTCAATTCAGCAAAAATAAGTTCAGTTCAGTAAAAATAAGTTCAATTCAGTAAAAATAAGTTGAACTGAACAGGGCCTAAGAGGTAATAGTTGATTTTTTTAAGCTTATACCATTCTTTTCATTTTGTTGGCATCTATTAACTGACGGATGCTTAATCATTGAATACACACATTTCTTAATCAAAGAAAAATAATTAGTTAAAACCCAAGTGGAGACCTTTTATTTCAATTAATACAAATGAATTGAAAATTGAAGTAGACAGGATAAAAGCATATTCCAGTACTTATCAATGAACCTTTTTTTTTTTGGGTTGCATGTTGACATAATCTTGTGACAAAACGTACTTTCAGCTAATAAATTCCAAATTACTTGCTCATATTGCCACTAAACGTGCTAGCACTAATTTTTAGTCATTTTGTCAACCACATCACTGTCTTTGATTAATTATAATTTTAATTTAGTGAAAATCCTACTCATCAAATATTTGACATTAACATTGAATTTATATATAGTTTTTCACCTTCACGATTTATAGTTTTATAGGTTCACACTTCAAATGTATACTCTATCCAATTTATACTTGACTGGTTAAGGCTGGCTCCACATCCTCATTGGTTTTGAATTATAAAATTTAAAAGTTGTATGATGTATCCATACTTATACTACTTACATTTATTTTGAAAAATGGCAATACATAAAGTAGGAAGTTTCTCATTTTCTTACTTTTTATATATTTGTTTCTGTCTTCTAAAAACTTGAAAAATGAAAAATAAAAAGTATTGCGCTATGATGCTCATAAAATTGCACTAAGGGATGGATGCAGAAAAAACTGTTCGTAAATAGTTTGGAATCAATTGGGTCAAAGTTATTCTCGAACTTTGTTCATTGTTAACGAGCCAAGCTCGAGCTCAAAAATATTGTTTAAATAGGATACGAGCCAAACTCAAACTCTATAATATTTGACTTGTAAACTTGATAAGCTCTGGTAAGTAATTCTTAAGCTTAGAAACTCTATAATATTTGGCTTGTAAACTTGATAAGCTATGGTAAGTAATTCTTAAGCTTAGAGATATTCACATATACTTTATTGTAATTCTTCAATTGAACGACAAAGATAAGAGATTTTTTAACAAGACTTTCCCGAACCATAATGCTATACTAATTGGTATAATTTTGTATATAATGGTGGAACATGCTTTGCCGAGTCAAGTTGAAGCCCACCTCGAATTCGATTCTTTTTTATCAAACCAAGACCGAAAAAGTGTTTTAGAATTCGAGTTAAGTTTGGTTCGAGGTCACATTTGGTAAAACTTAATCAAACCAAGCCAAACCATATTAGAGCTCAATTTGAATTGGCTCGGTTTGGTTCACGACTAGCCCTGATTGCACTTATTATTCGCAATAATTAGAAGGTATATTAGGATGTATTTACATAACCCTTTATTTATTCGTACACATTTATGTTAATTATTTGGAAATGGTTCAGTAAAATATAGGTTGGAAAATTTGCCACCTATATATATGTATTTATTATATTATATTTTTTAGTTTAGTGAAATGACAAGACTAGTAGTGAACGTGCCAAAATGTTTTTTCCCTTATAATGCTCAAAAACTTAAAGAGTGCTAGCCTTCTTAATCACAAACAGAAGGGTATCTTTGACACTTCAACTTAGAAATTGTCAAAACATAGTAGCTGAAAATATGGAGGGAAATAGGGAAAGAAATGGTATCAAAGAATAGTCAGATGCTTTACCTTTTTTCATTTTTTCCTAGTAACAACAATGAAATGGTCATATTGTATTGTTTATTTTTGAACAATTATATACAAATTCTATAAGTCAGTCTTATCCTAAATATTTTGGTAAACTTGTCTTTTAATTAGGTCTCTTCTAAGTTAAAAATATCACCTACCATGCATACACTGAATATGAAAAAATGATCCTATTTTAGAAGGACGAATCAAAATATCATTGATTCTATCATATTCATGGCATAATGTACTACTTTTTATTTGTACCCTTAATTTTTCGCTGATTATTATTTATTACTATAGTTGTTATTATTATTGTTATTAATTGCTCTCACTTGGAATTAAGAAATACTATTAAGCAGACAATATCACTGAAGAGCTAATTAAATGAAGTTTGTATGAAGGGGCAGCAAACATATGGATATGTCTGTAAGGTGTGAACAAGTTTTGAATAGGTCTCGGTTGAGATCATTTCTCATGTCATGCATGTAAGATAGTAATTAAAGACAAATAAATTTACGCAGACTATTACAAGTTTTGTATTGTTATAAACAGTGGCATTGAAATTTCCTTGCAATTACATAGAATTTGTTGCATTGTTACTATCACTATTTATTACCTATGTATGTTGTACAACACTCTTCGAAATATTGAATAAGTATATTTTTACACGAAAGACATAGTATGTTCTATATGAGTATACCTTTTGAAAGGAAAATCAAAATGGTTATGCATCAATATAGTCTATATAGAGTCTAAAAGTTCCACTAGTCATGGAAATTTAGCTGCTTATAAACAAACTTGGTTTTCTATTAAGCCAAATCTATATTTATTTGCACTCCGTATATTTACCAAGAAACTGATTGTGTAACTATCTTTATTAAATGTCCTAGCCATTTTCTGCTCAAAACCACAAGGTATTAATCCGTTTCTATGTAGTAAACCTCCTTTAATATTAATTTTCATCGATTAGAGTTCAATCTTAATGAGAGATAATTATATATCATAATTCTTTAGTAAATCAGATCACTACATTGATAAATTAGTTTATGCCAAGAAGAAAATCGCATCGAATTTGTGTTGATCATCCGAGAAAGAATAATTTAGCCAATATTTAAAAGTATATATATAATTATAGTATATATATAGATTACCATGGTTTAACTCAGTTTGCTATTATATAATCTATAAAAGAATATAAATCAAGGCTCTTAACCCTCCAACTCCAAAGATTTGAGGACCACTTCATGTACATGAGCTACATAAAAATATATTTTATTATCATGCAAGCAGTGACATGGTTCCCTTAAGAATTATTTTATAGTATATAATTTGCAATTAACAAAAGAAAAAGATATTGGCCATGCATTTAATTAATGTAATTAACTTCCCTTATATTGTACTTTGAATATTATTATTTTTTTATTAAAAAAAGGTGATGGCGTGAAACAAACTGCAGGTGCTAAGCTGCTCCAAGCTTAGGTTAATCCCCTAATCACAATCAAAGATCTAACTTAAATATTATTCGATTTTTCTATTAATATCATGTCCAAGTAATTGATAAATAAAAGATTTCCCATTGAACTAATTTTAATATGATCGGGGAAATTCCTTTAACCTATTTTTGTTTGAGTTATAATATTTTTTTGGTGATTGAAGTCATAGACATTATGGAAGTTGGCATAAAAAATGTAAATTTATAGTCAAAATCCCTTTTTTAAATAAAATTTAACATCTTCCTTTAACCACACAAGTGACACAACTAACAAAAGTCTGATTGACTTTATCTTATACATTTGCTATACAGCTAGATTAAACTAAACTTAATTTGTATTTCTTTTTAATATTTTCATTCTTGTTAATTACTGATTTATACTAAATTAAACTCATTTTTACTTAATTCAAACTTGCTAAATTAAATTTGTTTATACGATTAGCGAATATTATTGTCTTAGAGTGAAACAAATAGAAGCTGAAGTCACCATCAATCCATCGTACAACCCAAGTCCCGACCCCGACCCTCCTCAGTTAAACTTTAATGCGTACTACTAATAATTAACTAAATTCTAACTTATTTTTAAAAAAGTTCCTCCAGGTTTATTTTGGCTTATACATTACATTACTTTATTTCAAAGTCTCAATATAAATGGATTATCACTATCATTGACTAAAAAATAATTTTGTAAGGAGTTCGAAATTTCCATCTAACTCCATGATTTATCATTAAGCTTTTCTCTACCAATATAAAGTGGAAGCAAACTCCGACAACCTTAGCTAAATTATGATGCAGCGGTCCTTTGACTTTTCTTTTAAAAGACTTTTTTTAGGAGTGTGGTCAACACTATTTACAAAACCTTTGAGACATTAAAAATAGGTATACTTTTTATTAAATATACTTGTGGATCATGAACATAGTAATTGTTCATTTGAATGTCTATTTTTTTACTTATTTGAATAAGTTTAAATGAATATCATACTTAAGGTAATCTCAGGTGTATGATAAATATTCTCCTATAGAGTAGCATTTGCATTGGCTTTTAGCGCATTAGAATTATATTATAGCTTTGATCATCCAAAAAGATAATTTGGTACTACTATATGTTGATTAGCGGAATTTTGACAGAATAAAGGCATATTCATTTAGACTATTACGGAAAATTAATTTCACCTCATATTAGTTTACGCCACAACTCAGTTGTGTTAGTCTTCTTCTCACAATTTTCCACTTCATAATTCCATCTTAGTTCTAACAAATTCACTTCAGTCAAGTCCAAAAGAACAAAGCCTTAAGTTCATTCGGAAAAGTGCTTATAAGATATCATGGGACCCCTAAAAAGATATATGGGAAGTCAATCATGATCTCATTTTTTTTCATTTCGAAAAGCAAACAACTATCCACTTTCTACCAAACACTTTAACACAACCGGCGAGTTAGTCCAACCGCCTATCAGCTAAACGCCAAAGAGTATAGAGAAACAACGCGTAGCATCGAAATGAGATCCAGCCTCACATTCCCGATAACTTTTCGACAAGACTTTACCGACTAAGGCCCTGTTCAGTTCACCTTAAAAAAATAATATTCAGTAAAAATAAGTTTAATTCAGTAAAAATAAGTTCAGTTCAGTAAAAATAAGTTCAGTTCAGCAAAAATAAGTTCAGTATAGTAAAAATAAGTTCAGTTCAGTAAAAATCAGTAGTGCAAAGAATAAAAAAAACATGAATCAGTAAAAATAAGTTCAGTTTAGTAAAAATAAGTTTAGTTCAGCAAAAATAAGTTCAGTTCAGTAAAAATAAGTTCAATGCAGCAAAAATAAGTTCAGTTCAGTAAGAATAAGTTCAGTTCAGTAAAAATAAGTTGAACTGAACGGGGCCTAAGCTCGACGTTTCCACCCTCTACCATTAGTAAAAACTAAAAAGAAAGAAACTCAATAGATCAAGTGTAGAACTAGTTCTCCTCAAAAGATGGCATGGAAACTAGTAACTAATAAACTAAAATTTAAAATTTTTCGGTTAGAGCAGTCGTTACTCGTTATAATATACTCCCGCCAAGAACTAATAAACAATTAAACCAAAAATGAAATAGTCAACTGTTCCCCTGTTTGCATTAACATTGAAACCCCCATTAACCTATTACACTAATCTCATGGCGTTTTTAGTAACGACGTGCTTAGATTTTTTCAGATTAAACGTCATTTTATTCCTTATTAATTCTTTGTCTTACATAATCAATACATTCTTCACCATTTCAGAATCTTCCTTTTTTGTTCTTTCTTTTGTTTGTTTTGGTAAAAGATAAAAGAGAGAGAAAGTGAGAGTGTCAAATTCTCTGATTATTATCATTCTTCTATCTTAATTCTTTTTTCAACTTAAAGATTGATACTTTATTGAGAATTGAGATAAACCCTTTTCTGAATTTTGATAATTTTAGGTTGGTATTTATCTTTTTCTACATTTATGGGTTTTAAGTTGGAAAGTGATTTGTGGGTTATTTAGAACTTAAATTTGAAATGGGTTTTGTTTTTCTTTGATGATTTCAAAAACCCATTTGGAATTTTTGTCATTTTGTGGTGGAATTTGGTTGTTATTCATCTGTTAGCAGCCTTATTGCCACCGCGATATAGGTTTGCACATTACCTGTTTGTGGAATTGCTGATGTGGAAGAATGTTAGGATTCAATTGTAAACCCGAAAGTTACTTGTATAATCTATCACATATTGCTTGTAAATTGTCTTAAGCATAGTGTATGAACCCAAATACTTTTTACATGGATTCAGCTGAAGTAATTTTTTGCTTGCAGGATATCTGAGAATAATTTTGATTTGAAATGGAGCAGAAAGATGGTGTAGAAAATGGAAAAGGATCATCTAGTTCGCGTGTGATTGCAGTAGCGTTGAATGGGGGTTCTAAAAGCAAATATATTGTTAGATGGGTGATGGAAAAATTTATACCTGAAGGGAAGGTTGCATTCAAGTTGTTACATGTATTCCCTAAGATAACTGGGGTTCCTACACCAAGTAAGTTTGTGGGAGTTGTGACATAGTGTTAGTTTGGGACAATTTGTGTAATGGAGTTTGAATTAGGCTAGATTTTCACTTGATGTTTTATTATATATCTCACATAAACTTTTGTTAATTGGCTGATCGCTACTAGTGGGAAATTTGATCCCTCTTCCACAAGTACGAGATGATGTAGCAGTTGCTTATAAGAAGGAAATCGAGTGGCAGCGAACTGAGATGATTCTTCCATTCCAAAAGGCGCTTATTCAGAGAAAGGTCGGTAAAGTCGAATTTAATCCTAAAGAAATTGAATAGCTAGCTGAACATTTTACTGAGTTACACCTTGCTTTATATAGGTTCCAGCTGAACTAGTGCTGATAGAAGCAGATGATGTTGCACATGGAATAGCAATGGAAATTGCGCAACATGGAATAAAGAATCTTGTCATAGGAGCGTCTTCCAATAGCTTGTTTGCAAGGTATGGCCAGTGATTTCTGTTAAAAGTGTGGTGTGTATATGCTGTTTTAGTTAGTTCTTTACTTTTTTTATATGATAATTGATACTGCTGCTTCCATGACTGGCTATACATACTTTTTCTAAACTTCAAACTAACAGAAGCTGATTGTCACTCTGGACCAATGAATGGAAACAATAAAATTTCTCTCTTGTTAATGCAGAAGAGTCAAAGGACAATTACTATCTTCTGTGATCTCAGATTGTGCTCCAACTTTCTGCACAGTTTATGTTGTTTCAAAAGGAAAGCTAGAGGCTTTGCGTCCGTCAAATACGGAGCCGAATAAGAACATTGTAGAATGTGACAGCCCTGCAACCAACTCTACGAACAGTTCATCAAGATACACAAACAGCACATTTGGTAAGTTTATATATAAGCTGAGTTTCTACTTTCTAAATGTAGCAAGTGATTGTGGTCAAACCGGCAGAAGTCTTGGTATGTATTAGAAGAGATTTTCTTTATCCTTGGTGGGTAACTGAAGTAGACTCTTCTCTTAATAGTGCCTCGATCATTGGAATTTATGATCAATTCTGGCAGCTTTCTTTTTATTCTGATACAGTAATAATCTCTTGCAATTGAATGAGTTAGCATCATAAAGTATTCAAGCTTCTGACTTAGTTTCCCCTTAATCAGATAGAAGCAAAACAATGCCCAGTCTGTTTAAACTCAAATTTAATGATGGGAAGGATCTTAACCATTTTAAAGAAAAGACAATTTTGACCTGTTTCTTCTAATTTGGGAAGGGTAGGTTATGTTGAGCTCTTGAGACAAAACATTGCATCTACATTTGTATTATTACTCTTATTTAGTGAAAGTATATTCCTAATACTAGCGGTTCTAACAGACCCTGGATCGAACTATTCAGAGTCTCCTTCTTCCTCTCCTCCTGGGCCAGTCAAGCACTCTGATTCTCTTTCCTGTGTGAAACATGGATGTAATAATTCAGGGACAAATTCAGTTGAACTTGCTACTCTTCAACCTGTTAATACAAGGAATGTAGATGAAGCTTTGAGCTCTACTGCTGCAGCACTTACAAGTGAAAAATGTAGTTTTAAGACCGCAAATGGCGACATTGAGTCCTGTATCACAGATCAAGTATCTGCTGTAGTACCTACTTCTCGTTGCGGTCAAGCATCTGCCTCAACATCCCAATTAGCTTCTTCTGACTCACAGGTAAGCCTCTAATATTGAAGTGTGTACCTCATGTACAAGGGTCTTTTGAAATAAAAAGTTTAAGATCCTATTCTAGATTTGAGAGAGATCTCATTTTCCTGTTTGTTCTGCAACTGTAATCTGTTTCTCATGCTTGTAGGTGAACATCAATCTAGAGCTTGAGAGGATGAGAATTGAACTACGTCACATACGCGGCATGTATACCATAGCTCAAAATGAAACAGTGGATGCGACAAGGAGGGTGAGATTTTTAGACAGAAAGCATTTTTTTAGCACATTTGACATTCTTCTAGAGTAACTTGCTTACAGCGGTAATACTATTTAATATCAGCTAAGTGATCTAAGTTTGTTGCGGAATGAGGAAGCATTGAAGCTCAAGCAGATAAGTGAAAAGGAAAAGAAAGCCAAAGAGTTGGCAAAACTAGAAAAAGAGAAATTTGAAGCTGCAAAAAGGGAAGCTGAGTATGCCAGGGGACGTGCTCATAGAGAGGTTATGCACAGGAGAGAAGCGGAACAGAATGCTGCCCGAGATGCTAAGGAAAGCGAAAAGCTTAAGAATGTGCTTGGAGACCCTGTGTATCATTACCAAAAGTTCACATGGGAGGAGATTGTATCTGCGACCTCCTCATTAAGTGAGGAACTTAAGATTGGAGAAGGTTCGTATGGATCTGTGTATAAATGCAAGTTGCATTATTCAACAGTGGCTATTAAAGTCCTCCACTCCAAGGAGGGTGCCAACAATAAGCAATTTCATCAAGAGGTATTTGTTATTTTCCTTAATACTTTTCTTAATATGGAGTTTAATGCTTAAAAGGTTAATATATGGCTGATTTTATTCAATTTCAGCTGGATATCTTGAGTAGAATTCGACATCCTCATGTGTTGCTCCTTCTTGGGGCTTGTCCAGAACAGGGTTGCCTGGTGTATGAGTACATGGAAAATGGAAGTTTAGAAGATCGTTTGTTACATAAAAATGATAAACCTCCGATACCATGGTATGAGAGGTTTAGGATAGCGTGGGAGGTCGCATCTGCCCTTGCTTTTCTTCATAATAACAAGCCGAAAGCAATCATTCATCGCGACCTAAAACCAGCTAACATCTTGCTTGATCATAATTTGGTAAGCAAGATTGGTGATGCTGGTCTGTGTACAATGCTTAATTTGGAGCCATCTTCACTTTCCAATTTGACCTTATATAAAGATACAAGCCCTGTTGGTACGCTTTGTTACATAGACCCAGAGTACCAAAGAACAGGACTTATTTCTACGAAAGCCGATGTTTATGCTTTAGGAATGGTTATTTTACAGCTGTTGACAGCAAAACCTGCTGTAGGTATAACCCATATAGTTGAGGATGCCATAAAAGAAGGTCGGTTAATGAAAATATTAGACAGATACGCTGGAAGATGGCCTCTGAGAGAGACAGCTGAAATTGCTCTTTTAGGATTGCAATGTGCTGAGATTAGGCGTAAAGATAGACCTGATCTCAACAGTATTCTTCCTATACTTGAAAGAATAAAAGATGTTGCAGAGCAGGCTCGCGATGTGGCTGCAAAAATCCTAGTCGCACCACCAAGCCATTTCATCTGCCCAATACTTACGGTATGGCCCCTCTTGATCTTCTCCCCTTTCTTATAGTAATTAGAGTCAGGCTCCGATATGTAGCATACTAATTCTTTCTGGATGTTCATAAAAGATGTAGCATACTAATTCTTTTTGGGTGCTCCCCCTGTAGCTAATACAAGTCTAAATTTTACTGATCAATGAAATGCATCTTTTAGAACTATACGTTGAGAACTTTTGCATTGATTTGATTGTGGGACCTTTTTTTTCCTGGTAACAGGATGTCATGGAAGACCCTTGTGTAGCCTCAGATGGATACACTTATGATCGTAAAGCAATCGAGATGTGGGTTAAAGACAACGATACATCCCCAACAACGAATTTTCCTCTGTCAAATAAGAACCTGATACCAAACCACACTCTTTCTTACGCGATTACAGAGTGGAAGTCTAAAAGACGAATACGTAATGGTAATTACTCGTAATACAATCATTTCGAGTTTCCTCTTACTCTACAATTTTGTAGGTGCCCGGCCTGCCACATTATGCAAGCCTCATATTGATTTCATCATGTGCATGATTGTTTGCTCTGATAATCATAGCAACAAGATGGTCATTGTACAGCAACCAGTAGCTCATACTATATAATTGAAACCTGAACCTTAAGAACATGATCTTGAACATAACACAGTAGCTTATTTTAACCTTTTTTCTTTGTGGGAACTGGGGGGTTTTCTTTTTTGTTCTCCCATGTGTATACACAAAGGTTGTACCATATGCTGTACATCTGAATATTTTTTTGATATGAGAAATCATATTTAACTTTGCAGCTAGTACTTAATGTTCCGTTTTTTCACATTCGGATACGAATTTGGCTTTAAATGGCGTAACCCCTATAAGAGGGGGCCTAAACAACCCACAAGACGACCTCAACAATTTTGACTAATAAGCGGGACTTTTACCCTAATCGATCTCCAATTTGGGGCAATGAGAATTAAAACCCTAACCGTTGAGCTCTAATAGTACTTAATGTTCCGTTTTTTCACATTCGGATACGAATTTGGCTTTAAATGGCGTAACCCCTATAAGAGGGGGCCTAAACAACCCACAAGACGACCTCAACAATTTTGACTAATAAGCGGGACTTTTACCCTAATCGATCTCCAATTTGGGGCAATGAGAATTAAAACCCTAACCGTTGAGCTCTAAGATTGAGCTCCCATGTGATTCTTAGATATTGTTGCATCATGCATGTATTCCACGGTTTGTAACCATCACGACTATACACCAAAGTACTATATTACTATAATTATATGAGCTACGACTACACATATCCAAAGTAACTGAAGTTACTCGTTACTACGATCTTCGACTACACATATCTAAAGTACGTACTACACGTACCATGAAGATCACCTAAAGTACGATATTGCCATGACCATATTTTGATTTAAGGTAGGTAAGAAGAAGTGCCCTACTGAATCAGAAGCAAGGGTAAGAGAATCCTCACTTTTAAGGACTATTGTTGGTAAGAAGTAGAACTTGTGACCTCAAAGTCACAAGGTAGAATCCCTACCAACTACACCAAGTACTACTTAGCATATTACCATGATCATATGAGATACGACTATATAATATCCGAAGTAACAAAAGTAACTTTTTACCATGATTGTATAGATATGACTACACATATCCAAAGTAAGAGAAGTTACTTTTTACTACGATCATAGGAGATACGACTGCACAGTTTTAAAATACTGCTAAGGTAGTTACCTTTCTATCCAAGGATTAGAAATTTTCCTTTCAAGAGACTTGCCAAACGTTTCTCAAACTTGTAAAATCAACAGAATAGGAACTTAAATGGAAGAGTGAAATCAAAAAAGAATGGGGTGAGAGAGGCTCGAACTCTCGACCTCAGGATTGCCCACAAAGCTATGAGACCTACGCGCTAGCCAACTGCGCCACCACCCCATTGATGTCCTATGCTTTCTACAATATTATTTTTTACCAATCTTAAAATCACTAACCACATTTTCTCTCTTCATTGCATCATATGGAATATTGGTCAAAGTAGGACAAACAAAAAGAAACAGATAGAGTATTCAAGATGAATCAAATTATTGATGATCCGTTTTATGTTAGTAAAAAAAATCCCAAACACATCTAATCCATGAACATTGAAGAAGAATCAAGTGCCACAATTAGTTACTAAACGAAGTAACTTTTGCGGCTATCCCATTTGGTGTTATGTCTAATATGTTTATCTCTTAGAAGTATTTTAGTTTACTTTATTGTTCGTGCAATCGTATCTCTTTCTTTATACTTGCAAATTGTCTATATTAGTGATTGTTATGAATAGTATTATGTCTTCACTTAAATGATTTAAGTTAAATGCACCCAAAAAACAGAAATGAGATTACGACCAATAATTCCACCAACTTTCCATAGTTCTTTTATGGTGTATAAAGAGGTACATAAGCACTATGAGAATTGATTCTATGATCTGTTGAAATCGGAAGAAAGTCTCTAACAAAGTAAATTATCTTCATTCTAACCAACTTCCCAATTCCCATAGTAAGAATTCAAAAAGGAGTATATAACATCACTACTTTCACAGACAAAGCAATAAGAAGCATAAAAAATAGAGCAATTAGAAAAGATTACATACATTGATACTTAAATCATAAGAACAAGACATAAAACACTCCAAACAACTCGAACCTAATTGGAAGAAATTACAACACTACAATAAGACGAGGAATTTAACAAATCACATATATTATTATTATAATAAATAATAATAATAATTATTATTATTTATTTATTTTATTGATATTCAAATTAAACTTGACCCAAACCAAGTTGGCCTTTTTTTTGGACATGAATGTCTACTTGATCAATAGTGGCACTTTTTTATTTTATATTTAGGATGAATATGAAGATCTTTTCAAACATAACATAAGCTTGGTGAGATTCGACCCTTTGCCTCTCGTTTAGAAGTCGTGGTGCTAGGAGACTACTCTAGCCTCCGACCTCGACTTGATCATTTGCACTTGAAGGTGCAAAAGCATGCCTTTTTGAACCAAACATAATGACATCTTCCTGATTCCGCCTTCTCTTTTTGCAAAATGAATTGCACTTTGATTGACTCCAACACCATCCTTTAAAAATCTTACTCTTACTCTTGTGCTTGCAATGTTTGGCTCCTTCCACTTGCACTTCTGCACATATCAATAAACACAAGATTAGGGACAAAGCCAGAATAACCATCTTTACAAAAAGACAATCTTTTCAATCTTTTCAAGTTGACCTAGAAGAAAAAGCTCAAAATATTCGAAAATTGTTTAGTTGATAATAGAAAGGTAATACTTCTAAAGAAAAGATCCATGCAATTAGAGAAAAAAGCTTGAAATAAGAGTTTTCACCATAAAACAATTTCAATGCCAATCAAATGATAACTAATTAGGGAAACTGAAGAGAAATTAGCAAGAGTCCGTAGGGATTAGCTAAGTTGCATAGATACTTTATGGAAACACTTCTGTATTTCAGACACGACACAGAAACATGTACATAAACTGAATATCATTAGTTCATTACAAACACCCATGTCCTGTTTTCGTATCCATTTCGTATCTATCTCCGTGCAATACACGTGAGACATGACTAGCATACTTGGTTACTTACCCATGTTGGTTATGAGTAAAAACACAAGGCAAACAACTAGTAATAAGTTGGATGAGTTGCAACGAGAAGCCATCTATTCTTCCTCTATATTATTTTTCTTTTGTTTACTTTATACTAGTGTAACTTGAGGTGTATCATAGAGTGCTAGGTGTTCTATATATAGGGGAATTGTAAATAAGTTTTAGGAGTCATTAGTATTATATAAAAAATTAGCTCAAACTAAGCAGTCTAAGCTAACCTAAAGTCAACAGTAATTAGTTTCTAAATTTTAATTTAATCCTGATCACCAACTCTTGCTCATATATAATAATGAATTTCTAACCTAATTTCAAAGATTGTGTTAATGATCCATACATTCATTAGCGGCAACAAATCTGGTAATTGACATAGTGGCACAAATACTATGAGTTAAGGGTAGTTTAAACTTTTAACACCTCAACTTTCACAAGAGAGATAAGTATCTAATCTTTTTTTAATTAGGATTTGGGACCTATGAAACCGTGTCGTACGAAAACGAAAACGAGAAACTAATTTGAAAAGCGGGCGTTTATGGTGATATTCCGCTTAAAATGAACACTTCGCGGATGAAGTGTTCGTGCAACAGAGCCATAAACTAACTTCTATTATAGCTTCAATAGAATCATTCTTGATCTAGTCCACAATATTGCTTACTGCGGGATCCCCTTTCAACAAAAGAATAGTTGGAATTGGTTCGGACACACTACTATCCAACCAAAAAGTCTGACTTAATAGAATGTGTTCGACATTGTTAGGTTGACCAAGTGGGTAGACAACCCACTATTGATACACAATTAAAAAATTTATTTGTGCAAATGAGTTGGAATCCGCTATCTTCATTCTCTATTAGTAGTGGGTCGTCTACCCACTGAATCAACTAAGTTTTCTCCGAATGAGTACAAGACTCGAATAACATAGGTGCCAGAGAATTACAGCTTAGGTGTGACATAACTAAGTTCCTAATGAATAGGCTTGACAAAACCCTTATACTGCTTCTTCAATTTCTTGACAAAGAGAACCCCACACCCCCAAACACCACCATTTAGCAAGATTTGATTGTAAAATCTCTAGGATCCAAGATTAAAGAAAAACTTAGCAAGCGAGCTAAGTCTAATTTGATTAACCGATAATCTCATTAGAATCGAGTACAACACAATCATTTATCTTGAAAATTTATAACAACAATCTATATTTGTTTGGTTCAAAACAATTTACGTACTTGGGACACAAATTCCTGTACGACATGATCTAATTACATCATAATTAGTAAAAAAAAACAATAAAGTTGTACTTGTCACAACAATACCCAAGATATAATCTCTATAATTGGTCAGTTTGTACAAAACAATTTTCCTAATTCTATTGTCACATCTAATTAATAAAAAATCACAAACAACATGGTCTAAAAGGATTAAATCCCATGTATATGATATCAAGGGAATATGTGGAAGTCACGTAAAGGTTGTATCCATGACCATGGAACAAATTCCGTCTACATCAATTTGTCCATTGCGACTCTCTATACATCAAAAAATATATCAAGGGAATGTGAATGCAGCACCACCTGAACCAGAACCTGAGGGAGGATTTATGGCAATATAAAGCAAGGAGATAGTGATGGCAATTAGACCAGACCAAACAAACACAATTGTAGGAGTTTTTCTTCTTCTTCCCATCAATCCTTTGGCAAAAGGGTACAAATGAGCCAACACCCAGAAACTGAAGAATGCACCACCTAAGAACTTACTCCATGATGGCACTGAGCTATATACTGTCCTTGCAAAAGCATAGAAAACTGCTATTATGTTTACCATTGCTATTACTATTGGTGGGAGCATCAATGAACTCCATTTGACTAGGTAAAGCTCGGCAAACACGTCATCTTCGTCTTCTGAGGCTGATTTCGAGGTTAATGTGAACGAGATCTCGATACCTACACTCACAAAAAAGATTGATGAGTTTTTGAACAAGTTTTAAGTGAGACAGTCTCACATGAGTTTATTGTGACAACGGTTAATCAAGACAAGCTTTTTTGATGCCGAGCTCAACTTGGTGGGGCTCGAGTCCTTAATTTGTTAGTGTTGGGCTTGATCAAACCAAGCTTAATCAAAGATCTAAACGAGTCAATCTCAAAAGTCCGTTCACAGTAACTCGCTTAATTACAAAAACAAACTAACTTTCTTGCTCTATGGATAGGCCTCATTCACTTCACCTTATTTTTTATCGAACATAATTTCTTACCATAACTATAATTGAGTAATTCACAAATGTTTCTTCTGAGAACGGGTTCTTTTGAGAATTGAAATTGATTTTAACGGATTAAAATTGATTTTCATCGAATGTTATCATTCTAAGTTGAAGAAGTCGTAATTATAATCTATGTTGCACGGAAACAGATACGAAACGGACAGAGTAAACAGATGTTTATAATTATATTATGCTCATGGATGTTTCAGACTTTCTTTTAGTGTCATGTCCGAAACGGATAAGCGAGTTCCATAAAGTGCCCATGCAACATAGATTATAAATACATGCAACTATCGGTAATCAATTTCACTTTTTGTTTTCTTTCACAGTCTCCAATGCACAACAGGATACGACATAAATATTTTCTTTTTAGTACTATATACTAATGAAAAAAATATGATGATTGAAAAACCATATAGGGATAGAATGATACCTGCAATGACTTTGAGGAGGCCTTGAACAACAGCAGCAAGATGAGAACTAGTACCAGAAATAAGCCAAAACTGTTCATTTCTCCACCATTCTTCCAACTCAATTCCAGACCATTTCACCTCCAAAATGGCCAAAAGTATCAAACACAGCGTCATTATCAACAAGTACACCAAAAACGTTATGCTAAGTGTCTGCACAATGAACTGTCCGGAGAAGAGCGAAAGCGCCGGAAGAAAGCAGTACATGATGAGGAATATGGAGGTGAATGGATACATTCCTACATTAATGTAGGCTAACCTTTGTAGGAGCTGTAAGCGGCGAGTGGCTAAGAATGCATTGTTTCTTGAGAAGAAGATTTCAACTGATCCTGTAGCCCAACGCAGCACTTGGTGTAGCCTATCAGTCAAGTTGATTGGAGCCGACCCTCGAAAGGCGTCTCGTTTTGTGATGCAGTAGACTGAGCGCCACCCGCGGTTGTGCATCCGGTAACCTGTTACGACGTCTTCTGTCACTGAGCCATAGATCCATCCTACTCTGTCTCCCCATTCTGTTTTGTCTTCGTACCTGTGCATGTGTATGCATGCATAATATGAAATAATTTTGGCAAAACAAAAAACATTGTAGTAGTATAATTTTTTGTTATACTATCTCCGTTTCAGAATAGATGTTATATTTTTTTTCACGGACTCCTAGACAGTTTTTGGGTAGGAGAGAAGTAGAGAGAAAAAGTAAGTGGGCACCATGTGATTGGAAAGAGATAGAGAGAAACTTTTTGCAAAAAAGGAAAGTGTAACATCTAATTAAAAACCTCGTAAAATGGAAATTGTAACATCTTTAGTGAAACGGAGGAAGTATTATACTTGAAAGTTAAGATCTTATATGAGGTGGACTGGACTTCAAAAAGTCTAATGTTTTAGAGTTTGTAAAAGTGTTCAAAACAACTAGTACTATAAAAAGTTCATTTTGTACTTTTTACGCTTGTATACCTATTCACATTGATTTTCAAAAATATCTTTTAATTACGACGGGCTAATTAGTATGACATTTGTAGCATCACACAACTTTTGATCTCCCCTATTCTATAATGTATCAAATAGCTCGAGTATCGACAGTAGAAATGTTTCGAATTTTGGATATCCTTAGGTCCGGATCATTTCATAATCACGGAAACAGTTGAGGTTTCGGAAGGTGAAACATGCTTAATAGTAATTAAAAAGTGGGAGTCATTCAAACAATAGGCTTACCAACAAGAGATAACTGAAACAGCTTCAGCAACAATGCCAGAATCGAGGGGTTCACGAGGGACTCTAAGCGCGCCAGGAGGCCTTCCGTACTTCACTGCTGGATGATCAGCTAACGGGCGGCCTTGATACTCCGCTATGGGTACGGAATCCGAAAGCATTGTTGAGTTCCCAAATCTCTTAGGTAGCAAATTCACATCCAAGTCCGGGTCAAACTCTGATGAATTCAATGCTTGAGTCTCTGAATCTTTGTTGTTGTTTAATGCCTTGTCTGGATTCGGTGGGTCGAATCCATATAACGCGAACCGCCTAAACATAGTACCCGTGCCCACATAGACTGGACCCTGCATTCATGAACAAAATTAAAGACTTTCATTTGAAGCATCATTTTTAATTACTAGACCATACTCTTATGTTTTGAATTTTGAGTAATGGTAATTGATAGTTTAGGTGGAGCCAAGTTTCTATCGGTAAATTTATATCGAGTTTGGATGTGTTATCGTGTCAGGTCAGAGATTGCCAGCTATAATCTTGTTGTCCGGCATTAGTTGAAGAGAATTTAACTCTAACACCACTTTTAAACTCATTTCTCCTTTCTACTCTAAACAAGATTGTACTATTAGCCACTCCTAGCAACTTTGTTTAAGTTGTATAGAAAGGGTGTTGCACCTAGCCCTTTTCACAATCTAAACTTGATCAAAGTTACTACTTAACAATGTCAAAATCAATTAGAACAAGCACTAACAATTGCTAACAAGAACTACTGACTTTATAGTGTGACCATTATCTAACAAATTGGATAAAAGAGATATAAACAAAGTTACTTAGTAAGCCAAGGGTTCAAACCTACCTGAAGACCGTCGAGAGCACGCATGTTCCCGTCAAAGAACACATTGTTTCGATTAGCATATCGATCAGACGGATCAATGCCTTCGAATCTCTGAGGAAATTGTATGTAACAAATGTCTTCACCCCCTCGATCAAGCATGAAGCACATACCTTCTCGAATGGCCTTACAATTGTAAAAGTAGTGATCACAATCAAGGTTGAGAATGAAGGGACCATTGGAGAGAATGGCAGATGCTCGCACCAATGCGTTCATGGCTCCAGCCTTCTTGTTGTGGTCGTAGCCTGGCCTCTTCTCACGCGACACGTACACAAACATAGGAAGTCGTATGTCCGTTTCAGAGAAGTCTAGGAGCTTGTCATCTGGTGTTCCCAATATTGGGTCCGGTGGTGGCGGCTTCAACATTACCTGCAGGAATATTATTCATGTTACATTATTTTGTTAGGTACACGAAACTACGATAGACCTTATCAATTAAGTCCTTGTAGAATTATCTGATTAGAACTTATTTTTGCTCGTTGAAATCGATGTTCAGTGATGAAAACGAGTTTTTACTGATTAAGACTCATTTTTACCTGTCAGAAGTCACGAAATAAACGTGTAACATAAGTAATTTCCTAAAGTAGTTTCAACTTTCAATGAGCATACCTGAAGGATACCTGCATGGTCACCCTTAGCATGTTCACCAGCAGAGACAACCCAAGTACCAGGCCAATGGGTTCCATCAGCCATCCAAGTAGCCTTTTGGGCGCGGATAGGTTCGGACCTATCCGCCCCACCATCCCTCATTTGTTTCATCATCTTCATTTCTTCCCTAGCATTAAATGCATCGGACCGTCTCCTAATAGAGTCGGGTAACCCATTAATCCGAACCTTAAACTCGTCATACTCCCTCTTAATCTTCCTCCTATCTTTAACAAAATCAGGTTGGAGTTTATTTTTAGTAGGGTCACCCTTTAAACAAAAATAAGTCTCTGGATTCCTAGGCTCAATATCATGTTTTCTACAAAATGGGACCCATAATTCTGCAAAACTAGCTGCCTCAGCCATTGCCTCAAAGGTTAAGAGTGCACCACCATCATCTGACACGTAACATGCTAGCTTCTCAACCGGATAATCAACGGACAAGATTGAAAGGATGGTGTTGGCCGTCACAAGTGGCGGTTCTTTATCCGGGTCAGCCGTGGAGACGAAAAGATCAACACCTGGTAAGTCAGACCGGCCGGTTGGGTTCGATGGGCAGGGTAATTCGAACTTTTCTTTAAGGGCGGCGAGGTCGGTGGACCGGTTGATAGGGCATATTTTAGGAATGATGTCAAGTAACCAAGAAAATGCAAACCAAATTTCACATATAATGGATATAAGCCAAAGCCATACTGCTTCTTCATTTGGATTTTTTACACGCCATGCTAAGAATAAACATAAGAACACCAAACGTATGACGATTAATAACCTGGAAAAAGGACGAGTTAGAGAGGAGAAATATAATTGGTGTTACTGATAATATTACATTGAGATTTTATAGTTTTAGTTAAGATACACAAACTGACCAATCACTATTAGTTGATGGCGCAAGAGTATAGAAAAATTAGTACTAGGATCACTATTGATGCATATATGAACTTTGTGATAAGTGCCTAATTCTAATAATGTTGCACCATCACTTGAACGTGTAACGAGCGGAAGAAATAAATGATTTGGTTTTGATTATAATTGATGGTTAGATTTCAATTCATGGAAAAGGTCACATAAGATGATATGGTATGAAGTGTCATTTGGAGGTGTGCCAAATAGAAAAACTAAAAGACAGAAGTTAGAGTGATAAAGTGCAATTAGGGGTAGTAAGGTCTAATTAGGTATAATAAGTTCAGTTCAGATAAGTTCGGGTGAAGAGAATGAACAGGGACATTTTGTTTCGTGAAAATGTGAGAAATATCAATCCTTTTACAAGATTGGAATCTAACATCTTAGTTGAAGTATCTTGAAAATGCAATAAGAACAAGAGGAAACTAAATCAAAGAAAATGGGCATGATAACTACCACTTCATCAGCTTCACTATTCGAGTAACATGGTAATTTCAAGGTCAAATGTTATAAATTTTGACAACGAATCCTCACCATTATCTAGGAAAAAAGTAGACATATTGGATTATCTTATTAAACTCATTTCAATACGTAGTGCACTATTTTTAGTAACACGTAATCAAAATCATAGTTAAAGTAGTGCATTGGAGACCGTGAAATGACAAGTGTTACAAGAATAATGGAGCGAAAGAAAGAAAATCTTACCTATAAGGACTAATGACACCACTAGCAATAGGAATAATTCTACTAAGGGGCTTGAAAGGCTTGTCAGCAGCTTCAAGTACACCACTCATACCACCACCATCACCATCATAAGAATCTTCTGGAGGCCAATAAGCTGTCCCATGACCATAAGTCCCTTGCGTCTCATTAAACAACCACTTGTTATGGTCGAATTCGGCGCCTTTCTTCCGGCTCATCATGCGTCGATCTCCGTTCCCCTTGTTCGGGGCTGGCAAAGGGAGAGCGCCACCAGAGAAATCCGGGTGGTCGTCGTCGTAGTCTCCCAGTCTGTAAGGTTCTTTGCATCCTGGGCATACTCCGCTGCCCTTTTGTGCGTCCATGAAACAATCATTACATATTGTAAACCTGCATGTGTTATAGTAAATCAGATAATATTCTATGCAACTGTTGTTCATCTTATATGCCGCAGAAAAAAAAATTATCAACCAATTGTTGTATAAGAAAATTTCTGTATAATACGCACAATTTTATTTATTTAATACAAACAAAAAAATAATAGAAGAGTACATAATCACAGGTCATCTATAAAGGCGTGTAAAGTAATCTATAATTCAAGACCCCTTATTTATTTATACGTGTAAACATTTGCATGGTACGTAACCAGATACCTGCATTCACAAGGATACACCCGATTTCCTCGATCATCTTTTATGGTCTCGCCATCACACACGGGCATTTGACAAAAACCGGCCTTCCCACGAGCCACATGATCTGCCTGACTCGAATCCGAATCAGTCACCTTATCCATAAGATGAGCCCTAGTCACACTATTGAACCCACCGGTGAATAACGAGTTTGACACGTATTGCTCCTCGGCCTTAGCTGCCACGGATGAGCTATCCATGGGTTGATTATCGGGTGTAGGAGGAATGTGCACGGTGTAATTCATATAATCCCCTGACATATCCTCGGACACGTCGAGATCCTCCCTAGACAATGTCACGTACCGTCCACTCGATGTTCGCCTTGCAAACTTCACGGCTTGGCCACCGTTACCACCCGATGAGGATCGCGTGCCACTCCCCGAGCTCCCTTGGCTACGGATGGCCTTCTTCGGAGGGTCCGAAGCCGGCATCATCTTGCTTTATTGCCTTTAGTTTTATTGTTATTGTGTTTGTTATGACATTAGGTTGATTAGAATTAAGGACAATGGAAAAAACAATGGAGGTTGATCTTGTTAGAGAAATTAAAATTTGGTTTTGGTGAAAGAAATGAGGGGAACAAAGTTAGAAAGAAACGAAGGAACGATAGGGGTGCATGGGGGGAGAAGACTTGGTCTAAATGTTTAACTAATTAATTTGTTTTTTAGTTTGTGCCTCCCCTATTTTGTAGGAGTGTTATTTGTGGTTAAAAGGATTTGTAGGTTGAATTAATTTGTTTAACGTGAATCTAGGTTTCACTATTGTTTGTAGTTTTTGTGCATTGCTTGAGATCTTGCGCATTACAACAACAACAACTAAACCTTATTCCCAAAGTGAGATCTTGCGCATTGTATACTGAAAATCGTAGTTTTTGTTTAATGTGTGAGGAGTTAAAAGATGCAATGGTGTAGTTAGATTTGGTCTCATGTCTTAGCATCTTAAGGTATATGGCATTCACTGATTCACATAGTGAAAATCTTACTAGTAGCAATAGTATAGAAAGCAAGATTAGGATGAATGCATGCAACTTGTTATGTACTTCTTCTGTTGAATTATGTTAATGCAACACCTGAATATAATGACTAGTTTAGTCTATTTAATAAGTAATTTAATTCAATCATTATTCACATTTTTTAATCCATTTATTTGGCGAATAGTTTAGTTAGTAATGTGTCTAATTATATGTTAAACTTCGACCACCTATTTTAATGTTTGTGCTAGCTATTTGGCAAATTTGCTTAGTATGTAATCATGAAGGTTTTTCACAAATCTAAGTTTTCAAAAATTATGAAAAACGTATGTGAAACGTTGCGTGTATCCACAAACGACCCAATTTTCTCCGGATTATTTGCAGTTCAGTTATTTTCACTTCAGCTCTGCACATTCTTGTACTTAGGGGTGTTCATAACCGGACTGGAATCCAAAATTTTCACATTTGAAAACCGGAGACCCTTCCGGTTATAGCTTGAACCAGGATCGGACCGGCAAAACCGTTCCGAATCCCGGACCAAACCGATTGGATCGCTAAAACAAAAATTTATATGAAATATAAAGATATATGATGTATTTTGTCATTGCCTACTCATTAGTAAGTATTCGAACATACTGGGAAAGAAAATAATTTTTTTGTGGCATAAAATATATAATTTATAAGTACAGGCAAAACAAATCCAGTCCGGTCCAAACTCGACAAATGGACTGGGTGGGACCGAAAACGGAAAAATAAAAATTGGAGAACTGAAGATCGGATCGGTTAGCTCAGGTCCGATTCTGATCGATACCAGTCCAGTCTATTTTTCCATGTCCAGACCGGTTTTTGAACAGTCTCTTATACTCTCACATTTCTCTATTGATTTCCATTATATTCATTTCAGTTATTTTCAATTCAATTCCGTTCAATTTCGTTCACTTCAATTGTTTTTGGAGGAGAGTATAAGTCCCAAAAAAATTTGGAGAACTAAAATTTATTTCACCTCCCAAAAAAAAAACATTTTTTACTTGAAAGAAAAAGTTCACTAAACCCTATCACAGAAACTCAAAAGAAAGTGAGCAAGAGAAGTGAAGGAGAAGATTCACACTCTGCAGCGGCGGCGAAGTTGCCGGAAAATCGTAAACCACCCATCGAGACGGCGCGTGGTGTTCTCCGGTAGAAGTTGGCCGGTTGAGAGAGAGAAAGAATAAGAATTCGCCGTTGAAGATAATCGGCGCCTGAAACCTAGGTCTAAAAACGTAAGTTTTATCTTCTTTTGAAATTTCATCAAAACAGGAGTTAATTTGTTGGAAAACTTGTTGTTTTTGTTACTTCAAATTAGGTTTGAGCTTATTTGATTGATTTTATGAAGTTTTTTTTGTGATTGATAGAGATAGATAGAAGGAAAAATGAAACCGGTTGTAGGAGTAGTGGTGTCAAACAAGATGCAGAAATCAGTAGTTGTGGCGGTTGATCGTCTTTTTCATCATAAGCTATTTAATCGTTATGTGAAGAGAACTAGCAAATTCATGGCTCATGATGAACAAAATGAGTGCAACATTGGTGATCGGGTAAATTACTTTATCTTACTGAAGAAGTGTTTGGTTTTGTTAGATTATTGCTTGTTCATTGTTGGATTCTCTTTGTTGTATGGATTGTTGTTGTATCGGCTGTCCGTGGACTCGTATTGAATCTTTATCCTATGCTGAAAGCAAATTTGTTAGATGTTAATCTAGAAAATTCTAAGTTAATCATGTACAATGTAAAGAAAAATCTAGGTCATGAAATTGTATAGAAAAATCTAGAGAAATCAAGCTGTAAGAAAATCTAGGAAAAATCTAAGATATTTGTATGTGGAAGAAGAATCTAGAACATAGGATGTAACAAGTATAAATATGTACCAAGAGCATGAGTTAGGAGGTGAGCTAAACAAGAGAGCTCCATCACAAATTTAGGAAGGTAGAAACAAAGTGTTGTACCAAAGAGAGTGAGAGACATGGGGTCTCACAAATACTTATGTAAAATTTATATTCAATGAAAATATAGTTTTGTGATATTATTCGGGTCCATCAAAATTTCGCGTGCGCCACAAATTCTATCATGCTGAAAGTCAATTTGTGTAATGAGAATTGCTTGTAGCTTGCCTTTGAGTGGCATACCCTGTTTGCACCGTCAAGGCTTGGTCCAATTATCACAAGTTATATAGTCCTACATTTTTTGAGATTATTGAGATTAAAGTATTGATGTTATTGAGATTATTGCTTGTTCTTTGTCGGATTTTGTTTGTTGTGTCGATTGTCCTTCTCTGTGTTTGAGGACTCGTACTGAATGTGTTTTCTATAAGCTTAAAATACACTAGTGTAATGAAATGACATGTAGATTGCCTTTGAGGTAGTACTATATTGTATTAGCAATTTAGAATGGCTGATCAAACGGCTGACGGACCTTGGCGCTGCCACGCCTTCATCTAGTTATCACGACTCTGTAGTCCTACACTTTTTTACGCCTACGAAATGTGTGTTTTAAGAAGCATTGTCATCGTTGTAGATTTTAATATTGTTATGACATGAGGTTGATAGTTCGAGCCCTGGCTCCTCCATAATTTTTCCCAGAATTACACTAGTGTAGTAATTAGATATAAACTAACTTGTTCAAGTTATCGACGCAGTGTCTGCATAAGTTGAACAGGTTTTTGCTTGCTTGAGGATGATGTTAATCAGACTTGTCTAACTACTAACAACAGCATCAACAACAAAGCGTTATTCCCTTAAACACTTATCAAAGTGCTAATTTTCCAATAACTATGATTTAAAATTGGTGAAAAATATTCCAGAATTAGGTCCCTTTTTGCAGATTAGGATAAATTTGTCAATATAGAAAACAAAAACCTGGCTGTAGCTGCTGACGTGCCAGATGATAATGAGTGAGAGTTTGTAGTTTCCAACCTACTGTGCTGCCATATCTTAGTTGTTCCTCCTTCCTTATCCGATGGCTTTTGTTTTTCAATGTAAGCATAGATATTAAGAATTTTTGACGGGCATTACCAGAACTTGATAACGGGGAAATATGTAGTTTTTACATGGGTTGTTCGAACAGACTTGTGAATCTTGTTAGTTCTGATGTTAATGCATAGTTTAGCTTGAGCTCGAGTGGCTGTTTCTCATCTAGCAACCCTTTATGATTGGCAGGATGAAGTTTATTTGACTAGAATTATGCTCTTGGTATGAATGCAAGATCTACAATCAATTATTCTTGTTCCTCGAGTTGAAGTCTCTTCTTTCAGTAAAACCTTTTTTTTATCAGGGGTTATAGTATCATGTGATCTATCACAGTTTCTGCTACATGCTGATTTGTTAGCATGTGTTTTTGTGGACCAATAGCATGTTGGAGTTGTCTGAATTGCCATAGGTGCTCTATCGTAATGTCCCATTTGCATCTAAACTGTCCTTGTCTCCCCCTTTCCCTTCGTGCATTGGTCGGGACACCTTGCATTGTTAATGAATTTAAATTTGCCTATTTTATAGGTTAAATTGGATCCCTCAAGGCCACTTAGTAAGCGGAAGAATTGGATTGTAGCTGAGATTCTGAAGAAAGCACGGATATATACTCCACCATCAGCAGATAGCATCGCTCAATCAAGCAGCATTACCAAACCTCCCGCAACTCCATCCACCTAACCCTTTTAACCTTGTTTATATGCTGCAGTTTCTCGAGGCTTGTTTTTCCTGTGATCTTGTGTCCTTGAGAGCATTTTGAAGTGATAGGGCTGTCCTAAGAACACACAAAGAAGTAGCAGTTTTGCTATTTACATTGTTTTCCTTTGAGAAGTGCCTAAAATCCTCGCAGTAGACTGCATTTTCTAGTCTTTGTGATTTTGGTAGTTAAGCCATGTGCCCATTGTATTTCCGGAAGAAATTCTTTTCTGCTCAAAGTGGATGTTCGAGTTCTTAAGCTAAGCACACTCAGCAATAAACATTGTTTACCATGTTATAGACTGCAATTATTTTTGGTTCGGTTTGGTTAGGTAAAACGTAAAAACAGGCATAAGATCAACAAAAAAATGCTGTTCTGGTATCTCATTCCGAGATGATCGCTTAGATTGAAGTACCCTATATATACTGTCATCTGTCTGCCACAAATTGTATGATTTACGTCTACCACAGTACACTAGCTATCCCATTTAGGTAAAGATTTTATATGTATATATTGAAGCAAATGCATTCATGATCCTTTAGTCCACCATTACTAATATAATGTTGTAAAATTTGTGACTAACATTTTCCAACATGTAAGTCTAGATGGGTAGCCTGTAAGAACCAAACTTCACGTTCCTAACTTGGCTTAGTCGACCTCTTTGACAGGGTCCGGCCTTGAAATAAGTTAAGAACACAAAACTCTGGGAGTTACAAAATTAGCCAGCTTTGAATGTATAGTGATACGAATTCACGCTTCCATCACTTTATTTGTCGCAGATGATATGTGAAAATCCGCACTTTCATCACAATATTTGTTACAGATGATATGCGAAAGTGAACGAATAGCACAACTACATACAGAGTTTTGTGTGAACTTAACCAATTCACTCTACCCAGTAGAAGGTTATTTGTGAAAGATTAATCAATAGAAAAATGTCCATCTCTTGGTATAATCTTACATCTTCGCCCTAACAGCCAGCCTTGTTCTCAGCTCCTGAGCCACAGCTTCAATGAATTCTTCGGTGTTCAAATACTGAGATCTCTTGACTCTGAAGTAGTGGATAAACAAGAGACAAAAGCGAGAAAATTAACAAATAAATAATGTATAGACGGATTTCTAATTCCTGACTATTATGAAGAAATTTCGTTCATGATAGGACGTTTTTGGGAACCAAGTTGAGAAAATAAGAGGGTTTTTAGGGAGAGTAAAAAATTATGGGAGTAGTTTCAAAAAGCTTTAGTAGAGGGCTTTGTTTAGAAACAGTTGGGAGATTTTAGTTTTTCTAAAGCATAGCATATTCAAGCTGAAGAACAAGCAGATAACCACATCAGAAAACCACGGCTGAAAACCTAAGAAATGCAGACACGAAGGGGACCTTAGGCTTCCCCATTTCCCAAACATTCTTCAGTCCTGGAACCCCGGGCATTTCTGTGCTAATGGGGCCCAGGATTAGCTAGCACAGTTTCCCCCTTTCCGTGGTATATAGCTAACATGCCTAAACAGGATTGGCATAGAACCACACAGAACCATTGTTACGTGCCATCTATATATATATTAAAACGCGTAAACAAGGATTGCAACTTGCCACGTGTCACTTCATGTCAGCGTCAACATTGTACGTGATAATTTGCAATACACAAAATACAAGTAATGGATTTTGAACACGCGACCAATTAGTTGTAATGTCATAGGCTCTACCACCAAACCACATCCCTTTTTGTTGTCATCTTGTAATTAAGAATTCCTTTTAGCTTAATTAAGCTTTGGGAAATAGTAAAGAGACCTTATTCATTACAATTTTTCATGTTCCTTTTGATTTGTTTATTTGATTCGTAAATTATACCATCAAAATTTTAATATTAGAAAAAAATTAAATCTATGAGGAATATTATTCTAACTCTATTAAAAAATAAACCCCGGACATCGTCGGGGGCCACACACTAGTTTTCCATTCATAACGGCACCTAAACAACGCAAAATAATAAAAGGATGCAATTTGGATAAAAAACAGAAAAGATGGGTTCCAGGTCATTTTTGCAGTTGACGGTTTCCCAATTAGTCCAGTTGAATGCACAACAGTTGAGCAGCTAACAGGGGGTAAAATCTTGTCAGTGTCCTTACTTGAATTAATTAGTTGGGCAAATAGACCTTTGCTTCTCCAATTTAACAGTTTTGCATAAACCCGGAAATTTACGAAATACCCCTGCCCCCCCCCCCCAAATTATCGTACTTCCAGCAAGACAATACGTAAGAGTGAAACTTACTTAGACCCGTAGATAAGTAGTGCCAGATCTTTAGTCATCTTCCCTGATTCAACAGTTCCGACACATGCTGCTTCAAGCTTACTTGTGAAGTCCAAGAGCTTGGCATTATCATCCAACTTGGCTCTGATAGGTAATGTTTTCCATTGTGATATCATGAATTTTGGAAACAAAAGGACTAGTAGTCTATTTATCATGAATTTCAGCAACAGAATCACTTAAAGTCTAATAAAACCTACCTGTGCGCAAGCCCACGTGTCCAAGCAAAGATGGATGCTATACTATTTGTGCTTGTTTCACCTCCTTTCTGATGCACGCGAAAGTGGCGAGTAACTGTTCCATGGGCGGCTTCAGCTTCAATAGTCTTTCCATCTGGACATACCTGATCACCAAGATTAAAACAAAATGAAACATGGAACCACAAACTTAATATTGAGGAGAAACATCACATCAAGAAATTTGATTTGAAAAAAGGTTCAAAGATTTTGAGCCCAGATCAGCAAGAACACAAACCAAAACAGAAGTCATCAACCCAAGTGATCCAAATCCTGCATTGTAACACAAATATATTGTTGGAATAATGACAATTGTTGATTCATGGGCATCATCCACACGAGCAGCTTAGCTTTAAAGCAGAACTAATTTCATACCTTGAGCCAAGAAATCACTTTGGACATCTCCATCATAGTTCTTGCATGCCCAAACATAGCCCCCTTCGCTCTTTAAAGCATAAGCAACCATGTCATCAATGAGACGGTGTTCATACCTACAATTTTACAAAACATTTAGTTGATTCAGCCAAAAATATATGAATAATGTGTTCTAGGAAAGAAAAGTTGGATCTAACCATATTCCTATGGCCTCAAACTTTGACTTCCACTTCGTTTCATAAACTTCCTGGAATATATCTTTGAATCTTTGGTCAAGAAATCAGAGCCATCAGATAAAATAAATGACATTGAAATTTGCATGGGGAAGATAAAGGAATAAGAAAAGAAGCAAAACAGATTAAAATATCACCTCCCATCATATTTCTTCAGAATGGTGTTTTTCGTGCTAAGATAAAGAGGCCATTTCTTTTGGAAAGCAGTATTCATTGAAGCCTCGGCAAAAGCTCGTATTGACTGTCAACACAAAAGATAATATTACATATAAACTTTAAATGGCAATAAAGATACATACATCTTTTCTGAGACGATACCTCATCAGTGTTATACATGGACATCGCAACTCCTCCAGGATGTTTGAAGCGATAAACTTCTAATTCTGTATTTTCACCTCGCCCATCTGGAACTGCACATGAAATTACACTATTCTCAAACGGTGATCTTACAATAATGGAAAAGCAAGCATAATCATTTTTGACAGAGAAAAGGAGCAATAGAGAAGGACGTAATTTTGCACTGTACAAATATGATCTCCGTTGTCAAATAAAATTTTTAAGACATCCACTGAGAAGAAAGAAACAGGAAACACTCAGCCAAGGCAGCAATTTACCAAATACCATTTTAAGAGTTCCTGCTCCCCGAATGATTTCTTCTGATGCACGGTATTGGTCTCCAAAGGCATGTCTCCCTATGCATATTGGTTTTGTCCAACCTGGTTGCAACATTTGACTATAGTATCTTTAACATGACAATAGATCAGATAAAACAAACACAAGAGGACTTTCTACATACCTGGAACAAGCTTTGGAACATTTCGGCAGATTATCGGTTCCCTGAAGACCGTACCTGGAAAGATTATACAACACATCACTATGAGTTATCTTTGAGCAAGGTTATTAAATGATGCATCTGGAGCAGCATGCACTTTGCTAAGTTTTAAAATGGAAAATAAGACAATGTTATCAAAATAAAATAGTGAAGGGAAAGTTCAAAATGATGGCAAAAAAGTTCAAGTGGATCCTTTCAACCAGTGGGCACTTGGAAAGTAAAAGACAACAGGAGAGGGACCAAATGAAGCCTCCTCCATGCTAAGCAGGAGATTTGAACTTCAGATCCTTGAGTTCGGAGAAGAGGCAGATGGAAACATTGTAAATATAAGAATCATAGGTTTCTCCAAAAAAAAGCGTTGCAAACTAGAGATAGCGTGATGGAATGAAGGTGGGGAGCAAACCCAATGCTATAGAAGACAGCAAACATATGGCTAAAGATAGAATGATGGAATGAAGAACCATGCAGCACCCACAACTATGCAAGAGCAGAAATATATGCTAATAACTGATATTTTAGGGGAGGGTACTTTAGGCATTATCTTTATAAGTTAGCTTGAGCAATAAGCTAGAGAGTTAGTTAGGAGAAAATTCTGTAAATAGGAGAGATCAAGGAAAGAGTATCATCATGAAAATTGTTGAGAGATATTTTGGTTTGTTTCTTGGGAGTGTTCAAGCCACTCGAAAGCTTGATTATCCATTTCATTTTATGTAATTCCCTTTCAATCAATACAAACGTCCATTTACATTCTTAATACTCTGAGTTAGCTATGTCAGTTCGTAGCAATATAAAGCTAGACCTTGAAACAAGCATAGATATTATGAATCCTGAAGAATAAAGTGAAAAAGGTCCCTAGATAGAACACTCGGCATTAAAGGACCTATAAGTATCAGATAGAACACTCAGCCACAAAAGTACCAATAAGTGTCAAATACATCACAAAAAGTTACATGATTGTGCAATGAGAAATGAAGAAAAGAAACTTACCATTCAGGATGTTTCTGATTGTTCCATTTGGACTCCTCCACATCTGCTTCAAATTAAACTCCTTAACACGGCCTTCATCTGTTGTGCAGCAGTGAAGTAGCACAGTGATGTATGTTGGACAGCATTTTATTTAAAGCGCACATGAACAAAAATTGTTTTGAATTTCAAGAAAATAAGCGGGTTTATACCCTAGATACCTATCACCTCTTATCATTTGTCTGCACCCACAAAGTTCACATCACAGTCAAGCAAACCCCAAGCTTGTCACCACAGAAGCATCCTTCCTAAGCCTCCCCAATTTCATTGGGATGGTTAAAGAACTCAAATTCCTCCACCTCTTTCCCAGGTTATTTTGTAAAACGTGTCAACACTCAACATCATGTCCGTTATTCCTTAAATATGTTTTAGCACCATGCGAAAACTAAAAGCTACATACTCATTAGTCATTACAATGATACTGTGACTAACCCTCCAAGCCCCCATTCGTCATCTACTTACAAGAATGACCATTATCTTTCTACCAATATTCCATTTCAACACTGAAATAAAATCATTATTCCTTAATACTGATCTCCCTTAACTACTGGGAGTTTAAGAGAGATTGAGAATATTATGGCCTATGGGTCAATCAGCAAGTAGCTTCAAAGTATATTTTACAGACATTTCTTCAGTGAAAAGATATGTCGGTTGAAAATATATCACTATTAAGAGTGTTCAATAGAAAAATGACTCTTCCCCGTTGTTGAAGAAACAGATACCTGGAGTTATGGTAGCACATTTGATTGCAACATTGTACCTGAAACAGAGAAATTAACATGCAATTATGCATAAACCACAGACAGCAAATCAGAATTGGCACGATACATAAATTTTAACAATGAACTGGAAAGCTGGCAAAAAAAGTTGGAAGTATTTAGCTAAGCATAACCAGCAAGTAGTGATACTGGTAACAATATGTGATTGGAATGGGACGTAATGGCATTATAAAGGGAGAAGTTTATACTTGAGTGTAGCTTCTGCACTTTCAATTGTGACTTTGTCATTGGTGGCATCACGATTCGGGAGACCAAGATCAAAGTACTTTATATCCAGCTCTAGAAAGGGGTATATAAGCTGCTCAATATCAAAAGAGCTGCAATTAGATGTCTTACAAAGTCAAATGAAGAAAGAGACAGACATTCATCGGAGTCAGGATATATTACTGACCTTCTCTTTTATGGTTTTCCAAAAAAACTCGAGTCATTTCGTCTCCTGCCTCATTAAAAAAATGCAATAGTTAGATTTATGAAGGCTAGATCAAAGGAAAGGCATCTTGTAAGCTATTTAAAGTACTGAACAATCTCTTTCTGGATGGTACCTTAGATGCTGATATTCTTGCTCTATTGCTCTATACATCAATTACATAGGACGTTATAATTGATGTCAGCTTCTAAGTGATCTACATTGTTATAGAAATTTAGAATGTTTTATGAGGTTACGATTTCTGCTATAATGAAGCCCTAGTAAAGTAGTAATCAGTACATCTTGTCCCTTCACAAAAAGTTTCTGCAGAGGCACACTTGATATAGATCCCGTTTGACTCTTAGACCCCAAGTCCTCAACCTAAGCCTCTGAGCTGATGTACCTACACTACAGGCACATCTGATAGCAAGCCTAGCTGCCTTCCCATACTTCCACAAACCCAATGGCTCTAACCAACCAACGGTTTCCACGCCAGATTTTTCCTAATTTAGACTCTTAGTTGGTGAAGAACACCCTTCTAAGCCTTCTATGATATTGATATGTCTATATTCATAAAATCTAAATTAACAGGTAAAATCCATGTGAGGTTGACCAGCTTTTCGCAGATAATTCCACTTCAAGAAAACGTAACGGCTGTCAATCTAGGAAAATAACCATTCCGACTGAATATAATAAAGCCTATAAAACAACGAGCTCCTCCTACTGCATGCATGGAAAATCGAATAAGATTCATACTCTTTTCATAATGTAAATTCATTAAGCTTTACACTGTAAGCATATCACAGTACCACACAACCTATAGATACACCAAAATATTGAAAGAGGCAGCAGATTAGATAAATACCTATATCAAGATATGTAACCGAAGTTAATTGTTAGCTTTGACCATCCATTTAGGGCCTCTCCAACTTATTTTCAGTTCAGTTCAGCTCTAAACAATACTTTTACTCTCACGTATCACTATTCAGTTCAGTTTAGTTCAATTCAGCTATTTTATGCCAAGAGAACAGGCCCTTAGGATCGTAATGAAGTCGAAAGAGTCTACAAATTCAACTTCACTTCTTTTACTAATTTGTCATGAAGTACTAGGCCAACACGCATTTCAATCTACGATATAATAGCCGGTAGCAAACCCTCAATATCCTGCCATGTATAGAAGACCTTGTGTACTGCGGCAAGATGATTTGGTTCAGATCAATCGTTTTAGTTGTTTCGGCGGTTGTTAAACTGTTAGCTCTTAAAATCCATACCAAATTATCAAGCTACAAAAGGAATGTTACAACAGAAAAAATCACATTTCCTCAATTAACACTCCCATTTCTTAGGACTCAACTCAATTCTTTTACTCTTTAATCTTCACCCCCACTTCTAAATTTCATTATAAAAAAATATGGGTTTTCTGTTTTTTCTCCTCCTCATTGTTCTAAGGATCATTCTACTAGGGCCATCTATGAGGGCGTGCAAAGCGACCTACAATTATAGGATGTGATCCATAAACAGAAAAAAGCTTCAATCTTTACAAATGATTTCACACCACAATCATAAATCAATACAGAAAATGACACACAGAAATCACAAGCTCAAATTTCCCTTCAAAATATTGAATTGACCCAGATGGGTAATCACTCAATTAAGCAAGTAAATATAGCATTAGTGAGACAAGAAGATTCAGTGGAAATTGCAGCTTAAATTGTTAATTAAAGAAGATCAGAAAAGATTTAGCATTAAATTAAGGCAGCAGATAACTCACCATCCATTTCAACAATTGGATTCGCCACTTTGATCTTTGGGGTAGCCATGGCTTTCTCTTATCTCTCTATCTCCTTTGTGTTCTTGATTAGTTGATTTCTGAGTGAAATTTCAGTCTCAAATTCACCACGTTTTTTATAAGGCTTAAATAAAAATAGAGCACAATAGTGTCATTAATTCATTATTATGGCATTTTGGGTTTAAAAAACTATTTTTGGGTTGTAAAAAATTTAAACACAATAGTACTAAAAAAGTTATTAACGAATAATTTTCATTTCGTGTCCTTTTCTAACAAATTTATTGTATTAAGTTATCATTTATGTAGGCTTGAATGAGCTAGTACTTTAATTAAGTCATCGAGGTGTAAAACAAAGTTGTTGCTTTGTCTGTCTAAGGTAGTGAACTTGCTGCACTATCAAACCCTACTACTACTAGTCTACTAGATATGCTCCCATGACTTTTGAAACCCAATAAATAAGTAGCTAAACTCACTACTTGAGGTACTAAGTTCAAATTATTATACAAAATTGAAAAGTTTTCAATATTGAACCTCATACTACCTCCGTATCAAATTAGTCGCTACACTTTTTTTCACGCTTATCAAGGAAGAGATTTAAGGGTATAAACGAGCAAATTAATCAATGAAATTTTAACACAAGTAATATTGAACCTCATAAATTTATGTGCAGATAGCTTTGTAAACCACTCCGTATATAATAGCTTTTACTTTTACAATGCCAAAAAATGAGTCTCTCAACAAAAAATGTCAAAAAGAAATATGAAAAGTTTAGCCCTAATATATTTTCGCAAGAACTCTCGCTAATCAGCCCCATCGACCATTATAGATGCTAAAATTAAAGACCAATATTTTTTTCGTTTTTTTAAAAACATTTTTACGCAGTGTTGTTCAAAGTGGTTCAACTTATTAGCCCAGCCCAATACAATTTGGTCCAAAGAAACTCAACTTGGTTAGCCCAAAAAATCCAAAATTTAGCTTTTTTTCTAACAATGTTGGTCCAAAATCCAGCCCAAATTGGCAAAAAACTTCCCAAATGGTCAACATAAACCCGCCCCAACCTAATCTTTCAATCTATAAGCTCATACAGGTCAAAATATGACCCAACATGCTATTATTAATCCAAAATCCAACTCGAGTTAGTTCAAATTAATCCAAAAACTCGAAATCAAACCCGGCCGAACCTAATCCCTTTGACTTAGATGGCTCATATATTTCAGATCAAAATTGGACCCAACCCTCCCTTTGAACAGCTACATGAAAGTATGAAACATGATAGCTCTATGTGTGTTTATAAATATGTAATTGCTGGTCGGCCAAAATGAACCACGCCTTTTTTTTCTTTCTTTTTGTATGACATGAACTTATATGACTGTACATTCTGACCTTGTCATAAATATAGATTTCCATACCATCGAATCAAAAACATTGAATTCAATAATAATATACTATTCTCATTTCTCTCACCCAATAGAATATGCTGCAACCAGCTTAACCATTTCTGTTTATTTCCTTCTCCTCCTATTACTTCAACCCCAAGCAAATCAATTGCTTCTTCAATCCCCCTATATAAAATATCAAATCACCAAGATTTAAGAAAACCCATTTGATCATTCTCTAAACCCACAAAATTCTTTCTTTAATTCACTGATTTTTCTTCATATTTCAAGTTTTTAACCCAATTTGATCATATTTACTCATTATCTCAAAAACCCATATCCCCAAATTCCTAAAAATGGGAACTTTAATATGTTTTGTTCTGTTTTCTCTGTTATTATCTCCTTCATTGTGTTTACAAGAATCAGTAAATGTTCATCAACAACTCCCAAGACCATTGATTCTGGAATACCCAGATGAAGGAACAACAGAACAGGAAGAGATTTATTTACAGTGTACAAGTTGGAGGTTTGCAGTTGAGGCGAATAACTTGAATCCATGGAAAACTATCCCACAAGAGTGTGGTGATTATGTTAAGAGTTATATGATGGGTAAAGGTTATTTATTGGATGTTGAGAGGGTTTGTTATGAATCTTCTGTTTTTGCTAAAAGTGTTAATCTTGGAGTTGATAATAATGATGTTTGGGTTTTTGATGTTGATGAGACTTTACTGTCTAATCTTCCTTATTATGCTGAACATGGTTATGGGTAAGTCCTTTATTTCAAGTTATGTCTTTTGTTTAATTGTTTGTGGATAGAGAATGTTTCATTGAGTGGGTCAGAAGTAAAATTTTCACCTTTTTTGAGGTTAAGACTTAAGAAATGTCCGAGCGGGATCATATCAAATCAATATCCGCCAAAGTAGTGATACTATTATTATTGTTTGTTTTCCCTACCTATTCGATCTTTGAATAGTTTAATGTAATTTTACTCATCCGTCATGTCTATGTAGATTTCATTTACTAGAGGCACTAACGATCTAACATTCTATAATTACTTGATGTGCTTGGCAATAGACATTAATAATTGGGTTTTTTTCACGTTATACCCCGCGGTTAAAGATGTACATTGTAAACATGTGAACTCTTTTATAAGTTGAGAAACTTCAGCTTTAAGTAATTGCTTCTCAGCTTAGAACAAGAAGTTCAAACTAGCTTAATCAGGTATCATTGTGACACTTTAAAACCGGTTACGGTAGAGACTTGAAAGTAGGTGAAGGTACAATGTAGATTTTCAACAAACAAAAAAAAGAGTACCACATAAAAGAACCCAAATGACTTTGTTTTGTGGGTGAAATTTGTTCACTTCTAGCTATTAATCATTTCATTGAAGGTCATTTAGGTGAAATTACATCGAATTCGAGTGCCTGTATGAATTGCACTTTTCTTTCTGTATAGTAATGTTTATGGTGAAATTGATGGATATCTGATGTGCAAATGTTATTGAACAATTGTAGTTTGGAGGTGTTTGATAGTGTGGAGTTTGATAAATGGGTTGACAAGGGTCTGGCTCCAGCTATTGAACCCAGCTTAAGGCTCTATGAAGAGGTCTTAAGTCTGGGATTCAAAGCTTTCCTGCTTACAGGACGTAGCGAAATACGAAGGGAGATCACTGTTCAGAATTTGATGAATGTAGGTTTTAAGAACTGGGACAAGCTTATATTAGGTAAAGAATCTGATCCTTCATTCTCACACTTATGCTCTGGTGATTGATGTAACATAAATACATTTAGCATGGACCTGTCTTGATTTGCTGCTTCAATATATCTGGACCATTTGTCAAAAGTTATATTTTGATTCACTGTTATCACTTTGCGTATTTAGACTTTTTTTTGTTAGAGGATTACATATCTAGAGTTTGTGAAGGCTGATACTAGCCTACTGATTACACATTCAAGGGGGATGTTAAATACCAACTTTCTTGGGAGGATGATTATGACTTGTTTGCAGGGACGGACATAGGATGTTAAGTTCCGGTTATTAGAGGTTTGAGAGTAGTAATTTGGGGTTGCAGAATCAACACAACAGTTTTCTTATTGATGTTTAATGGAAAGGTAGATTAACCTTTGCCGCAATACAAGTCCCCGCACTTGGATCAGTTGTGTGTTTCCATCGTATCCCTAACTATCTTGGACCTCCAATTTTTTGCTTAAATTTGCTAGCTAAGATGATGACTCGCGCAATGTTGTTACTTGACAGGATATAATTGGGTAGTACCTTTAGTCTTGGGGCTATTAGATAGTTCATTTTCCAGACATTGTCCTGCAGTTTATTTTGTAGCTAGAGCCTAGAGATGTGCATTGCTTCATCATGAAAGATTGTTTTGGTAATTTGGTCTATCTTTGGCGAAGTCATGATAACCCTATATCAGATATGAATAACACAAACTTAACACTCATTTACCTAAGAAAATGCTGAGTTTCAACTTCTTTTTTCTTGCCTTTATATTTCTTCTGGCGAATCAGCAACTAGGTAGCCAATAGTTTTAGTGTGGAAAACAATGTTAATATAGAGTTATAGCTCCGTTCTTGAAGTACACATTTGATACATTGGTTATGTGAATATTATTGCAGGGACACTCAAGACCATGGAAAGTTAGCGGTGACATACAAATCAGAGAAGAGGATTGAAATGGTGAAAAGAGGCATATAGGATTCAGGGCAACTCTGGAGATCAATGGAGTGATTTGTTGGGTTCTTCGATGTCTATCCGTTCTTTCAAGCTCCCGAATCCCATGTATTATATTCCCTAGTAAATGGGTATATAACCATTTGTCTAAACTCTATACATTAGTTTAAGGTTTGGTGTAAATCATTGTACATTCGGATAGGATATGCAATATACACATTTCTGAACTTTGGAACTGTCATTTTTCTTGTTTTCTACAACTTGTGCATATTGTGTTGCTTGGTTCCAAGAATTAAATGAACTTTACTTTTCTAATGGTGAGGGATGCCGCGCAACTCCATTACATTGAGGCTTTTTAAACTTAGCTATCCTAAACGAAGACTAACTGTTTCCTCACTCAAGCTGAAACACTAGAAGAGAATCGCCACAGACAACATTTGACCAAAAAAGAGAATATTTTTTCACAACAAGGTGATCAACAAATTAAAAAGAGATACTCAAACGATAAATTTAAGTGCAACATTTGACCAAAAAAAGTAGGCCGAATTAGTGTTACATCTAATTGGGACGGAGAAAGGATGTCATTGTCACTTTATTTGAGTCACTCGAGATTTCTGCTCCAAAACTTGGTTCTTTTATAAATGTCGCCATGTCGGAGGGTGGACTACTAAGAAGAAGGAGGTGGTGGAGTACTAGTGTTCCATCACTTGTGAATGTCACCTTTGGAAGTGCATTGTGATATTGCCATCACATTTTACATAATTTGCATCTTCTTTCAGCTTTCTCAAATCGACTTCAGCAACTCATTCTTCATCTCAATTGGATTAGTTGCTCAATTATTTTCTGCATTAAAGGATTCTTTTTTAAGTATAAATTCGTGATCTATTTGAGAATTATATTAGAGAATCGGAAAATGTTCTTTTTTTGGCTAAATCTAAACGCTGACTCTCTTTTTCCCTACAAAAGTTATGCTCCCCTTCCCCTTTTGTCCCATTAAAATGCATTGATGTCAGCTCTGAAGGATCATGTAAAAGATTAATTTACGCGACGAGTGAACATAAGCAACTTAAGATTTGCTGGATTTGATGGAAGTGCATCTGTTGTACTTGCACTTTGTCTAAGGCAGCAAGCTCCCATGCTCAAGAAGAGATCCTCATTGTTCCAAGTCAGTGGGAAATGTACACACATTGTTATGAGACTGAATATGCTGATATGAATAGCCCCTACAAGAGAAGAAGCCAGGTTGCTTGCGAAGCGAATTCGAAGAGAGGTTCATGTGGTGATTC
>CANSGD010000833.1:0-232660 GCA_947645195.1 Patellifolia procumbens
GAAAGAAACATTGTTTCGCCTTGAGTCTGTGACTCATCGTGCCCCTTATCCCTTATATTTGATACATAGTGATCTTTGCAATTGTCTGTTAGATCCAATCAATACTTTCAATATTATGTGGTTTTTGTTGATGATTATTCGCGTTTTTCTTCGCTTTATCCACTTCTAAACTGAATTTGATGTTATTCGACTTTTCTTAGCTTTTAAAATTAAGTTTTTCCAAAGTGATGGTGGACTTGAGTTTGATAACACACCTTTATTGCAACATTTATGTGACTCGGCATTTATTTTCGAAAATCTTGTGCTAGAACCTACACATAATGGTATAGCGGAAAAACATCGCACCATTATCGAGATGGCACGTACTATGCTTATTCAATCTGAGTTTCCAACTCAATATTGCTGCTGGGTGTTATACGACAGTTATACGATTAATCGTATTACGAGTTCGGCATTGTAGGGTTCATCCCTGGCTGCCAAACTTTTTTATCGAATTCTTTGCGGTGGCGAGTTTTTTAAATGTTTTCGCTGTGCCTGTTTTCCTCTATTTTTAGATCCTAAAATCAATAAATAACAGGCTAAGTCGGTTCAATACATTTTCATTGGCTACGTCAAATTATAAGGGCTATCGATGTCAAAAATAGTTTTGGCACGAAAGGCCAATAAAACCTTAAGCTCGATACCACTTTGTAACACCCTGACAATTCTCTCTTTATAAAACATATATTTTTCCCAACTAAAACAGAGATTTACCAGGGCATTATCGCTCGTGTGAAAACGTATCGGCTTACTCAGAGTATTGCATCGGAAAAACATTAAATATAACTTTATTAAATGATTAGAACATAATAACTGTCAAATCATTATCCAAACCTCGAAAGATAATTTAAAACAACTTAAAACATTTAAAATAAATAATCCATAAAACAACTCAATAAAATTAATGTAAAAGGTAAGAAGCAATAGAAGTAATAAAACATTCTCTCAACAACGCTTCCCAAGTCCCAAATGAGTAATTGAGACGATGCATCATGCCTTCCAGATCTGTAGGCAAATACTCAATTGAAAACTGTACGCCAATAAAGGGTCATCACAGGATCAATAGGCACAGCCATGATCGACACACTGAAAAGCACGTAATCAGCAAAGCTGAGCACATATAAATAAAATAGAACACGAAACCTAATCATGATACGACTAAACAATAGAACATGATCAATAAATGTACTTCAAGACTTTAAGTCGTAAAATAGGACTTGACTTCACAAGACATACAACATGATAAATATTAGTAAATTGAATAGACGATAGATCGAGTTGTCCAACTAAAACCAGTCTTTAAAATAAAAGAACGAGTTACGGGGAACCTTTAGAAATAAAAATAGGGTACGGTGATCAATCCGACCCCAAGAAAAGCCATGGGCTACCACCATGTAGTCCAACTCATACTAGTCCAGAACTTCAGACGTGCACAAGTCTAAAGCTATTCCTATTCACTTCCACTTGAAGTATTAGTAAGTTATTCGATGTTGGAATCTAAACAAAGCAACCAACAGATAACATGGATACAACAATATTCCTCTTTTATCTTAGGATTAAATAAGTGATCAAACAATTCCAATTGACCAAGAATTAATTCTCCAAATTTCTTTGTTGATTTAAATCAACAATCAAATGTCCAACGACAATAAATATATACATACCTACAAAACCCTCGTCTTTGCAAAGTAGTAAAATAATAATAATCAATAATAATCCAAATTACTCACAAAGTCCTCGACCTTTGACAAGTAATAAAATATCCACTAAGGAAACGATACCAAAATCCATAATCCAATAAAAAAATATTATTAATCCCTCATGTGAATTAATAAACAAACTTCCCTTCCCAAACATGCTTGAATCAAACATCCATTCAATCATGTTATAAAACATAAAGGCAATTAACATGCTCAACAACACGTAATTTCAATTCAATAGCCACGTATGAACAATTAAAGGGGTCCCTATACATGATACTATAATTAATCCTAATCCTTAGGACATGATACTAGTCTAACACATAAGGACATATACGTATCTTGTGTAGACTAAGTGATAGGCCACTTTAAAATCTAGAAATCGCCTAAAGTAAATTCTCTGCCTACCAAAACAATAATACAACAATGAATTAATACCCTAATTAAATCACAGCAATATAATTTATTTTAAAATACTTCAAAACTCGTTTTAAAATACTATAAAAATATTAAATTTTCAACCTTTAACAACCTTCAATATAACACTCATAAATCTAGGTTTTTTAAACCTCAAAAATTATTACTTTCATACTTAAAACTCACTTTAAATAATAAATAATAAATCTAACATTATACTTTATATTCACTATAAATAAAAATCAGATTTTTAATAATTCAAACAATAAAGTTTTCAACTTTATAAAACATATTAAAACTCATAAAAATCACAACTTTAATATAAAACTCATAACTTTAATATTAAAACTCATGAAAATCATAACTTTAATATTAAAACCGTAATTAAACAATAAATAGAGGATAAGGGTTAAGAAATAACCAAAAGAAAACACGAAAATCGGATTTGCGAGTGAAAAATGGCAGAAAATTATCATACTTCTAGAGGTCACAACTGGTAGAATACTAATTGAATTGAGTGATTATTGAGCCTCAATTCAATAGATTTTTGAGATCTATAACTTTGCAGAAGGAATTTTGGCAAAAACAAACGGAACAATCAGAAATCTGGCAATCAGGTTGGGGAGTAATGAAAAGATGTAAAAGAGAATTAAGAGAGAGAAGAGTGGCGATGGTGGTGGTAGCGGCTGTTGCGGCGGCACACGAGAAGCAGTGTTGGCGGTAGTGGCGGCAGCACACAAGCAAGAGGGAGGTGGCGTGTGGTGGTGCACGGCGCCGAAACCAAGGGAAGAAAAGAGAGGGAGGACGGACGAGTGAGAGGGAGAGAAAAAAAGAGAGAAAATAAAAGTGTGCAAACTTGGGGTTTGGGGGGTAATTATAGGTTTTGGCCTAAAACCTACGGTGAATAGGTTTAGGCTTGGATTTGGGCTCAAGTTGAACATCAAACTTTAATTAATGGTTTGGGCCTCATACCAACATTAAAAATTATTTTAAACACAACCTAAAACCTTTAATAGATATTTAATACTTAAAATCCACCCAGTAAATATTAATGACTATTTAGAATGTTTAAATAATCATTTGACTTTTAAAATAGTCAACACTTAAATAATTAAATGAAATATATATAAACATAATTATAAATACACTTTAAATATATTTATAAAATTCATAAAATTAAGGGGATTACAGTCGTCATGTCTTGTTTCATGAGCGTAAATTTGTATCGATCTCTTGTGTCTAGCAATCCATCTAACAACTCTTATGCTTCCTGACTACTTAGATATGCTTCCGGGCTTGACCCCATCACGTACGCCCTCTATTGAGTTGTCTCATGTGGTCCCCTTAGCGTCGTCTAGTGTGTCTTTGCTCTCGAGTCGTGCGAGTCCTCGTGTAGTTGTCATGGCATCTCCTCACCCGTGGCTAACACCCGCACCCACAACTCCCCCTTCCCCATTGCTGTCCGAGGATTCTGCTTGCCCGCAACTACTATCCACGCTCGCAGGCTAGCACAAGTGTTGTGCGTGTTGCTGCCGAAGTTCCTGCCAGCCCGCAGGAACTGTCCGCGCCCGCAACCGAATTCCTGCAATCGTAGGCCAGCTTGCGGGACGAGCGTGCTTCTGTCGATGTTCCTACTAGTTCGTAGGCTTTGTCTGTGCCCACAGGCGACATCACACGTTCATACGCTGCTAGTAGCCCGCAGCCGCATGGTACGTCCGTGAGCGCTACCGCCCCTTCCCCTTTTCTCATTTCTTCGTCTATAGCCAATGATGTTCATTTGTCGTCATCCCCTCCTCCCCCCCCGTCGTCGTAGAAATTCGCCTAAGTGTGTCGATCCCACTAATGTCCATACTATGACTACTCGTATAAAAGATGGAATTGTTTCAACTAGGAATTTAATGAACTTAAAAACCGATGCTGCTGAGTCGAAACCGTCTAACTTTAAACAAGCGTCTAAAGATTCTCGCTAACAATAAGCCATACGTGATGAGTATACGACATTAATTAAGAACGAGACATGGTGACTTGTGCCTCGTAACCACAATCGAAACTCTCTTAGTTGTAAGTGAGTGTATAAGATTAAATATAATTTTGACAGTACTGTGGAGCGGTTTAAGATCAGACTTGTTGTTTTTGGTAATCAATCAGCAGATACTTATAAGATTAAACCTTTAGTCCTTTTATTAAGCCTACTATTGTTCGCTTCATTCTAACCATTGCTGCAACATCTAAATGGCTCATTCGTCAACTTGATGTTGGGAAAGTGCTTTCGTCATGGTTTCCTCAATGAGGAAGTCTATATGCGCAGCCCCCGGCTTTGAACATCCTTCTAAACCTAATCATTGTGTTGGTTACGTAAATCCATTTCTGCTTGAAACAAGCTCCTTGGGCTTGGTTCTCTCGTTCAGCAATCCCTTACTCTCTATTGGTTTCAAGTGCAGCACTTGAGACACCTCCATGTTTACTCTCAAACACAGTGGTCATACTATCATTCTCTTGCTATATTTGACGATATTGTTCTACAAGTAGCATTTCCTCTCTTGCTTCAGAAATTTATCACTGTTCTCTCTGCTCAACCTCTATGAAGGATTTGAGTGATTTGCATTACTTTTTAGCATTCAGGTTTTACGTACTCCTCAGGATTTGATGTTGTCCCAAAACATATATAAGTGTCGTTGATCTTGTTCATAAATTTCATCTTCATACTGTCAAACCCGTACGTACTCCCCGTTGTCTCTCGTGTCACTTGTCTCTCTTAGATGGTGAACTTCTTGCTGATCTCACAAATCATCGTAGTATGGTTGGTTCATTGCAAGATTCGACTATGACTCGTCCCGATCTATGCTGTTAATTCACTGCCAATTTATGGATATACCTCGTACTACCCACCTTCATGCTGATGCAGGGAACTTCGATTACAGTTATTTTTTTCATAGTACTGGCTCCCCTACTGTGAGCGTTACCTATTCTGATGTTGATTGGGATGGGTATCCTGATACTCGGCGTTCGACTACTGGCTATGTTGTCTTCCTAGGGAAGAATGTGATCTCCTAGCGCCCAAGAAACAACCCATCGTTTCTAAGTTTTCCACCGAAGCTGAATATCATGCTGTTGCCTACACTGCGGTCACGAAACAATTTGGATACGTCAATTGTTGGCTAATTTAGGGTATTTTCACCGACGGCCTACCATTCTCTATTGTCACAATGTTTCTGCGAGATACCTTATTGCCAATCCTGGTCATCATGATCGTAGTAAGCACATTGATGTTGATTATCATTTTGTTTGTGAGATGGTTGCTAAGAGTGGACTTTAGGCCAATCACGTCTGGACACAGTCGTGGGCTGCTGATATTTTTACTAAGGGTCTATTCTCTGAGTTGCTTTGTAAACATCGCTCCAATCTATGCGTGATTCCTCCCCATCAAGATTGAGGGGGGTGTATTAGGTAGTTGATTATTTATTAATTAGACTTTATTTCGTATTATTTAGAGACGGTTCTATTCTCTATATATATAGTGTCAGGCAACCTAAATAAGCTAGCCAATTCGTCTCAATACTTTTACAATATTGTTGCATGTGGTCCAACAAGTGATATCAAGAGTCATTGATTTGACTTAGATAGGTGGGTGATGTGGTGATTAGGTGATATGGTTGAGCCCAGTTCACCCCTTAAATGGTGAGAAGTAGCACTAGTTGAGGGGGAGTTCAGGCTTGCCGCCACACGATGGGAGGGGGAGCTTATTGAGTAAACGAGTAGAAAATCTAGCGAAAAACTCGGGCCGATTAATACTCGTTTTTTGTTTGTTTATTTAATAAATGGATCGAGTCTGACTCAAGTTTTGAAATTTGATTCAAAACAGTAAGAACACGAATATAAAAATTTGCTTATTTATACTCATGTGATTAACTCTTATTTACGATAATCAACAAGCTCGTACATGGTTATTAAAAGCTCTCGCATTTATGCTCATGAGCAGCTCATTTAATGTTTGATAAAAAAAATCGTTTATTTTTTATCAAAAGTTCGCATAGTTTATTGTTTTAGTTACTCCTAAGTTTTGAAATTCATTCTAGTATTTAGCATATGAAGAGACAAGGAAACTCGTTTAAATGCTTACAAACACAACTAGGTTGGATATTTATGAACAAAGTTTATAACGTCCGGCTCGATTATTAAATGAGCCGAGCCCGAATATGATACATTCTAAACAAGTCGGTTTGAACGGTTTTTGAGTTTGGTAGATAGGTCGCTCGAGCTTGGATTCGGATTACTTAAATAAGCTAGCACATGAACAAGGTAGTATTGACAGTCCCCATGTGAGTCGAGTTCGCCCCTACTTGATTATAAGTGAGCAATTTTTTTGTCTCTTTTGTAAATTTTTCTTTTCTCTTGCTCTATTCGATTGTTTCTTGATCCTTTTCTCAACCCGAGCTAACTTGGTTAGTTGGCAATCGCATCGTTATGTTCTATTATTGCATTTTTTTGTACTTTTGTATATTTAATCCTTCTTTTTTTTACCTTATTATTATATATGCTTATATATTGCTCAATAGTATACTCACATATACAAAAAATTGTTCGAAGATAGTTCATATCCATAAGTATGTGTATAAACCGCCACAAGATTTACTCGAATATGAATTAGGTATCCATCATATGTCAAATGAATAATATGATGGTAATTATAAATTAAATAAACAATTTTACAGATTTTTATGACAAATTCGTTTATATCCTATTCTTTGGTTGAATTGGTATTTTTCCTACTAGCATTAATTATTTTACAGAGTTGTGTTATTGAATTGATGAATGAAAAGAGAGAGCATGTGCTCTATTTATTACAAGGTGTTAAGGAGAGTTAGTTAGTATCCTAACAAACTTCTAACAACTTTGTATGAGTCATCATTTTATGTAACTAACTAAACTAAACTAGGCATGAGATTAGCTATTATAAGGGAGAAAGAGATCAAGCCTATAACCTCAATCATACATGAAATAATGAAATGAACTCAACTAGATGAGGTATATTTAACACCCCTCAAACTAGGGCTGGGGAGAGAAACAACCCTAGTTTGGAAAGTAATGTATTAAACTGAGCATAAGGCATAACTTTGGTGAAGACATCTGCTAATTGGCTTGTAGTAGGTAGATAAGAGAGTTGGATGAGACCTTCAAGCATTTATCTCGAGTGAAATGACAATCAATGTCAATATGCTTGATCCTTTCATGGAAAACAGGATTCTTGGCTATATGTAAAGCAGACGATCGTCACACTGCAAAGTGACAGGTTTAAGATCAGTAAAACCAAGTTCTTCAAGGAGCCTAACCATCCAAGTGATTTTTTGAAGCTCCAGCAGCCATAGCCTCATACTCAGCTTCACTAGATGATGTAGAAAACCACTGATTGTTTCTTTGGACTTCCAACTGATAGGAGAGTTACCAAGTAATACCACATAGCCTGAAACAGATCTTCTTGTATCCAAGCAAGCACCCCAATCTGGTCACTATAAGCTCGGAGCTCTTTTGATCAGTTGCTTTAAGAAGAATACCTTGACCTTTGGTTGAGATACATAACTGAGAGCATGAAGGAGAGCAGAGAAATGAGCAGGGGGAGGTGCCACCATACATCGGCTAAGAGTTTGGATAGTATAAGCCAAATCTGGCCTAGTATTGGTAAGAAAGTTAAGCTTACCAACAAGAGATCGATTTGGAAGAGGATCAAGAAGAGAAGAACCATCGAGAAGAATCAAATTTAAGGTTTAAAGGGAGCAGGTGTAACAGCAGATTTGGGTCGGGGTAGACGGTGACCAGCACAGAAAGTGAGAAGTTCATTGGTAAACTTGGTTCTTGTAAGAACCAGACCATCAGAAAAATGATGTACTTCAATCCAAAGGAAAAAGGGAGTAGCAAACCAAGATCTTTAATGCTTTATGCTTGGTGACGATGATGTTTAAGAGCATCAATGTCAGCTTTGTGAGTACCAGCGATGATACTATCATCAACATGAACCAAAGATAGTGGATAGAAGAATCCTTTTGCTTAATGAAAAGGAATAACTCATTTTTTGACTGAATAAACTTCGGGATGGTTGAGCTCATGCAGTAGTTTAGCAAACCACTGTCTAGAAGCTTGCATAAGACCATATAAACTCTTTTTTAGTTTACAAACTTTACGAGAAGAGATAAAAATCACAGTGTAATACCCTGATTTTTAACCTTTATTTTATTGGGAAATAATTAAGATTATTAACTTAAATATGACCTTATTTAATAAATACCCATTAAGGTGCCTTATTAAAATATATATTTATTAGATTTTTAAATGATTTTAGGGATTATTATTTACAGAATTTAAATTGAGCTTTATAAACTTATGGGTCATTACTGTTCACGACAAAAAAAACTATATCCAAGTAGTAAATACAAAATGTCAACCCAACCGACAATCAAAGAAAAAGAAAATAAAAGAGGAAAAAAGAATGAAAACAAAATCATAATTTTTTAAATTCCACGGGCATCTTCCCGTCTTTCATCTACCATTGGAGCATCAAGGAGGCAAGCTGATAAACTCAAGGAAATCACACACCTGCAATCAGAGAAGGGAATATGGCTTTTAAGATAAGAATGACAACCAGACAAGGATTATCATCAATCTCACCTTCTTCATCTATGCTTATCTATTAGAGGGAAAACTCAACTTAAACATGAACACTAGTTTTTAATTTCCTCTATCAATATACTTTATTTTGAATATAATTCACTAAGAAATCAAATTATTAATCCTGTAAAGAAATCTCAACCTTCTTCTTCTTCTTCAATTTGTGGTATTTCACCATTAAAGAGGTGAAACCAAAACCTTCAACAACCTCCACCTCCACGGCACATTAATGGCTCCGACGACTCATAAAAATCACCAAACGCCGCTCCATAGCGGCCATCACCGCCACCAGTCGACACTCCCCTCTGTTTCTGTCGTAACCCTGCCCTTCGCACACGACCACCTTTCCACACCACCCCTGCCCTCGGCACACGACAACAGCAATTTCCTACCTCACCGCCACGCCGCCAACAAATACTCCAAACACCACAGTCTTGCGCCACCGTCACCGCATTCTACCAGGGCCCCCCTCCTTCCTGCGTGGTGAGTACAGGGTATTTGAGAGTCTGTTTCGGCGAGAAACGAAGCATTAGTATTGGGCAATTCAATTAAGTAAGTTGGGATGTCTGTAAGTCAATTCCCTTCCTCTTTGACTTTCATTTTACACATTCAATCCTATCAAAATTATCTAATCTTTTAAGTTCCTATTATTTTCTATTAATGATGTTATTTATATTTATAACTCATATTTAATTCATTATTATTATTATTATTAAATCATACTATTATTACTATTATTGCAACTTTCTAAAATAAGCATGATTTATTATTATTCATTTATAATTCTCAAAAGTATTTAAAAATATGAACCTTAATTGATGACAACAATTTATAAGTTATTAGTATTTAAACACCTATTATATAGATTTTAAATATTTAAAGGTCTCTAACTTAATTATATAATTCTTGTATTTAAAAGAGAAAACCGCCCTCGGAGTCACAGGAAGAACCTTAATATCAAAGGAAAAATATATCAATACTCAAATTACCACAACAAATCATCATAATGAAATAATTCAAATGAAAATATAAGAAAGAGGGGCAATGACGAATAAATGATTTATGAGTTTTTCGAATTGCGGGATTATTTAAAAGTATGATTTTATATTTTATTGAATATTGTTATAATTAATGATTTAAATGGAGATATTATAACAACGGAGAAAATTAATTAACTAAAATATTGTATAATGTGGGATAGGAACTTGATAACCAAGTGAAAGAACTGCTTCATTACCAGATATACTGATCTGACCACACAGACTATAGCTGTTTATTGTTATTACTGGGGCACTGGCCCGCTACTGTTAGACAATGATACACTGATTCTTTTACCGGGGCACTGGCTCCGGTTGTGGGAGACGTCCCACCAGCTGAAATACTGCCCAACAACTAGAATGAATCTCATAAAAAGGAATACCAAATGATTATTGGGTTATACTGTAATTACAATGTTCAATATTGAGCGCACCTGTTTTATAAATAAAATGAATTAAAATGAATCACGGCGCTAGAGAAGACCGTTACTGCGTCTCTGGACTCATCCGTTTTTGTATCGATATTTTAGGGTACAACCGGGGAAGACGGAAAACGAATAGAGGCGAGGATTCCAGTATTAAGAGCTTTAGTAATTATCAGTGTGTTTTTTATAAATCATAGAATCACGTTAATTAAGGTAATAAACACATAGTTTACTGCCCAAAGGATTTAACGTTATAGTTCAATATCCGACTGTGCTCTCATATTTTCCTAACCGGAGAATACGGCAGTAATGCCTCGACCTAATAAGGTTTTCCGCCATTAGTATCTTAATCAGATTTAAAGGTCGGGGCGTTACACTCAGGCACCTTCATATAGACATCTTCTGTTAAATCTGCATGTAAGAAAGCATTATTAGCATCCACCTGTATATAGGCCAATCTCTATGAGCAGCTAAAGCTAACAAACATCTGATATAGCCATCTTGACAACTGGAGAAAAGGTTTCTTGATAATCAATCCCAAACTTCTGGTTAAAGCCCTTAGCAACAAGCACTAAAACATACCTTTCAATGGTACCATCTGATTGAGCTTGATTTTGTAAACCCGTTTAGATCCTATAGGTTTCTTTGCTCTGGTGGGAGATCCACATATCAGCTGTGTGCGTATCAGTGAGCGTGAAGCTCTTTGTTCATAGCTGCAACCATAAGGGCTCTTTGACAGCAGCAGCATAAGTAGTAAGTTCAGGAGGTATGAGAGGGAGTTGAATAGAGGTGTTTGTAATAAAATTCACCAATGAGAGGTATTAGCTGTGGTCTTTTTGGTTCGAAGTTACCACATAATCTTGAAGATGAGAGGAGTTTAATGAGGTCTAGAGAAACTCTAACAGGAGTAGAAATATCACGTAGGGAATCAGGCGAACAGAATCAGACTTAGAATAGGTGTAGGAGAAACAGGATTAGAATGTAAAGCTCAATAGGAGAAGAAATGGAAGAGGGAGATAGAGGTTAAAGAGGATCAGGTGGAAGAAGTAAAAGCGGACCAAATAGAAAATCATCTACTAGAAACTCTAGTCGAAGTAGTAGAAAACTGAAAAGATTTTTGAGAGATGAGATGAAAAATGAAATGGAAAATGTATGCTTGAAAAACAACATCTCTAGAAACATGAATCTTGTAGGTATCTAGGTCAAAGCACTTTAACCCTTCGTTAGGAGGAATATTCTATGAAAACATAGGAGAGGCTCTTGGCATAAATTTGTATCTATGAACTTTAGCAGTGGAATAAAACGAAGTATAAGCAAAAGCTTTAAGAAAGATCATCTTAGGTTTCATTGACTACATTTTTGATAGGGTGAGTGAAACTGAATGCTAGAAAGTGACATTCTATTAATAAAAGCAGCACATAGAACACACTCTCCCCAAAATTGAATAGGACAGTTTAGCTTGAAAATAAAAGGGCGACTGTTTCCAAAAGGTGTTGATGCATTCTTTCAGGAACTCCATCATGCTGAGGAGTATCACTACAGCTCGTTTGATGATGAATTCCATGTTTAAGATATACATTCTTCGTAGCCCCTTCGCATAACTCCTAGACATTATCAGTTCTAATACTTGTTACATCAGTATGGAATTGAGTATGCACATAAGAGAGGAAGTTGTCAATAATAGACACTGAATCAGATTTTGCCTTCATTAGATGAATCAGTGAATCTACTATAGTCATCCACTATAGTAAGAAAAATCTTACATCCACTATAAGTAGGATCTTTAAATGGATCCCATACATCCAAATGTAAAAGTTGGAAAGGTTTATCAGTTTTGATATAACGCAGGAAAAGATAGTCTATGTTGCTTTGCTGTTGGACATATTTGACAGAAATCCTTGAGATCTTCTCCTTTATTCTGAAAACTTGTATCTAAAAACTTCAGTTGACTAAAAGGAATGTGTCCCAATCTAAGGTGTAGTAGCTTCATCTTTTCTTCATTTGTGTGAGAATTGCGATATTGAGAGATTGATGTAGAACAGAATTCACTCTTCTGAGAAGATGATGTGTGAGGCGGCTCTTGTTAGAGTAGTACAATCCATCATTTGCTCTACTAAGAAGCTTCAGGTGTTCCCCCTGAATCAAACACTCATTTGTTGTAAAAGTAATAGAACAAGCAAGATCTTGGAATAATTTTTGTACTGAGATCAAATTATATTTGAACCCTGGAACATATAACACATCCTGCAATGTAAGAAATTCATTGATCTTGATTGTTCCAACATGTGTGATTGTTATAGTTGTTCCATCTGGTATTGTCACAGAATGAGTTTTTATCTTTGATAGGATAATGAGAAGTGAATAAGGACAAATCACAGCCCATGACATCTGAGGCACCACTATCAACTATCCAACTTAAATTTAATTGGATAGTAAACAATAAGTACCTGCAAACATTGCTGTTCCAGTTGATGAATCACTGATTTTCTTGGAGTTTCCAAGCAAATGAATTATCTCATTGTATTGATCTATAGTCAAACTAGTGTTAGCATTACTAGTATGAATATATCTTGTAGATGATTTACTAGATTGCTGGTGATCAAGACTCTCTGCAGCATGATCTCCTTGGCTATAAGCTGCCATTCTCTTATTGTTTGAAGCAAATTTATGACCGTTGGGATAACCTTGCATCTTCCAACATCTGTCAATACTATGTCCATGCATTTGACAGGATCACAAAAGGCTGAATTTCTTTTATTGCCTGAATAGTTTCTGTTATTATAAGATCTTTCTCCCTGTGATGAATTCTTGTAACCTCTTTCTCTGAAAATTGCCTTCCACCAGCAAAGAAAGCCAATGGCTCCGTACTATTTGAACTGAAATTAGCTAGCTCTTTTCTGTTTTTTATTCTTGGACAAGTAGCCTATAAGCTTGAGGTCCAGCAGGTAAAGGTTGCATCATTAGTATATTTCCTCTAACTAATGAATACTAATCATTTAGCTTCATTAGAAACTGAATCAACCTTGATCTTCTTAGCTTCACTAATTTTTGTGTAACATTACAATTACAACTACCACAAGAACATATAGGCAAAGGATTAACTGCATCTAGTTCATCCCACAGCATTTTCATCTGAGTTAAATATTCTGCTATCTTGAGATCTTTTGAGCTAATCAGATAATTGATGTTGTAATGCAAATAATTGAGGTCCTGATGAACAACCATACCTTTCTTCCAAGTTCAGCCAAATCTCTCTTGCTGTTGGAAGAAAATAGCACACTCCACTATTGTTTTTCTCGAGTGGTTGAGAATGCAAGTACCATGTCAATACCCCTCTCTTCCAAGTTAGAAATAGTATTGTGATTGATTAGGTGATGTATTCAACCATCGAAGCCGTATTTGGTCTTGGCGATATTTGCTCAACAAAGATCTTTTCTTGAGCGTATCCAACTCCATTGAAGAAGATGACACCACTTTTAGATTTGTGTCTTGAGATGGATGTTTGAAATATGGACTGATTTAATCTTGAGAAGGATCAACCTTCGTAACGTTTGTTTGTGATTGCTCACTTTCTGTCATTTTGACTAGAAATGGAATTTTAATTTCTGTAAAAAGCGAAGAAATCTCATGCTGCGGAAGAACGTAAGCATTTCACAGCCTTTCTTTACTTCCCTGCTCGTACCATGTCAAAAGTATATCAAACTCCATTGTTGGAGTTTTATGATCATATGTACTAGAGAAGAAGTAGAGAGAAGAGAGAGTTGCTATTAAATTAATGAATGAAAGAGATATGTGCTCGATGATACAGCATATCATGAATATGACCACAACTTAATAACTTAATAATAATTATTGCAATTAACTAAACTAAACAAAGAACTAGATTAGCTATTACAAGTGATAAAGAGATCAAGCCTATAACTTTCAATCATACATGAAATAATGAAATGAACCTAACTAGATTTATGTATATTCAACACATATATAATAAACGTTACACGATTGTCATATTTTAGGCACAGAAACAAAGTATATATATAATAATAACAATTGAAACATCAGAATCAACATCAAGCTAATCATATAATTGATTAGTACTACTCATGGATTGGCTCGGCTATCACGTCTAAACATACGCTGAACAACTATTTGCCCCGCAAAGAATGATGACCAAGCAAAACACCACTTAAGCGAAAATTATGCCATGCGACAAAGTCAATATCTTGTGGTGGTGGAAATGAAATGTAACTGCCATTGATGGCGTCGGAGATGGTGAAAGAGAGGACGCTAGGCGGATGATCTATTAGACTAATGGAAAACTTTGGTTTAATAGGAGATGAGGGGTTTGTGTAAAATTAAAAATTAAGTTTATGGAACACGATGATGAAATACAAGAATGATCTGTTAGACCATATGAAACTTATCCCGGTAATGTAAACATGGATGGATCAATGCTAGATGATGATTATATCACCATCTTATGTTTTATGGTTCATTTATTATAATGACACTAATTAATGGACACACACGAAATAGGGAATTAAATGATTAAATATCACGATTAAATATATTAGATTAAACAAGGTTCGCTATTTTCCACATTGGAATGCTTATTGTAACATTAATTTGGTTTTTAATTGAGTACTTCCATAATAGATTAAATATCCTAAATGAATGTTAGTTATTTAGTAATATGTTTTTATTAAGAAGAATTTATCTAATGTGAATTTAAATTAGGTTTCAAATGAACTAATTTAGTGACTTAATGGATTAAATTAGTTTTTTATTAACGTATGTTAATTTAGTCTCCTTATGTTTCAATAAAAGACAAAGTTAAATACTAAATGAGTAGAGTTCGGCACCAGATAAATTAAACTAGTGACTAAATAAAATAATAGTAATTTACTAACATAGTAAACAAACTTATGCTTTAACAGTCACTTATTGACATTTGGCATATAATGGCAATCAATCGACATATAATGGTCAATAATTGTATATAATGGTCACTTAATTGAAACAAAGTTACTACGATTGGTGAGTTGTTTAATATGACACGTGATATGCTGCGTTTTTTGTATTGGGCTGATTATGTTAGACCGACTGCCTAATCTATATATATATTAAAAAGCGTATGCAGATAGATTGGAATCTGCCACGTGTCACTCTCCCTTCTTTTCAACAATATTTAACAACGTTATTCTCATTAAACATTGAAATTGACCACGACAAGCTTCGATCCTACGACCTCGAATACTCAGGACAATAACAAACTATCACGCCACTACATTATAGTTTGTTCATTTACCCCCCCCCATAATGATACGATATGTTTTCAATGAATAACAATAAATTGGGCTACGATATTTAAATTAGAATGAAAAATAAAACTACTTAATTAATAACTTTTTAATAACATCTTTCTACACCAAATTTTAGTTGTCTTAAATTAGTAAAGGGAAGGGCATGTATAAATTTCTGTTTTACTGCCTGGGTCTAAATACTAGTTTTAACTTAAAATTAGGTGATATCTCGCAAGACGAGCTGTTATTCTTTACAAAATTTCTGTATAAGACTACTTTATCGAAATATTTTGATAAGAACGTCTTTTTAAAGTTCTAAAAGGTTCATTGTCCAGTGTCGGGGGCTAGTATTACATGAAAATGACATGTGGAATGATGATTTCTAACAACTGATGTAATGCAATTTTCCTAGACAAATTATAAATATCATTTTAAAGAAGATCTCACATCTTAAGCCTACTTGCTTTTTTAGCAGGAATTACCTAAATATTTGACGGAGCTTCATGAGATATTTTTCATTACCAGGAACGATTATTGGAAGGTTTGTAGTTAAAAGGAAAAAAATTCTTTCTTTAAATTACTTTCTACTAACTTATCATCATATACATGAGCAAAAAATACCTTACCGGGTACTATATAACAAAAGTTGGAAGTAATGGGAGGGAATAAGGCATGTTTTCAAAGAAAAATGAGCCAAAATAACTTTTAGTTTGAAAATAAAATATGTTGTGTACCTTCATATTTCATCATTTACAGTAGCCAAAACACACATCGTATGCAAAAAAAATTAGACTTTTTTGTTCAAAACCACCTAAAATTTTCATGTTTAGGCTCCCACCTTAATGAATTTTACTTTTAAATTTCCACCTATCATTCCCAATTTTATTAGAAACTTCCACCACTTAATGATTTTTGTTGAAATTTCGTTAACAAAACCGTGAAGTGGGCCCCACATATGCATTGTATTATTAGTTTACGCTGAAATCAAGTCAATTTCATCAATTTAAGGGCAAACTCGAACAAATTTAGAGCAAATTTGGAACGAATTATAACTATTTGGAAAGAATTGCAACTATTTCAAGTTCCATTTTGTTAACAAAATGTATATGGGATTTATTTAACGGTTTTTTGTTAATGAAATTTGACAAAAACCGTTTAGTGGTGGAGTTTTTAATAAACAATGTAAATGATAGGTGGAATCTAAAAAAATCATTGGTGGGAGTTTGTACAAACATGAAAAGTTTAAGTTGGTAAGATGCGACTATCAATAAAATTATCTACTGTAGATTATAAAATTTCACAATAAAATTATTGTCGCATGCATCGCGTGCATAGAAATCTAGTACATGTGTAAGGTAACAACATTGAGCCACAACTGACTGAGCCTAACTAACCAATTCAATCATGTATTGTATGGGTTGATTGAGTTAGGCCTTGCTACTTTGTTAAAATCATAATCCACTAACGACCTTTTTCTTTTTCGCCCTTTTTGTGATTATAAATCATTATGATAATGTATAAGTTCTATGGGAGTATTATAATACGTATAAATATGGGAGTATTAGGGAGCTATTTCAAGTGTGTTTTCGGGTTGAGATCCTCTAGAGTTGAAAAATAACTCTGAATTGTAGAGTTTACTTAAAATGGTTGTGCAAGTATTGAGAATAATTGGTTTACCTGTTTAGGTTTGCCTGACACTTTTTATATAGAGAGGAATAAAACTGTCTCTAAATAATACAGACTAAGAGTCTAATTAATGAATAATCAACTATCCTAATACATCCCTCAATCTTTTACGGGGAGGAATCACGGATAGATTGGAGCGATAGTTTACAAAATAACTCAGAGGAAGACCCTTAGTAAAAATATCAGCAACCTGTAACTGTGGAGGAACGTGCTTGACCTGAAGTCCACATTTGGCAACCATCTCACGAACAAAATGATAATTTATATCAATGTGCTTATTATGATCATGATGAACGGGATTTGCAGTAAGATACATAGCAGAAACATTGTCAAAATAGAGAATGGTCGGTGGTCGATGAGAATACCCTAAATCAGCCAACAATTGATGGATCCAAATTGTTTCGGCTACAGTGTAGGCAACAGCACGATACTCAGCTTCAGTGGAAGACTTGGACACAATAGGTTGCTTCTTGGAGCGTCAGGAGATCAAATTCTTCCCTAACAAGACAGCATAACCAGTAGTAGAACGCTGAGTATCAGGACACTCAGCCCAATCAGCATCAGAGTAGGCAATAATCACAGTAGGGGAGCCAGTATTGGGAAGAAACAGCCCATAATCAGAAGTTCCCTGCAGATACCTGAAAATTCTTTTCACATCATGAGGGTGAGTAGTACGAGGTGCATGCACAAATTGAGAGACTGAATTAACAGCAAAGGCAATATCAGGACGAGTCATAGTCAAATATTGCAATGCACCAACCATACTACGATAATTTATGGGATCAACAAGAAGGTCACCATCTAGAGAGAGAGAGAGTGACACGAGAGACAATAGGAGTACGTACGGGTTTGACAGTACGAAGATGAAATTTATGAAGAAGATCAACTACATATTTGTTTTGATACAGCATTAAACCCTGAGAAGTACTTAAAACCTGAATGCCTAAAAAATAATGCAAATTACCCAAATCTTTCATAGCAAACTGAGTAGAGAGAAATGTGATAAATTTCTAAAGCAAAGAGGAACTACTAACTGTAAGAACAATATCATCAACATATAGCAAGAGAATGATAATATGACCACTATTTTTGAGAGTGAACATGGAGGTGTCACAACTGCTGCACTTGAAACCAATAGAGTAGAAAGTTGCTGAAACGAGAGAAGCAAGCTCGAGGAGCTTGCTTGAAACCATAAATGGATTTTCGGAACTGAAACCATGATGGAGTTAGTAGGATGTTCAAAACCAGGAGGCTGACGCATATACACTCCCCCGTTGAGAAAAGCATGAAGGAAAGCATTTTTACCATCGAGTTGACAAATAGGCCATTTAAAAGTAGCAGCAATGGTTAGAACTAAGCAAACAGTAGTAGGATTAATTACAGGACTAAAGGTTTCAAAGTAGTCAATACCTGCTGATTATTACCAAAAACAACAAGTCTGGCCTTAAAGCGCTCCACAGTACCGTCAGAATTATATTTAATCTTATACACCCACTTACAACCAAGAGCGTTTCTATTGTTTTTGCTAGGCACAAGTTCCCATGTATCGTTCTTAAGTAATGCCGTATAATCATCACGCATGGCTTGTTGCCAGCGGGAATCTTTAGACGCTTGTTTAAAGTGAGACGGTTCAGGCTCAACAACATCAATTTTTAAGTTCATTAAATTTCTAGTGGAAACAATTCCTTCTTTTTAAACGAGTAGCCATAGTATGGACATTAGTGGGATCGACACACTTATACGACTTACGAGGACGCCTAGGAGGAGTGGACAAGGGGAGACGGGGAAGACACGGAGGAGACATCAAAGGCCGTAGACAAGGGGAGGGGTGATGGGATTGGGGCTGGGGAATCCACAGGCACAGCCATATCCTGCGGGCTAGCAGCTGGGGGGTCGCGGAGGCGCGCGAGAGGCCGCGGGCGCGGGGAGGATTGGATGCGGCTCGCTGCTGCTTGTGCGACTACCGGTGGGCACGCGGGGACCCGCTGGCGGCAGCTTGTGGCTGCTTATGCTCGCGGATGCCTGCGGGCGCGGGTAGTGGTAGCTGCGGCTGCTGCTGCTAGCGCCATCACCCGCGGGCGCGGACGTAGCATGCGGCTGGGAAGCTTGCACAATGAGCGAGGGAGAGGTATGCAGATGCATATGGAAGGAAGTGGTTGACACGGTGGGACCACGAGACATGACCACATTGGAGAGACCACTAGACACACCCATGAAAACCATCTGACGCACTCGACGGAGTGAAACTCGAAAACAAAACCAAAGGGTCAAGGTATTCGTCGGAAGACGAGACAACGGGCTTGCTAGACACGAGGAAACGATACGGAAACTTACGTTCATTAATCAGAACATGACGACTCGTGTAAACTTTGTTGAAAAGAGGATCAAGACATCGATAGCCCTTATAATTTGACGCATAGCCAAGAAAAACACATTTAATCGACTTAGCCTGTAATTTATTGATTTTAGGATCTAAAAACAAAGGAAAATAGGCACAACAAAAACATTTCAAAAACTCATAGGAAGGAGGACGGTGAAAAAGTTTGGCAAACGGAGATCAACCCTACAATACCGACCTCGAAATGCGATTAATCGTATAAACAGCCGTATAACACGCATCGACCCAATATCGAGCTGGCAACTCATATTGAATAAGCATAGTACGTGCCATCTCTATAATGGTCCGATGTTTCCTTTCCGCAACACCATTCTGTGCTTGAGTTCTAGCACAAGATTTTCGAAAATAAATTCCTTAGTCACAGAAGTGTGTAGTAAAGGCGTGTTTATCAAACTCACGTCCACCATCACTTTGGAAAAACTTAATCTTTAAATTAAATAAATTCTCAAAAAAAATTTGAAGAGCTAAGAAGGTCGAATAAACATCAGATTTCAGTTTAAGTGGATAAAGCCAAGAAAAACGTGAATAATCATCAACAAAGACCACATAATACTGAAAATATTGATTCAATTTAACAGGCGATTGCCAAAGATCACTATGAATCAAATATTAAGGATAGGGGTACGATGAGTCACAGACTCAAAGGGCAAACGATTTATCTTTCCTACTTTGCAATGAACACAAGCGTCATGAAACTTAGAATTACATGAAATTAAATTCTTTGAACGTAAATGTCCTAAAACTCTAGCAGAGGTATGACCAAGCCAATCTCATGACTCCTTAGTTGCAACAAGAGCAACAACAGACGACTCTGAGCAGACTCGGGAAGACTCTGAGGAAACTGGGGAAGATGACTCTGACTCGAGAATGTGAGGTTGAAGAGGATAGACACCATTCTACTGATTCCTGCAACAGAACCACCCTCGTGGTCTTGTCCTTAACACAACTCGTCAAAACAGACTATGCAAGAATTATCCTGACTTAATTTTTGAACAGACATCAGATTATGTTTTAAATTGGGAACATGACACACCTTCGTCAGGCGAAGGGGGCGACTAGGGGAAGACAGAGTTAAATTTCCAAGCTTATTAATGGGAAGTCGTGTACCATCACCAACAACAATAGAAATTGAACTAGTGTAAGGAAGATCATTAGATAGCTTACCATCTTGTGAGGTTATGTGGGATGCGGCTCCAAAATCTGGATACCAAACAGAGTCATTCTTTCACCACCAACAGACAGTGCAGCGAGGGCGCATGTGACACCATCAGGAAAAGAAGGCACAAAGTTGTGATTTAAACTTTGAGGACAAAAAGCTGCTTCGTGACCTGGATACCAACAAAGACCACAAGTATCGGAGGAAGAAGTAGTGGCTAAATTGCCGTTAGAAGGATTACTTCCTGCTGAATACAAATCATTAGCAATATAATTGGCACAAGAATAATCAACATATGAAACCTTATGAAAATCACCCATACCATTATTTCGGCCTGCATTGCCACGACCACCCTGTCCTCCATTGCCGCGACCTCCATTGCCACGACCACCCTTGTTACGATTGATTCGATTCTTGTTCTTACCACCCCTTGACCTTTAGAATTCGAACCACCTGAAGTAGATGATTGAGAACCCGAAGAGCCAGATTGTACAACACCCAAAGCTTGATGCGCAGTGGGAGCCTCATCATAAGCACGTATAGCCTTAAGACATTACTCATGTTGTAAAAGTTTGGGGCGAAGATCATCAAATGTCAAAGAATATTGAAATTGCAACAAAGTAGTGACAAGAGGATCATAATCACGATCCTTATCGAAAGAAGTCAAGGTATACTGAACAAGATCATACTGAGATACAGGGCACTGAATAGAAGCTAGAGAATCAACAACAATGTTAATCTCACATAAAAACGATTCCATAGACTGTTGTTCACATTTCTTTATATGACTCAAACGACCTTTGAGTTCCATAGACCTAGTCATACTAGCATGTAAAAACCGTGATTGTAGACTATTCTAAATCTCAACATCAGTATGTAGCTCATGAACATCCATCATAACATCACGTGAAATCGATGCATATAACCACAATTTAAGTTGTTGATCAAGTCTCATATACTCGTAAAATTGCGGATTAGGCATTGAATTACCGAGATTATCAAGTAAAGTAGACAGAGGGATCAGAATTGGGTGACAATACTAAGAAGTTGATGTGTCGAAAGAAAACATGCAACCTGAGTCTTCCACATAAGATAATCTTCGGGAGTGGAGAGTTTGATGGTGACGAACCGAGTAATGTTGTGGTTCGTAAGGTAGGTTGTTGTAGGTAGAGAAGGAGGATCTCAACACGTTTTTTTGAGTGTACAGAGAGTTATGAAAGTAAGATTAGAATCGACTCTAAATCTCTTGAAACCAAATAGAATGCTTTAACCAACTAAGCTACATCTCCCTCGTTTTCAAGTTATTTTTGCGAATGTACATAACTTACATATATTATTTCAAAGAAAAGTTGAAAAAGTTCACTTTTTCAATTGTGGTGCTAGGAAAGAAGAAAAAAGTTTTAAAAGTATATGAGTTTTTTAGCCCTACTCTTTAGTTTTTATACTCAAAAAATAGCGATTCTAGAGTAGGGACAAAAATTAATACAATTAAGAAAAAATATTGTTCTTCTTTCCTAGGACCACGGTTCAACCTCTTCTATTGTAAGCAAATTAGTAACATTAGTGATGAGCCCTTGTCATAAAAGAAAATAGTAAATTACGAGGGCTAAAAATGATATAATCGATAAATCATTGCCTCAAATGTAATAATTATGACGTGTGAACATTTATAAGTGATTTAATACAATAACTTTTTATGTGTTCTCGTGAAGAGAGATGAAACTCGTACGTTCAACGGTTCCGATGTTTTCATTCACTAAAATTTTCTAAAATTTCGTCCGTGTATATTTAGAGTGTATAATAAACGTGCTCACCTTTTTCAATACAACCCGCAAGAGCAACTTTTGCATATGTTAAGTTTGTAAGAGATAATTTTATTTTGGTCAGGTACAAGGAAATCTAATGGACCTTCCCTGTAAGGTGCCCAAAGCTAAACCTCTCCCCTTTTTCCTCGACTGTAATATTGATATATCCTTAGTTAATTAAAATGTGTTGAATACGCATTTTAAATTATGTTCCCGTTTTTTTAAAAGGCTAAAAAACGTATGTTTGAGCCCCTTCCGTCTTAAATGCACAAAAAAGCATCATCCCCGTATACAAAGTTTAAAAAGGGCCGAATGCCTTTTTTTCAAAACAAGTTCTTTCACTTTGCGCGACCTTACAGAGTTTCAATTTTTACAAGCGTATATATGTACTTGTATTATAAAAGTCAATGGTTTTTGTCGAACACTTGACTGTATTTTTTAAAAAAAATTGTTTTAAACTTCCCGAATTAAAATCCTTTTATTTCATGTTTAATTCATTTACCGTTTTTAAATTACTAAAGATCCATCATCTTTACCATGGGAGAAGACAACTGATATCAACAAATCACAAGATACTCAATTCTGAGAGAAATATCTTATCATATGTTATGATTATTCTATATTTCTTTTGTTAACTCATACTATAATTTTGGCACAATGAATGGCCCTAAATCTAGGGTTGGTAAACGCTGACTTGATCTGCTAATCCAACTTGAAATAAGCGGGTTTGGGTTAAGTTTTTCGATCCAATTATTTGAATGAATTGACTCGACATTGTCTGCTAATTAATTGGTTTGACCCATTTATATATAAAAATCCCAAAAAAAACTAATTTTAATAAACAGTAAAATTGATCATTAAACATAAGAAAGTTTAAAATCAAATTGTATTCATTTTACGGTGAAATGTATTAGTAATCGAAGATTAAATGGGTTATGTGTTCATTAAATGGGTTTGATTAGGTTCAACTTTTAAACTTATCAAATAAACGAATTAGGTTTAGGTAGAACATTTTCAACCTATTTAATATTGACCTCGGACACGAATATGACTTGTTTGCCAACCCTACCTCCAGTGCCGTTCCTGACATTTTCGGGGCCCTAGGCGCAAAATCAAAAAATGGGCCCCAAAATATAGAATTTTTTTCATATATCTATTTTAGATATTAATTTTTGAAGTTGTATCTCGAAACTATGCAAAAACAAATATAGCATTTGTCTTTTAGACATATAGTAGTATTAGTACGCTTTAGTTTATTTCTTCAATAACTTCTTTTTCTTAGAAGAATTGCGTAAGTATTGAACTCCATAATCATTGAATAATCTAAAAGTCTTTCTCATGGTAAAGTCATCATTTATCACCAAAAAGAGAAAACTAAATATATCCATGAGTACATGGTTAGACCGTATGATGTTTAAATTAAAATGGTAAGGTTTGAACATAAAGGTTCAAAGTTTTAAAATTTTAACCCTTATGCTTTTAAGTAAAAACCTTAACGATTATAAGATTATGAGCTAAAACCTTTTTACTTTAAATTAAAACCTTTTGGTCTTAATGGTCTATCCCAAGACTTACTCAGTATAGATAATAGGTTTTCAATTGATTTTCAAAACTTTTTGATGAGAATATTTTTAGTAAAATTGTTTTAGATGATTGAAACTCAAATAAATTGGAGTGTGGTACCGTACAAATTATAGATGATAATTCTTTATCGCTATTGAATGGGAACATTGAACAAAAATTTGCTATTACTTGTTGAACCTTTTGGGGAAAATAATGTTTTACGTTTGAACTAAAGGTGGGATGATTGGGAATATACGAAGAAGTTCATGAGATTGGCAAAGTATTAGAATTAGGAGGTGAAAGTTTAGGAAAAAAAGAAAGTAATAAAGGTCCCTAAAATATTCTCTTTCTTCTTTTCTTGTTCGGTATTCTCCGAGTATCCCCGTACAGAAGCAATTTTTCTTTTACTATATGACATATTTTCTAATTTGTGCTCCTTGAAGAGTTGGGCTCTAGGCGGCCGCACTCGAGGCCTACCCCCGAACCGGCCCGGCCTACCTCAAATAGTGAGAGAATAAATAGAGCAACCAAGAACACAATTTAAAAAGAAGTCAAGCTTACAATTTTGGAAATTCAAAGTTTACTTGGCTAAGAAAATAGTTGTGGTTAAATCAAAAAAAAGATGATGAAGTTGAAAAGAGTATATGGGGACTATTCAGGGAATAAACCATTGAACTGCTAGCAAAAGAGCAAACATTAAACAAGAAGTATAAAAGTAAGAGAATTCAGTGATTTATTTGGATGGTCAGAATCTTTTGCAGTGACATTAAACTGTTAGCATAAAAGTGAACGATCTATATTTAGATTCTTAATTTTTTTCTAAATTTTTTTTGGGTGCAACTAAACTAGTGTTCATTATTGTCACTCAAATATTATGAGTCTAAGTTGGAGAGGTACAATATGTCTGTATGTGTAGTAGTCTTGCTTGCATGTCATAAGAAACGGGTAGGAAATTAGGAATTAGTTCATTTGGTAAAACTCTGGAATTTTTGGAAAAGAAATATTGTAAAGGGCAAAACTATATTTAGATCAATGGACTTATGGTAAGATTGGAAATTGCTGTGACGAATAGAAACTATGTCTTAACTAGAAAAAAAATTTGCCCTGAGTTTGGTGCAATGAAAACCTGAAAATTCCCCATAATTTGAGACAACTTCTTTATTTGATGTACACTCGAAAAAGAGAATTGTAATTCATATGCCCGGTTATCACTTGCAAATTGAAGATCATAGTAAAAGGCATTATATATAGATAAAGATCACTATTTATCACACATCCGTAAAATGATATAAAAATTACGAAATTGCTTTTTTGTATAGGATTTGGATACTAGATAACACTACTAAATACATAGTTCGTATGCTCCATGGATTGATCATTCGAAATTGGTGTAGCAATATGAGGCAATCATATCGTACTACAAGGACATAGCAAGTAACTTTGATGGAACTATCGTTGTACTCCCAGAGCTATAAAAAAGTTTCACAAGGTCTTTTAGAAGTCTAGTTTTGAAATATACATACACCAATAAAATGAGTGTAAGGAAAGTGATTTATTTTCATACTAACAACTCGATAGTAAAGGGTGTTTGGTTGGAAGAGGGGAAAGGGAAAAGGATCGAGAAAGGGTGAGGGGAAAAGGAACTCCAAACCCTTACATTAAAGCATACATCTGGTAAGACGAAGTAAAAATTGAAAAGGTAAACCTTATTCCTCTTTCTCCCCCAACTCTGTCATCCCTCATTCAGGGACCTCTCTGTCCAAAATTTTTCTTTGGCGGCTCTCGCTCACCTTTCCTCACTCCAACGGCTTCATTTCTCTCAAATATGGCTTCGGAGCTAGGTTTTGGTGAGAGCTAGGGTGGGGGTAGTGTTTTAGGGCTAGGTTAGGGTTTCGGTGGAGTTCCATTGGAGTGGGGTTGCGTTTTCGGGGCTTAAGGAGGACTTGTAGGGGTACATGGTCGGTTAGTCGATGGTTGAGGTGATGAAGGTGGTGTGAGGTGGATGGTTTTGGATGGGGTGGGTAGTTTTGGTTGCTAAGGTGGTGTTGTCAGTTGGTGGTCCATAATCAGTCAAGATGATCATGGAGTAGATGAGAGAAAGGGTAACCCAAAAATCTAGGGGGAGCGGGTTGGGGTCTAGGAGATCTGAGTATAGGACTTTAAAGGTAAGGAAGGAGTGATAGTTCATGAAATGGACCAAACAAATTACAAATGAAGAGTTTCAACTTAGTTGACTCTCTTATCTTTTTCTAAAGACTCCAAAATAGACATTCCTTAAATATAATTTAATAATGTGTTTTTTTTCTTCTGTACCCCATGACTCCAATCGTGATCGCTGATATAATGATTTCATATAGAGTTTTTCACTTTGTTTTACAAGATAAAATGTGCAATATTGACGCTCTTAGGAGCCATTCATGCTAACTATTTCGATATAGTTGCGCTTTCATTGTTTTATAATCTTTTGCAGGTTTTAGCGAAAAACTCCCTATTTTCTGTCACTTTGACCACCACACTGTAGCGGAGAAGTCATGAGGCATGTAGGAGGTCTGGAGATAATATGTGAGCCTCTTGAGAAGAAGAATTCTCGAAGACTTGGCGTCTGAAGCCAAGCAAAGAAGCAGCCAAGATTAGGCTCAGCCCGACGGCATCGGGCATCCTTTGCTCGATCGGGCGTTGATCTTCCCATACCATTTCTGCTGATTTTTGGCTCGATCGGGCACCCTTGCCCGATCCAATCGGGCGTTACAATACTTGGCCATATTTTGAGTTTCTGAAGGTTCACAAGAGGAAGTTGGCCCGATGGCATCGGGCAGCCTTGCCCGATCGGGTATTAGGGTTTCGGCCCTGATCGTGTGGCTTCACCTGATCCTATCGGGTGGTCGTTGGTTTATGCTGCTCTGCTGAGAAGCCCAGACCCAATCGGAGTCGGGCGGAAGACACGGAGAGGCGATTTCTTGCTTTTCCGTCTTATTTTACTCGTTTTCTTAGGTTAATATAAATACTTTGTAGTTTATTTTTGCAATTATCTTTCATTATCTTAAACACTTTTAGAGAGCTTTTAGAGCGATTACTTAGTTTTCCATTGTAGAGGAGATCAAACCTTGGTTCATTTTCAATAAAAGTTATTGTTTTCAGTCAATTGGTATTCTTTCTCTTTTACTGCTTTGATATTATTTCTTAATTATTCTAGCTTAGTTATTGATTATTTCATGATGCAATTATTAGGGTCTCATATTAGATATGTTTTTGTTAGTTTAATCATATCTGAGTAGATCCCTTCTAGGGGTATTAGAGAGGAAGCCATGTTTATACCATGATCATTGATTAGATTGCTATTAATTTCTTAGGCTTGATTAGAGCAATTGTGGTGTGGTTTGTTCTTGATTAGTAATTAATGTTAGTGGTCCATTTCATTGATTGCTTGTAGTTAATAATTGTTTGTACAGATCCGTCTTACGATAAGAGGCCTAAGACACATCAATAGTTCTGATTATGTTGGTGAACAAGCGGCATATGTCGAACTATGAGCGTTGTTGAGACTTAACCATAGCTCAGCACATGCTTTAATCCCTCGACTCTTGACCTAGGTTTTGGTAGTAGTTGAACCCCTTTGATTGGTATAAGCATGGTGGACCGAACTAATACTCTAGACTTTTATTCCATAGTGAATCCCAGTTTAATTCTCATCTTTCTCTAGTTTAATTATTAGTTCGGTTTCTCCTATCGGATTTCATCTGAAATAGTTATTTGATTGAATATTAGCATAGTTTCTCTGTCTCCCTGTGGAATCATCCTACTCCCCTTGACTACTATTGTTAGAGGACTCTAAGATTTATCTTTGAATAGGTGATACGACTTTAGCCTATCAACCGCACGCCGGGTTTAGATTATCTAGAGTTGAAAAACAACTCTAAACTGTAGAATTTACTCACGATAGTAAATAATATTACTAACTAATTCTTTTGTGCATTTATGATTAGTATTTTGAGTAAACTCTACCAACTCTACCAAAAATAAAATTTAGAGGATCTTAATGCTTGGCGGACCCGTTGACACAAAGGCCCGGATCCAAAGAACACATATTAGCATAACTTTTCTAGTTAAAGCATGTGGCAAATATCTTGTAGAAACCTCATTAGTCCATACTACCTTCAAAATCCATTAATACATATACTCTACTACTAGTATAAATGAAATCTTTGCCACTCAAAAAACAAAGTATACATAAAATACCAAAAATACCCCTTCCTCCACAACCATCAATCCTCCCCCCTAAGATGACCCCTATAAATTTCAATTCCAAACACCCCTTATTTCCCCAACCAAAAACCCAACAAGAATAACTTTTACAAAAAACACTCATTTCCTCTCTCTTAGCAAAATGGGAGTAAACTCAAATAGAGTGGAAGATCTCTCAAGCCATCATCATGCATGTTTTGAAACCACCATTAACATCTCAAATACAACACAACTTCACCAAGCAACAACAATGATACAATTACCAAACAATCCCATCCCAATAGAGATACACCGCGTTTGCCTTCCCCCTAAAAGAACTACCCTCCAAAAGCTAAAACATAGAGTATCAGAGATTTTCTTCCCTGATAACCCACTTCATAAGTTCAAAAACCAAACATGGCTTAAGAAACTTATTCTAGGACTTCAATATTTCTTCCCTATATTTCTATGGGGTCCCACTTATAACCTTAAGCTTTTAAGGTCTGATCTTATCTCTGGTCTCACCATTGCTAGCCTTGCCATCCCACAGGTAGCATTATTCTCTTTCTCTCTCTACTTTCTCTCTCTAACTTCATCTGTTTAAGCTTGTGCCCAACACATGTCAACATTTTCTTTCAGAAAACTTTATTGCAGATTGAAAGATATCATTAAATGATGAAATGGGTTCTAGTTATTTCATATTGTTATTCACAAAATTCTTGTTTTATTCCCCTTTCACAATTTCAAGAAAATAATAAAACAGGGGGTAAATTAATACGTATAAAATATGGTGGAGAGTAATATAAATACTAACCTACATGTTACATGTACGAGCATTAAATACGTTGCCTAGAACCGAACTAGGTTAGAAATTTATGTCAAAATCACGAGTTAATAGTGTGATCAATGCTTATGTCCTTGTTTGGTTTCTCGTCCATAATCTTAAGCTACATAATATCAATCTCCATATATAAATAAATAAAAGATCAAGCTTTCCAGTTTTTATTATAAAATCTGTTTATGGGTATTTATTTAATGCAAATATCATAAGAAGTCTCAATCAAATTTTAATGAATTAATTATTCAAATCTTAAATTACTTGAACTGCAGGGAATCAGCTACGCAAAGCTCGCAAATTTACCACCAATTATTGGATTATGTAAGTTAGCAACATTTATTTTTACATTGTACCTTTAATATATATAACGAGTTTATTCATCCTACACCCGGGCTAATTTTTTTCTCGTTTGCTAATATGAAACTCTCCTTAGAGTCAGAATTTTGCTCATTTAGAGTGTTTTAATAGCATTAGGTGTAGGATAAAAATTGTGAAAAAAATAACTTGTTACTCTGATTTTTAAAACAATTTTGTAGTACCATGTAAAATCTTGAAAAAGTAATTGAGATTAATGTTAAATGGGTAAACATGCAGATTCAAGCTTTGTGCCACCATTGATATATTCAATTCTTGGGAGCTCAAGGCATTTAGCAGTGGGCCCAGTTTCAATAGCTTCACTAGTGATGGGGACTATGTTGAGTGAAGTTGTTTCTCCAACTGAAGAACCAATTCTCTATCTCAAGCTTGCTTTTACTTCTACCTTTTTTGCTGGTGTTTTTCAAGCTACCCTTGGTTTTCTCAGGTTACTATTTCTTTATTTTGTTATAGTACCATTCTTTTCTTTTTTACTATGTTGTGCGATACGTTCGGACATATTCGGCATTTCTAATGATATTTTGCTCACATAGATGTTTTTGTGTCGTGTCGGACTTTAATGAAGTTTTCGTACAACATGATTTACCTTTTCTATTACTTGTTTATTCTTTGGAATATTCCTTTTTCAGTTGGGAAGAAATTATAATGGGTGAATCACAATAAATGGCAAAAGGGAAGAATATTAAATTAGATCATCATGATGTATGTACATCAGTACAACATATTGGAAAGTTGCAAATAAATGTGTTTGAAAAATGTAATTTCACTAGAGAATCATGTTGTATGAATGTATTTAAGTATTTTGATTTGTTTGCACCAAAAGAAAAAAGTTTGTTTGTCATGTACTTTGACAGTTTCACTATATGGTTAGAAGACATGTGTTAAGACGATAGGGTAGAAGCCATACACGGTCTATCTGGTAAGTGATAATTAATTGTTGTAATAGGTAATAAGTTTTATTTGAAAATTTGTGAAAAAACACCTTATCGCTGTGTAACTTGTTAAGACATGTGTTAAGACGATAGGGTAGAAGCCATACACGGTCCAAACTTGTTGACATCCACTCATCACATGATCATACAAAACAACTTTTTAACTCAAGGTTAGGAAAGCGCATCAAATTATTGGAACCAATTCGAAACAACAAAAAAAGTTCTTTTGGAGGCCATAGATTTTGTTAAGGTTGTGTTTTCTTCGCTTTAACAAATGATCAGGTCTAATCAAGTGATAACATATATTGGAGTTCAGGTTTATCGAGTCAAATCAAGTGAGAACAATAAAGTGAAATTCATGGTAAGTTTAGTTGAGCCGAACAAAAAACACCCTAAAATACATAGGAAAGAAATTTTTGTCGAACCAAAATCCCAAGGCAACGTACTCAAAAGAAGAAAATAAAACTACATTTATAGTATCATTATGTAATGATTTAATGAATATATTAATAATTTATGGATTTGGTTTGCAGGTTGGGATTTGTAATAGATTTCCTATCAAAAGCAACACTGATAGGATTCATGGCTGGGGCAGCAGTCATAGTGTCATTGCAACAGCTCAAGGGTTTGCTTGGGATGGTCCACTTCACTAACAAGATGCAGATCATCCCTGTTTTGTCCTCTGTTTTAAAGTACAAACATGAGGTACCCATCTTTATTCTTCTAGTACTTTTTTGGGCCTGTTTAAGCATTGAATTATGTTTATGCAAAAATTTGGAATTTTTTTCCAAAATAATGCTCCTCAGCAAAATAATTCCCACTTTACCGTCACCTTGAAAACAATTCCCACAATACCGTCCACGTAAGCAAAGTCAACGTTTCAATTTTTTTTTGGTTTGCGGAGTAATTTCGCTACCTGAAGTAGCGAAATAAGACAAATTCGCTACTTGAAGTAGCGAAATTAGTCAACAATTTCGCTACTTCAGATAGCGAATTTGTCTTCCAATTTTCTCACAGCAATTTGGCTTCTGTTGCAAGTAGTCAAACAATTTCGCTATCTGAATCAGCGAATTCATATGTAATTCGCTCTTTCAGATAGCGAATTAGCTGCGTGAAAAAAAAATCTTATGTTGACTTGCTTACGTGGACGGTATTGTGGGAATTATTTTCAAAGTGACGGTAAAGTGGGAATTATTTTGCTGAGGAACATTATTTTGGAAAAAAATTCAAAAATTTATTTTTTGGGAACCAATTTTGCAGTACTGAATTTGAGTTTCTTTTTTGGGTCACAGTGGGCATGGCAAACAATTTTGATGGGATTTTGCTTCCTTTTCCTTCTTCTTGGCGCAAGACAAATTGTAAGTTGCTCGATTTCGAGTATATTCATCATACACCTTGTGTACCTTTACTATGGTGCAATCAAGACTATTTTTTAGTTATTTGCAAATTTGCTTATTTGTACTGACTTAAAAACTGTTGAGCTTTGTACACCGAGGTGTATGATTAAAGTTGTACTCTTTTTCTATTGTTTCTGTCATGTTTGACACAACTTATTTTTTCCTATTCTCTTGTTCAGAGTGCCAAAAGACCCAAGTTGTTCTGGATATCAGCAGCTGCACCCCTAACATCAGTTATTCTCTCTACCGTAATAGTTTTTGCTGTCAAACCCACCCCTCGCCAAATCCCGATTGTAAGAATAATTAGATTTTGTACAAAAAAAATTACATCATTGTTTTTAGTATTACCTCCGTAACAAATTAAATGCAACAAACTGTTTTGCACGCATTTCAAGGAAGAGATTTAATGGTGTAAATGAGCGAATTAATTAAAATAATTTTAAGACAAGTAACATATAATCTCATTCTTGCTTGTGTTAAAATTATTTTGATTAATTTGCTTATTTACATCCCTAAATTTCTTCCTTGAAATACGTGAAGAGGTAGTAAAAAAGAGATTGGTATGTTAAATTAAGAATTATTGCTTATAATCTAACAACATCATGGCCCTTCTCATTTGGCAATTTGCTAGATTGGTTACTTGCCCAAAGGCCTCAATCCGCCTTCATCAAACATGCTCTCTTTCCACGGCTCGTACCTGGCTCTTGCCATAAAAACGGGCATTGTCAGCGGCATTCTTGCTCTCACTGTAAGCTATCCATCCTTTTAATCTTGAAATGTTAATAGTATTTTGTTTTTTGCAAAGATTGTACAAGAATGCAATCTTTTTTCACCTGAATTTTTTAGGGAAAATTGGCGCCAACAGCACCAACTATTCGTTTGGTGCACAAAACAGCACAAACTAAAGAAGGTGCAGTGCACAACACAAACTTTATGTGATGGGTACACAAAACAACACAAGAAGATTTTGGCATGAGATTCTACTTAGAATTCATGTTGTTTTGTGCACCCATCACATAGAGTTTGTGTTGTGCACCTACCACAATATTCGTTTGTGTTGTTTTGTGCACCCGTCACATAAAGTTTGTGTTGTGCACTGCACCTTCTTTAGTTTGTGCTGTTTTGTGCACCAAATCTATAGTTGGTGCTGTTGGCGCCAATTTTTCCAAATTTTTAACATGTCTAAACTTATCATTCATGAACTTAGCTAATCTGAACTTATTTTTCTTGAAAAATAAGTGAAAATAAGGTGAGGAGAATACGGCTTAAATAGCTTTTGCTTCCTTTCAATTATGTAGGAAGGAATAGCTGTTGGAAGAACATTTGCAACCCTTAACAACTATCAAGTTGATGGCAACAAAGAAATGATGGCCATTGGTCTCATGAACATGGCTGGTTCTTGTTCTTCTTGCTATGTTACTACAGGTAATTAAGATGAATTATGATCTTTATTGGTTTTTAAACTTTTTGCCTGTTTCAATTCTCATCTAATTAATTAATTCTCACGAACCATATTTGCAGGATCATTTTCCAGGTCAGCTGTTAACTATAATGCAGGAGCTCAAACTGCGCTCTCAAATGTAGTCATGGCAACAGCAGTGCTTATCACTCTTTTGTTCCTCATGCCTCTATTCTATTACACACCTACCGTCATCTTAGCTGCTATAATAATCACAGCAGTTATCGGTTTAATCGATTACCAAGCCGCCTTTCGATTGTGGAAAGTTGATAAACTTGATTTCTTGGCTTGTATATGCTCCTTCTTCGGTGTGCTCTTCGTTTCAGTTCCTCTCGGACTCGCTATTGCTGTAAGTCAATCTGTTTTTATACATCCCTCTTTAGAAGGATCAAAAAAACCAAAATTTAATTCCTTTGTCTATGATAATTATAACTTTCAGGTAGGAATTTCGGTGTTCAAGATTCTGCTCCATGTCACAAGACCAAACACAATTTCTCTAGGAAACATTCCTGGGACTCAGATTTACCAAAGCCTTGGGAGATATAGAGAAGCAATGAGGATCCCTTCGTTTCTAATCCTCTCGGTTGAGTCTCCTATCTACTTTGCTAACTCGACATACCTACAAGAGAGGTTTGACTATAATCCTAATTTTTCCTAGAAAGTCTTGTTGAAGAAAATAGGTGGTGTTAACTAACGTGTCACTCATGATATAGGGTACTTAGATGGGTTCAAGAGGAGGAAGAGCGAGTGAAAGCAAACAACGAGAGCATTATGAAATGCGTAATCTTAGATATGAGTGGTAAGTTTGAAACTACAGATCTCTTGCCTTCTCTAATTTGCCAACTTCTTTGCAGCACTAAAATGTTACGAGGAATTTCTTACAGTATCCTTTCAACATAGGTCAATTATATACACCATAATCTTGCTAAATCTGTTCTTTAGTCTGTCCTACAGTTCATACAGTGTGAAATTCGAAATTGTTCAGAGGAAATGGGATAATTAACCATAGCTATTTCTTTGATGCAGCTGTGACGGCCATAGACACGAGTGGGATTGAACTGCTAGGCGAGCTCAGGAAGATGCTGGAAAGAAAGTCACTGCAGCTTGTGCTGGCAAATCCTGCAGGAAATGTGATGGAAAAATTGCACCAATCAGAAGCATTAGAGCCCTTTGGCTCGCAAGGACTTTACTTATCAGTCGCAGAAGCAATAGCTGATATTTCCGTGTCATGGAAAGCTCAACCTTAAACAGCTTCCAACAGACCATATAAGTAGATAATGGAAAAACCGGAACCCTATTAGGTTAGAAACTAGCTGAGCAGAGTTGTAGTATCTCATAAATATATGTACCTTGTGCAAACCATGAAGTTCGAGCTCTTTCAATGAGAGTTTTTGAAATTTACTTGGTTCAAACCAATTGGTTTTACAGGTATTAAAGGAATAGTGGAACAGCCAAAATATCCGATATTTAACCCTATAGTTTCTCTTTATAAGCCGAAACAAATTTTGGTTTTTCTTGCCCTCTCTAAACCTGGTTATTGGGTGGATCGGGCTATGTGAGTATGAGTCAAAAGAGAATCAAGTCATTTGTGGGTTACCTTATTGGAAGGGTTAGTTGCAAGTCGGGCCATGTGAGTTTCAGATCATAGCACGTTGATAACAGCCTGATCAATGGACAAAAAAAAGTAAAGGAGAGATAGACCATATAAGAATGGGAGAATAGTTATGATGCATACAAAAATTTCTCAACCATATCTTTTCTCGTTTGCAATATATTTATCCTACAATAACAGTAGGTTGTTGATCTTGTCCAATAACGACCCTGTCGATTAACGACCCTACCCAATATATACTATTTTAGCACACCTGAATCCTTACGTCCATAATGCTACTATGTGCATTAACTAGGTCTACCTCCTCTCCTACTTCTAATCTCAATTGAGAAAAGAAAGAAAAATGTAGGTTAAAAGATTGTCATATATATAAAAGAGAAGTGGAGAAAGGAGAAGAAAATTGTACATATACTTTATGTGATTGGTATAGATTTAATCGCAAAAATGGGATACCCCCCATTAACAAGATTCTAAAGGAAACACTAGATGAGACAACAGTGAGAAACCATTGAATCCTAAGTATGAATGATGATAAGCATATTAGACTAAGTATAGCCCTACCACATTTCTACTTTTTCAAAACAGAATCAAAGATTTTTAAAGACAAAAGAAAGGTGGGAAGTGGCTATTTGATAAATAGAAGCCATGAACATTTGCCTTCTGATCTCAAAGATGAGTCAATCTCTATCAACCAAAAAAAATGGAGATAAAGCACTAAGAACTTTTGAAATGATTTTAAAAGTCTCTGTTTGTTAGCTGCTTTTGGTAAGGTGAAATATCTGAGATGGACAAGTTGAGCTGACTCTCTACCAGTGAAAGTAGGATGTATTCACTCCAGAACACTAACTTGCTCTTGCGTGTTCATTAAATGAAAATCTTTACATGTTAGTCTGTTAGGTAATTAAGTTGATGAAGTCTTACAAAGGTGACGGTTAATATAAGATCGGATCTTGTTTACATCATTGGGGTTTGTCCCTCTCTACCTCCATAAAACAAATGTGATTAATTTACTCAAGTTGATTACAGTGCGACAAGAATATCTGAACTAATTGATCTTTGGAGAAACTCTTGTATGGACCCGGTCCACACTAAAAATAGTGTAGACCCACTCTCTTTCCTCACTCCTTCTCCTCACTGCTCTCTTTCCTCCTCTCTGAAACTACCATCACCACCACGCCATCCCCTTCCCCTAAACCACCACCACCCACAACCTTCCCTCACTCTCTTCACTCCCCTCAACCACGCGGGACTACGACACCTATTTTCCGGCGGATCCTTAACGATTCTCCGGCGGCTTCTCCGACGTAACATCTTTCACCTCTGCCTTCTCTCTTAATTAATGATCTGATTCGAGTTTCTGCAGTTGTGGGAGAGAAATCAAAGAAGGGTGAGCAAAATTAGGTATATTTAAGCATAAAATTCCCTTCTTTTAGGTTTAATTTCATGAATTCAAATGCTTTTTAGGAATTGGAATGTTAAATCCCCATTAACACCCAATCAAATCGAATTGGGGGAAAATTTAGGGTTTTATTTTGATAATAAAAACCTTAACTTTTCATTCATAACACTTAACTTTTAATTACAAAACCTTAACTTTTGATTGTTAAACCTTAACTTTTAATTACAAAATATTAACTTTTGTTAAAAAAAACCTTAACTTTTGCTAAAAAAAACCTTAACTTTTCATTCATAACACTTAACTTTTGATTATAAAACCTTAACTTTTAATTAAAAATTCTTAACTTTTGATAAAGAAACCTTAACTTTTGGTGAAACCTTAACTTTTGGTGAGCAAAAATTTAACTTTTGATAAAAAATTCTTAACTTTTAGGACCTAGCCCTGGTCTACAATAAGTTTAGTGTAGACTGGATTCATACTAGACTTGGTATGATCTTTGAGATCTTGACACCTGTGCTAAAACATACTTATCCAAAACAGCACAAGCTAAGGTGTTCACACAATGCATCATAAGCAAGTAAAGCAACTTTTACCCATTTGTTTAGGGTTTCTATCTTTTAACACCTGTCTAATAGGTTTGAATATATTCACTAGAGAAGAGTATCCGATTTATTACCTGCTGACCCGGTCCGGATCCGAAAACTCGTCCGATTGTAATTTTTGGATAGTTCACCCTTCTTTTCTATTTGTTTGGAGAAATAAATATCTAATTCAAATGGTTCTACGTCTAAAGGAATTGGAATTTTTATCTTACACATAAATATTACCTAAAATTAGTCAAGGCTGGCCCCAAAATAGTCATATTTTTGTTTGTTTTGTTTTTGTAATTATTCATTCAACTCCTCATCCACTATATCTTTATAGTTCCGTTTCACCCAAAAAAAATCTCTAACTCAAATGGTTCAATTCTATTTCCAACAAGGTTACTTAATCCCTCTTGTTAACATCAAACACTTCTATCTTATTTGACATTTCCATGGTATCACACTCAATGAGAAACATCATCAGAGGAATCTTTAAGCTGTTTGGATCAGTTGCATCGTCAGACTTGGTTCAGATTCATCTTCTTTTCTCAAGTTTGATTTCTTCCTTGGCTGTGTTGTCCTGTGGTGCTGCTTGATCGCTAGCGCCAGTCTATATTATGTCCAGTTGTTTGCATTAATTTACGAACCGGGCTTCGTCTTTATTCACAAGTTACGCTCTGTGATGATTAATCGCTGATGACAAAGCTAAGCTTTCATACACAGCTTGTTTGTTCGGCACTCTTTATATGGTTGCAACTACTCCATGTATATCATCAAGATTTACTATGTCACTCAAATGGTGTTACTCGAAGTGTTCAAGTGTTAAAAATAGGTTATAACTGAACCAGTATGCAAGTGCATGCAGGTGTGCGTGTATGTGCACCCGTGCAGCCGTGTAGAGAGACAGAGCTCCATGTACATCAATATAGGAGTTCATGCCGGCAGCATTTGAAGAATTTACTGTCATAGTCAATAAAATCTTTCAACTGTGAAGAAATACCCCAAAAAAATAAAATAAATGCACAACCAACATATTTAAACTGAGATTTGATAAATCAAAATCCAAACAAACAAGACTCACCTCTTGGAAGCTTCCTAAAAAAATATACAAGTTCTTGGAAAGCTATGCATACCTAGAAACAGCAATGCTCTACGCTTCTAAATACCCACTTTTTAACTCTTGCCAAGTGCGGCTTCCAAGTGGATTGGATGGAATCTATCAAAACCATAAGAGCACCACGAAAAGCGCTCCAGTCAATCCCAAGTGAAATATGACTGGATAATCAATGATGTATTTGTATGTTGCCTGCACGAGCTTCTTGAGAGCAACACCGCCAATGACGAGATGAAAATAACATTTCTCTCACCAAATGAGTTTTGATTAATCAGTCATACATCTGCACAAAGACCATGAGATATCATTCATCTGTGCTTCTATGACATGATGTTATAGTCGAACGAACAAACAGACCAACAAATTTAAAACAACTGCAAAAGAAACACATAATCTCAACTTCACATTTCATACAATATGCATCTCAACCATGAAATATTTTTATGCAGCATGCAAATATCAATCTTATAACTAAAAAAAAATATACATGAATATCCTTCAACTCGATACCAAATTCTACACAGGTCACTCCCATCTTCACCAATTTTGCAGAAAGCTATCCATACTCTGCGAGGCCAAACATCATAGCTAAGATCATGTGATACCAAGTGGCTACTTACCCAAACCTGATGCAACGCTATCAAGGCCAAACATCTCTATTTAAGTTTATTCCCTACCTAGCAATTTGGTTTCCTTGAGACACAAAATGTCCCAAAAGATCAATACAACAAAATTTTAGTTCATTTCATCCACGGAAACGTGAAGCTATTGCATAGTGGGCTCAGTGAATTAATAGCTTGTTTTTCACAACCTCTTTGTTCTTCACTTTGGCATTTTCACCTTCTTTGTTCCCAGAGACTCAATATATGTCATTCGACTATTCATTTTATTTTAAATACCCGTGTTAGATCCTCGACACTCCAACATGAGTATGGATACCGAGACTTTTGGCCAAATTCATGGAATATACCTGTGTTCGATACGGGAGCCCAAGTCCGAGTATCATAGTTCTCAGTATTCTTTTGGTGATTGGCAAGTTCCTCTTTCGATTTCAGATTGAGGTATCTTAGACAGAATGTGACACATAGTGGGCTCAAAGAATCAATAGATTGTTCTGCACCATGTCTTTGTTCTGCAGTTTGACATTTACACCCTCTTTGTTTCCAGAATCTCAATCTATGTTACCTGGAACACGCTACAATACAATTCGGGGACGGGAACGCGGAGCGCTACCCATAGTGAATCGGGAACGCGGAGCGCTGCCTATAGTGAATCGGGAACAAACAATACTAAAAAAGAATGAAAGTTTTCCATAACAATTACTGAGTAATTTGGATTGAAAACATAACTTTGCAGTGGAAAACAAAAGGATAGTAAAACTTAGAAAATATGTTGGAAAGGGAAAATAATTGTCATTCATGTGATTCTTTTTCACCGAGTAAAAGTCATCTCTTATTACTTCTTCACTATCCTCTTCCTCGATGCCCACTCTAGTTCTTCTCTCTCCTCTTCCTCTTCTCTCCCGGAGCCCTCTGTAATACTTTTCCCTCCTCTTCCTCTTCTTCTCTCCCTTCTCTCTCCTCTATGCCTAAATATTGACTCGGACGAAGGATCCCAAAATCATATTCCCTACCACAATCTGTACGAACGATCTAGGTCGCCAGTCGGAGGTCCGACCCACGTTCCAGGTAATACCCGTGTCAGATCCTCGGCACCCCGACATGAGTATGGACACTTAACACTTTATTTTGGAAATCATGAAAAAATTTCATACGTAGCCGAGTCGGACACTTGGAAACCTAACTGTGTCCGGTACGGGTGACCGAGCCGAGTATAGCTCTCATTATTTTGGTGATTGGCAGAGTTCCATTTTCCATTAGAAATTGAGGTATCTTAGACAGAACATGACACGCAGTGACGCAGTCTTTCAGAGATCAGATTGATGTTCAAGAACTTAAACCTACTGGAATGTTGTTTAGTTCTGGTAGAGGTGGAGCCCAGCGCACGAGAATTTCGATTAGCTTCAATACTTCTTTAGGCTTTCATTAACCTAGAATTGGAGGGCATTCTTAGTCATTGTCTATTTAATGAGTCATGGTGTAGACTATTGAGTCATGGTCCCAAACTATGGGTGATTGAGCAAAGACTTAGGAAACATGTGAAGATATAGGAGAACCAATTTGGATTTATACCAAGAAGGTCGACTATAGAGGTCATCCACCTCATGAGACAGACAATGGAACATTACCGTGATAGGAAGAACGATCCATATGGTTTTCATTGATTTGCAGAAGGCATATGATAGAGTACCAAGAGAAATACTTTAGTGGGCGTTGGGAAAGAAAAGTGTTTCACAAAAATATATAGATATCATCAAGGACATGTATGAGGGGGCCACTACGAACGTGTGGACTACGGTGGGGAGGACAGCAGAGTTCCCTATTACGATCGGAGTACATCAAGGTTCTGCACTTAGTCTCTTTCTCTTTGCTCTAGTCATGGACGAACTAACGAGGTCGATTCAAGATGATATACCATGGTGTAGGATGTTTGCGGATGATATTGTGTTGATTGATGAGACAAAGGAAGCTGTTGAGAGTAAGTTGGAATTGTGGAGGCATACATTAGAAGCCCGTGGTTTAAGATTGAGCAGAAGTAAGACGGAGTATTTGGAGTGCAAGTTCAGTGGGGTTACAAGCAACGAGGCAGGGGCAGACACTTTGGATAGTAAAGTGGTTCAAGAATCGAACGTTTTCTGTTACCTTGGATCCTTTCTCCAAAAGGATGGAGAACTCGATGGAGACGTGGCTCATAGAATTAACGCGGGTTGGTTAAAGTGGAAAAGTGTCACCCGAGTTTCTTTGTGATTTCGGCATTCCCCAAAGATTGAAGGGAAAGTTCTACCGCACGACAATTAGGCCTGCTTTGTTATATGACACCGAATGTTGGGCGGTGAAACAATGTCACGTTCATAAGATAAATGTGGCGGAGATGCGTATGTTGCGGTGGATGCGTGGTCACACAAGGAAGGACCAATTAAGAATTGAAGTGATTCGGGAAAAGGTTGGAGTTGCAACCATTGAAGAAAAGATGAGGGAGAATCGGTTAAGATGGCTCAGTCAAGTGAAAAGGAGACCAGGTGCACTAGTGAGAAGATTTGAAGAGTGAAGGAGTAATCAAATTGTAAGGGGCAGGGGAAGACCTAAGATGACTTGGATGAAGGTAATTGAAACTAATATGAGGATACATGGGATTGAGGAGAGCATGGTGTTGGATAGAAGTGGGTGGAGGGGCAGTATCCATGTGAAGGAAGGGTGTGATTACTGCATTATTTATTTTTCTAAATTGTGTTGGTTTTTGTGTTAAAACCTTTTGTTGAAAACCTCCTTTAAAAACTTTTTAAAACTTAAAACCTTTTAAAAAACTTTTTATCACTCTTGGCGATGTCATCTCCTTTGGCAACGGATTCAGTTGACGATTCATGTTATGTTTTTCTCAATTGTGTTGATTTTTGTGTTAAAACCTTTTGTAGAAAACCTCCTTTAAAAACTTTTTTAGAACTTTATAAACTTAAAAGCTTTTAAAAAAAATTCCATCACTCTTGGCAATGCCATCTCCTTTAGCAACGGTTTCAGTTGACGATTCATATTAGCCGACCCCAAATCACTTTGGGAATAAGGCTTAGTTGTTGTTGTTGTTGTCGTCGTCTGTTATGGCCTAGGTTTCACTCGACCAACAAAATGGAAAAGCAATGAATAAGTAAAAGGATAGGCAAGTTAAAGGCACCAAATAGGAGGGAAAGGTAGGATCTTTGTTGTATTGCATATTAAAATAGTACAAGCTCCAACAAAGAGCAGATGCCACTATTACACAAAATACGATAAAATCTGATTTCTCATTTTTCTGAATGACCTACAAAATCACAGCAGCATTCTATTTATAGGCTTTAGTTATCGTTATTTCCCTTCCACTTGGTTAGTCAGGCGCATCAGCCTAGGGATTCCCCATAATGCCCCTCTTATCTCTTGTTTAAGGGAAGTGTACAGGGATGTCTAATTGGATGCATGACATTGTCCCCCCGAAACTTCATGCATCGGGGGTCAAATTGTTCTTTACTTCCTTCCTGGCTTGACTTCAAGGATCACTAATGCTCAATGATATTCAAATTTCGAAAGCCATCTTCACACCAGTAATTAGTGGTTGTTTATCCTATTAAACCCTCCACTAGCACTCAGCTGGCATTCTAGCTTGCACTCCATCCTATAAGGACCATTATGTAACTGTATTTTCAAGTAATAGTACCCCAAGGAAAGATAATCCAGCTCCAGAAAGAGAAACCCTACTTCACATTCAACTGATCCTATCAAGCAAAGCAATGAACAGAATCATCGACCATTTCTAAAACAGGAAAGATCTGACTATCATCTCCGTAAGAATGTATTTGCATTTGCACACCAAAAAGTATTACTACTAGCTTTATTTAATATCTGCCTATGCCCTAATCAGATTGATCAACTTAATCTACTTGAAACCTAAAATGAGATGTGAAGCCGACAATGATCTAAAATGGCTGAACTAGACAATCCATTAAAAGTTTATCCGAGATAATAACAAGAGCCCAAAAAGACTAACACTGTATGTATGTATGTACAAATGTACCAAAACAATCGAAGTATCTACAACACAACATGACAGTAACCACCTGAAACCCTGACCGATCAGGAAGAAAATTCCATTACAAGAAGCCTGCAGCTACCACCTCTAGTAAGCACTACAAAACAGTTTTAGACCAGAGCATTTCCAAATGCAGACACACAACTCCTGATCAACCCCAGCCACTAGTGAGATGAGGGTAGCAGATCTAAGGTCTACCTTCAAACCCAGTCTATGTATGTCCCTAATCTAGTGGAACATGACTTCCCAAAGTCAAAACTCATTCTCTCATTTGGTACTAAAACTGCAAATAATAAGTGAAAAGAGAGCCATAGGTAGTTTCTAGACTAGGAAAACAATACGAAATAAGTTTCACCATGAGGTCTGTGGATGTAAAGTTGGGTACATCATCATCAGTGACAAGCAAAGGGTTCAAACGACAAGCTCGTTCTGGTCAGCATGATAAGGATGAAATACCTCAAGTGACAGTAATGCCAAAATCATCAAGCTAGTTTACGTGTTTTTGCCATCAAAACCATGGGTGCAAGCGTACAAAAAAAGGTGAATACTACTCTGAAGCAACAATGCCAAATTCAAGGAGGAATCATCTAGACCATGCACATCAAGGTTTACACATCATTTAGTTTTTCATTCTAGATTGCAATCACTTTAAGATATTGATTATTGAATCACTACTACTAGTCACTAATAAAATATGAACTGGAGAAGACAAAGGTAAACATGAACATTATTGCCACATAGAAAAGGAAAGAAGTAGAAAAAACAACATATAAAAAAGAAAAACGTCTTCCCAGTTCCCATATTAACCAAGGGTTCAATCTATTTTTTAAGATTCCAAGTTCATGAGTATCCTTCCGATATTAGTACCAAGTGAATCTCCTTTTCACCCACTACTAAGCTACCAGGGCCAATTACAGTAAGACACATGACTCTGCTTTACTTGCTGAATCGATCAACTTTTAACTGGGAGCAATATAGGAAGGTTATTCCAAATATAGGATTATTAATAATAGAAAGAACAAACTTGGAATTCATTTTTTATTTTCTTAATATATAAAGCGAAGTATCTTGATAATGATATGTATAGAGAAATCATCAGCTTACTTGGACGAAAACGGGTGATAGGAATCTCCCGAAGTTCCCGTTTTATGCACAAATATTCACCAAGCAACGCCATAGTAGCAAGTCCAGCAATATTAACAATCCACCATGTAAACGATGAAGGCCATCCACCGTACACCACACAAATGAATAAATGGATGATGTAGAGAGTTGCAGAGAAATCTAAGCACTTTTTTGCCCTCTCAACCAGATAAAGGAGGTAGCCAGCTCTGGTCAAAGATAAAATATTAGATATTTTGAAGCATTTAAGAGATATCTTATGCAACACTGAAAAGAAATATTAATGATCCTATGCATCTTAACAACACTCCTGAAAAGGGAGCACTGAGAAATATCTTATGCAACCCAACAAAAATTAATAACGAAGAGGTAAACATCCTTGAAAGGGTACCTAGCAAGTTTTCATTATCAATTGGACTCTGTTCCAGTCCACAACTACCAGTACTATTTCTGGTGCAACAGCATTCCTTGTATGTTTTCTGGTGTACTAGATTCTAATACCTCAATTCTACTCCAAGCAAGAGAAAAAGCCAAACTAATAACTTCAAAGAGTATACTAGCTGACAGCAACTTACCACCTCTCCATTGTGATTACGTTGCATTCGAACTTTTTAATACTCCCCTATTCCCACTTCTAGAAGGTTTTTCTTTCTCTGATTTTTAGACCGCTATATACGGTCTTTCAATTCCACCAATCTCTATAATTACTAAAAATGCCAATGAACTACCCCCTCCGAGAGAAGGATGGAAAAAGTAAGTTAAATCTTAAAAGTGAAAAGGTAGAGAAAAGGAGACAAAAAGTATGAGAAATGTTTAATAATAAGGTGGACCAACCTACTAAATAGGAAAAAAGGGAAAAGTGTCCCACTTATAAAAAACACCCCTAAATAGCAAAATGCTCCTTTAAAAAAAACCAGAGGGGGTGCTTTTACGCACTACGAATCTACAATTATAATATGACTGGTATTTTGCCAATTTAAGTCGTTTTTTTCCAATCCTTTTAAAACCCGTATAGCCATCGCGTTACACTTCCCTTAACTAAAATTTCTTTACTTCCCCCATTGTTTCATCCTGCATGGCTGTACCGGTTATCTTCACTTGCAATAACTTCCCCTACCATTGACCATTTTCTTCCTTTTATGTAACAACTAGAAAAGATGAAATGTCCTATTATACCTCATGAAAGGACTAATCCAACTCCTATGTATCTTTAATCAAAAAATACAAACGGCATACTAAACAAGTTCCAATCAAACCCCAAACAAACTAGAATGCATTTACTTCCGTAATATTGTGAAAGAAAAATCAACATGCTCGGGAATAAGATCTCCAAACCAGCATTCAAGTTATTCTAGACTCTCCTCCAACCATAATCTACCACATTGTTGAGAGCCAATGCAACACCCAAAAAGTGCCTATCTCCACGTAAGTCCTTTAGGTCTATGGAATAGTCCTAAGTCCTAACATAAAAGGAACACGAAAATTGTGAAAAAAAATTAAATAGATGCCAACCTAAGTAAGCCTAAATTACAAATACTCCTAGACTCTTCTTCAAGCATTAGACATCGTTTCATTATCAGCTGGTCCAGCATCTAAATTGTGTTTGACTCCATAAAAATCCTTTCTGTGAAGTAGTTCCTTGAGAAAAGAACAAAACCTTTTAGCGATCACCTTATCATGGTTGGTATGCACACTAAACAACATATATTATGCCCAAAATCTCTCTCGTCAATGGAGAAAGCCCTCAAAGGAACTAGTTGAATAGAAGTAAAATTCATACTAACATTCAACATCTGACACCTTCGACGATACTCTTCTTGATAAACTCAAACTCTCTAAGAGGGAGCAGCAATAGAAAAATCCAATCCCAAACCTTCATGTCAAGGATATACAATACTCCAAAATCCTTTACGTTAAAGACCTTTTGCACTTCCACTACTTCATCCAGGACTCAAGGTGCCCACCCAAAATTTATTCAAAATGATACACAACTATTCTCCTCTCCAAATTTTGGCTGTTAAAAGAAGTCCTTAATAATTATTTCCTAAATCCTATTGCTCCCCAACTACTGATCTACACACGTCTTCCCTTAATTAACTTGATAACTCCTCTTTTTAACGATCATGGGAGCTTAAAGTAACTTCTATACATGGTACATAAAGCATCAGTTGCAGTAAAGGAAATCTTCTAGCTAGTGATCAAGCGCTATGCTCTTCTTACAAAGCACATCTAGTACATTCCCTTCCACCACAAACAACATCCCTAACAATCTCCAAGCTTACGTAATAGCCTCCTCCATCAGAATATAACATACATACTTAACTTCTTCAAATAGCAAACCCATCTGAAAACTACACATACTCTAAATTCAATTGAGTTTGAAGATGTAAAATCCACATGTCAAAATATTTAAGTAGAGGCATAGAGCTAACCTAAGATAAGGATTGACCTAGGCCCAAGACACGAAACTCCTATACCTTTGAAGCCACATTATGGTGGTCTATTATCAACCACACACAACTACTCATTAAACGAAAATCAATCAAACGCCATTCCCAAGTACCTTATCAAGCTAATCCTGTGATTTTTAATGCAACTTAATTTTGTTACAGAGCCAAAGTATGGTATTCAGGAGGATTCGAACAGGCACACTCAAGGCTGAGTATTCAAGCAAAAAAAATTAGTCAAACTACACAACTCTAACAGCAAGAAAAGGTATGAAAACAACAGGTCTCCCTTTGTTATTAACAAATCCTACTGTTCTCCTACTCTACAAAAGCTTACATAGAACATGTATAGTGATGGAAGATGGACCCAAAATCACAGCACATCATAGATGGCATAGTGTGTGACCTATGAAGTACCATTATAACCTTAAGCTTCGATCAAAATAGTCTTCAACTTCAGCTAAAAAAAACATTCATCTAAGCATTTTCCAACTTAGTGACAGTGTGACCTTTTCTTTTCTTTTCTTTTTCTTCTTCTCACAAAAAAAATAGAGCTCTCAAATGTTCTTCTATCTCCAAACAACAAAAACAAATGGGAATAAAATGGGAGAATTAAGGCTCTGTGTGTTGCGGAGGAAAACATCTTTCCTGAAAACAATTTTCCACCATCTTTCCATTTTCCTTTGTTTGTTTTGTTAAGGGGAGGAAAACCATTTTCTCAAGGTAAAAACTTCTCTAAAAATGGACAACCATTTTCCTTTTCTAAACAAGGTTCGCCACATTTTCCATCATCTTCCTTACTTCTCCTTATTCACTTCTTCCATCCTTCCACTCCTTTTTACTTCCATTTCCTTTTCGCCCTAAGTTTTCCATCATTAAACAAACAAAGGAAAATGTGTTTTACAATCATATTTTCCATTGAAAATCATTTTACTTGGAAAATGCTTTTCCATGAAAATTTGTTTTTCGTCAAAACAAACAGAGCCTAACTTACCTAGTCCCCCTAGTTATGTAGAACCTTGCCATGGCATAATCCATTGCCCAAACCTAACTTTTTGCACTTTCCATAAAATAAAATTTCCTTGGAATTGAGATTTCATAGGAATTTATGCTTCCCACATCCAACCAAACGACCCCTAAAACAACAAGGATGTAATCCCTTCCTCCCAAACAAGAGCATTTCTTCAATTCCTATCATCTCATGAAGAATCATCACTCTTCCCCGCATGGCTTCTCCCTATTACCCATAAGATTCCTTTCTATATCCAACTAATGTTTACTCCTACTTACCCCTACTAAACACACCGCATTATACTATTACAAATAAATGTACTTACATCCTTAAACTCAATCATCAAACCTATATCTTAGTTGATGCCATCTCTTTTTTCAACGGTTTCAGATGACAATTCATGTTAGCCGATCCCGAATCAATTTTGGGAATAAGGCTTAGTTGTTGTTCTTGTAATACTCTATCGCCACCTAAGTAATCAAGACTCAGCAACATAAAGACCTAAATCAGATCCGAAAGCGCCCTATTAATCTCCTAATATTACCAAATCAATCAACCAAAATCCAATCATCAAGAAGCTAGCTCATTATCCCATATCATATAATTATACATATACAATAAGCTCAATCAAACAATAAAAACCAAAAAAAAACACAAAAGACATCATTTGGAATAAATAAAGCTTACCCAGCAAGGGAAGAGAGGAGAAAGGAAGCAATGACACAGCAACCAGTGACAGTAGAGGCGGTAACGGCGGCGAAATCGAAGAAATAAAAGAGGCTCATTCTAGAGACTCTAGTGCCAACTAAAAGGGCAAATAATAATCCCAATGTTACATAATACAAACATTGCATACAAACAATTTGAGCTACGATGAGCAATGGGTCCCACACTGTCGTTCCATAGAACATGACTCTATTATTATTCTCTCTTTCTTTCTCCGATCACAACTCTTTAATTTTAAACTGGATTTTAATATAATTCTTCCTGGGTGACCCAGAAATGGAGGTTAATTAGGGTTGTGTAAACCCCATGAAATGAGGTTCGGATCTTATGATGGAGATTGGTAATCTGATGTGAAATATATCAACAATATTCGGGTGAAAAGTGAAATCAGTCGATGTGGGAGTGATATGGGGAATTTGGAAAAGTGGATTATTGAGGGGATTGAAAGAGAAAAGGAGGAGAAATGTGGAGTGGAAGAAGAAGAATGATGGGAAGAGGAAACCGTTGAGACAGCTGCTTTCACAGAGACACGGATGAAGAAAGTGGATTATTAAATTTTTGTATATATTGTTTTTGCTTTGTATACTTCCATCATCTGACCGCATAGCGCAGTGGATTAGCGCGTTTGACTTCGGATCAAAAGGTCGTGGGTTCGACTCCCACTGTGGTCGATTTATTTTTTTCAAGTTTTTATTTGCCTTTCGACCAAGTAAACAATTTCCCCCTTTTCTCAAAAGAGATATCTTTAGTTCCTTACTTTAATACACAAAGTACCCTACATTTTCATTATAGGAAATTTCAGCAGGGCCGGCTCTAAGGGTGTTCAAAGTGAACAATCGCACAGGACCCCCAAATTTAAAGGGCCCAACGGCTCCAAATTCCATAACCGTGATATGTGTTAGAAGCAAAGTAGATATTAGCGCTGCTTATAAGCACCCAAGTGGTTTTAATGCTTTGAATGATGAAATGCTTGGTGTAGAATGTTTTCTACAACCCAAGTTCGTGTTTTGTGTGTGAAAGCAATTTGCTGAAGCCATCATTATTTGGCTTTTGCATTTCATCTATTCACTTGTTTTCTTAAAGTCAAGCATTTTATAAAACTCAGGCCTTCAATTTTTTTAAATCTTTTCTAAAGTCTTTGTGTAATGATATATAATTATAACTTTGTAAGAGTGTTTGTGTGTGAGACGTGTGATAATAAAATGTAAAATTGTTATAGTAGAGTCTAATATTGTTGAAAAGATTTTCACCATTACTCGATTTTTGTAACAATTGTATTTTGCGGTCTCCAATACTCTGATTTGACCATGTATATCTCTAAACCATCTTTTAGTAAAAAAAATTAAAAAGTAATTTTTGAAATCATACATGAAGGTGATTCTAAAAAGACACTCCATGACTATTCTTTTCATATATAATGATGAGTATATATATATTGGTAATAATTTATAAAGTCTTACCAAAATTACAAGTATTACAAAAATAAAAGATTGGGGAAAGTAAGAAAATAAGTTGTCATTCTACGGTTACATTCTCTTACTTTAACAAGTTTAGAATTTTTCCCTAACAGGTTTTATATAGAATTGGAGAGGAAAGTTTAACCAAAATATGCTTAGAATAATATATGAACGATTTCGTTAAAAAAATTAGCGACATTTGAAGCCCAGTTTTAAGTTTCGCACAGGGCCTCCAAAATCCATTGGACGGCCCTGAATTTCAGTTATGTTTATTTTCATCTTTAACTCTATCGACCTATTTCAGTTTAAGTAAGAAGAAATAAGATGGACTAATACATAACTTTAAGTTACACGTCATGTGCTTATGATGCATATATTTAACCTTTTAACTTTCTACATGACTTTGAAAATTTAACCTTTAAAGTTTCTAATAACCTTTTAGCTCTCTACGTGACTTTGTAGATTTAATTTTTAAAAGTTTCCTGGATACAATATTAATATTTTCATTGATTAGGGAAAACTTAAAATCTGAGGAATTCACACTTCTTTCTAGAAAAATACAAGTAACGTTTAGAGCACCCTTCTCTCAATAGTGTACCCTAAAAATCACGCATCCATATCATCCTTTCTTACTTGTCCCCCTCGGTTTTAACAATTTTCTCTAGTTGTTACACTGAATAAGCAAAAAATCACCGATACACTTTTATTTTACTTCATTTTGTAAGGAAAGAAATCTAGGCTAGTTCAACCTACTTCATCTAAAACATCTGAAGGTTAGACATTCAAGGGAAAGGAAAGATTCAAGTAAAGGCTAGAGGTTAATAACTCAAGTTTCAACATCATTCATGAGACAGAGAGACCATGGAGCGAATGCCGATTGATCTTGACAAAAAGGATTTACATAAATCAGATCAAGTAACTCAGCTTTACATGGCAATGGCGTCATAATTATTATATGAAATTACAGAAGCCGAATAAAGTACAGGCTCAAGTAAAAATAATCTACGAAAAAAATCAATATAAGGACTCGACAAGGCAGGTAATACAACCGAGAGTCCCTCACCTGCTACTAGTTCTTTTCTTCCGTGTTGCTTTCTTTGCGGGAGCTGCAGTACCACTAACAGCAGGCTCGGCTTCTTGCTCCTGTTTGTTGTTAACAACAGTTTGAGATTGAGTTTCAGTTTCTGCTTCTTCCTCAGATTCACTGTTAACAGCAGGGACTCTTTTTGCTTAGGAACACTATTAACTGCAGCTTTCGAAGAGTTTACTTCAGCTCTCAAGCGTAAAATTTCACCCTTTGCAGAAGCTAAATCCTCTTCCAGTTTTCTGGCTTTCTTCTGCAAGTTCTCCCTTTCAGTACCAAGCCTCATTATAACACTCTGTGCATCTTCAAGGTTTTCTTGGGCATCTTGAGCAATTTTCTTTTCCTTTTCAAGAGAGCTGTTGAGGAATTCTCTTTCCTCCTCGAGATTGGAAATTTGCGAGTTAGACACCTCAAGATCTTTAGAAAGCATCAATGCTTGTCGATTCATTTCATCGAGAGATCTGGTAGCTTCATCGAGATTGGTTTCAAGGGATTTTCTTGCCTCCTTGTCCTTCACAATTTGTTTTTCTAAGGTTTGTACTTCATCATTCAAAGAAGCAACTATCTTCTTTTCCTCTTCCAAATCATTGGTTGCACTTTCAGCCTTTTTATAAGCTTCGGCCAATTCCTTCTGTAGACTGTCATAATTCTTAGATGTAGCTGTCAAATCCTTGGACACAATTTCAAGTTCCTTTTTAGTTCTATTTAAAGCTTCCTTCACCAAACTCAACTCCCGGCTAGCATTTCTCCATGTAAGATTGCCTCATTTAGGCTTTTCTGAAGTGACTCTCTTGCTTTAGAAAACTCTCCCTGAACTTTTGAGAGTTCTCCCTCAAGCTCCGAAGACAAATTTCTTGACTCTCTCAATTGCATATTTAGATCAGATGCTTCTTTTTTAGATGACTCGAGTTCTTCTTTTGTCAGTTCGAGCTCCTGTTTCAAAATTCCCAGACTTTTGACCTCGATATCAAGCATTTTCTTCAAGTCATCCCTATCTTGGGTAAGATCAGATATCACAGCCTGTTTAGCACTAGCTTCGCTCACAGCCAGCTCATACTTTTCTCTAAATTCTCGTAATTCACTCTCTCTCTCCTCCAGAACTTTTCTATCGTCAGCTGCCTTTTTATCAGATAATGATCTCAGATCATCATACTCGTGCTCTAGCGTGCCAAGCTTCAGTTTTAAATTGTCTCGCTCAATTGTCAAAGAATCAACACTAGCATTCAGATCATCCAACATCGAACTCTTCTGCTCTAGATCATTACGGAGCTTCAAAAGCTCTTCATTCAAATTCAAAATCAAAGAATTAAGAGAATCTACTTCATCCCTAATTTGCTTATAGGAAGAGTTTAACTTTGTCAGATCAGAATCCTTCTGTGCAAGGGAAGAGCTGAGACCTTGTATAGTTTCCTCATTCTCCTTTACTTCCGAACACAACAAGTTTACTCTTTCTTGTAGAATTGCACATGAGCTATCCTTCTCCTTCACCTCCTCTAGAAGTAAGTCTTTTTCTTTGCTGGCCTTATCAAGTTTCGTCCTAAGATCTCTGATGTCAGCTTGGAGCTGTTCAATTTTCTGCTTTTCACCTTGTAACTCTCGACCTAGGCCAGTTATGGTGTTGTTTGCTAATTCTAAACGATTTACCAAAGACAACTGTTCTTCCTTTGCTTTGCTAAGTAGCTTGTTCTGTTCTTCCTGTTGGTTTGAGAGTTCCGACTCAAAGTTCTTCTTCAAGGAAACAATGGAAGCATCCTTTTCCTTCAGTTGGTAGTTGAGCTGCCAAATTTTCAAGTGATAACTATGAGAAAATAACCAAGAGAAGTAAGCAAACTGAATTGTTTGTACATGTGTCAAGTACTTCAAATGTCAGTGCGTGAGTAAATGAAACTGAGGCTTGTTTGTGAAGATCTTCTCAGTACCATAATATTTTTGCCTTAATATATGAATGTATTTCAGGGAGTTGATGCTAACGTTTAGTAGTAAACATGTGGATAAGTGGTAAATGGCGGTAATGGTAATAAAATCATGTGTAATTTGGAAGGAAAATGCCCTACTAATTACCATGGTAATGAAAACATCTCCAGACATGTAACTTTTATCCCAAAGTTTCACTCCTCAATACCACCTTTCAAGGGTAGATGGTATTCATGGTAATATAATTTTGTGAAGAAAATCACTAGTTTAGGTGATTCACAAGCATTAACATGAATATTAACATGACAGTACCAATACAAATATATTACTATTACCACCATTTACTAACATCTACCAAACGGGCCATAAGTTGAAGAGAGCAGGGCCCAGATATACAAATGCAATAGACATATCTTTCAAGGAGAGGGTATAAAAGTTAGCCTAAAAGAATACCCTTTCTGATCTCTACCTTCAGTAATAAAGACGGGGCAAAATAAATGGCTTACAGATTCTATCATCTCTTCTGATGTTGCGTTGTCTTTTTGAGCCAAAGAATACAGAGCAGCAAGCACACCTGAACTGAGGAATCCTACTGCATTTAATAGAGAGAAAAAAGGATTTGATGATGATCGTGTCTGCTGTCAAGAAAAAAATGACTCAGTTCAGCAAATAGCTAACATCACCAAGACAGACAGATATTGATTTGCGGTGTTTTGTCAGAAAGAAAAAGACGAATACAAAGTCTTGTATAAGACTGTCTTACTTGATGTTTTGGTAAGACCACCTTTAAGATCATTTTTGAAGCTAAAAGGGTCACTTTTTTTTACAAGGGTCACCTAGTATGCAAACTGGAAATTTGAGTGAACCTTTATAACTTAAAAAGTGATCTTTTAACTTAAGACGTCACCATTTAACTTAGAAAATGACCCTTTTAAATTGGTCTTACACTAACTTGGTATAAAACAGTCTTACCCTATACAAACTAAAAGAAGAGTAAGCAAACCTCATCATTTTGGCTTTCTTTTCCGCTTCTCTCATCATTTTCTGCAACAATGAAAGGAAGTTATAGAATCATATAACAAATAGACGTCAAAGGAAACTATGGTTGACAGTCTTGACACTCAAGAACGTGTGATGACAAACCACAATAAGAAATCACATAAACAAGCCTGGCAGCAACAGTGTGCTCATTTATTGTATATTTGAGGATAACTAGGTGATATAAGGAACCTTAGGGCCCTTTCGATATCATTGTCAGTTTCCCTTTTTGGTTTCAATGATTTTAGAATCATATAATATTAGTTGTACAAAAACCTAAAATTAGTCATACCGATCGCCCAAACAATCTTCACCAGAGAAGACACTTCTGCCTGCCATGGCTTAAAAAACTTCTAAAGAAAAAAAGCAATTTTGTTCCTCCAACAGTCCAACTCCTTGCCATGCCTCACCCTAAGTTTATAAAAGAAGAAAAAGAAAAAAAAAAGAAAAAGGAAAGGCAAGATCGGGAAGCAGATTTACTGTTCCAACGTGCAAAAGAATAGGAATTGGATCCAAAATTGGGTTCTGGGAGATATATTCTATAAAATAGATACAAAATGGGTTCAATCCCATATCCGAATTTGATCAATTCATACACAAAAGCCTCGAAAAAGTGAAAGCTTTACAAAGTTTACATTGTCACTTCAGAATGAAGTCCTTTGAACTTTGAAGTAAGATACGAAATTAACAATCAACTTTAAAGAGCTACTTAGGGAGTGTTTGTTTAGTGGGAATAAAGGGTGGGAATGGGATTATATATCCCCATTTTTGTATATCCCTTGTTTGTTTAGAGGGACTGGGAGTCTTGAAGGGGGATGGGAGTGGGATTAAATGAGGTCTGTTCCCACTCATATATTCCCACTCCCCATCCCATCCTTTAATCCCCAAGCTCCCATTCTCACATACCAAACGCCCCCGTTAAAGTCGTTCAGCCACAGAAAGTAAAACACCCATTAGCATTCTCCTTTTATGTTAAGGTATAGTTCTCTCAGAATGTGAAATTACAATCATAACTCCAAACTTCCACAATTCCACACAAAAAAACTTGCCCTCTTGCATCACCAAATTATTCAGGTCAAATTACCTTTGGCACTCACTTGAAATTAATAGAAATCTCTAATCGCTTCCCTTTTTTCTTTTATCACTTCATCCACACCTTCTCGCCTCCAACAAACAACAAATATCTATCGTACTAACAAATCATTGATAAAGAGAGCACTTCCACCTCCACAACTGCCACTCAAAGTCCTCACTTCCACCTCATAGTATCTTTATCCGCTCATTAAGATATTTGTAGATGGCACATCACTTAGAATTTAGAAAGGCCAATGATAGACAAAAAGTGTATTCAGCAATAGAATGACTTGGCTGATGCACTACCTCATTTTGTTCCCACAGTCAAACTGGCAACTTGCAAATTTTTTCAACAACAACAAACTACACTCGGTCTCCTACTCTCTCCTCAACACCATCATTGGAAGGGACTATAACTACATGGAAACTATACCATGTAATGTGATCCTTCACAAGCATCACATTCTGCCAATTCATTCTTTAGGAAGTTCGAATCGCATAGAAAAGTCAAGGAACCATCTCTCCAAGACTTGTGAGCAATGCAAATCTGACACCAAGTATCCCCAACTTCCTACAAAGATTCTACGCCCAATCATGTAATCACACTTTAAAGATCAACCTCTGAGCACAAGTTTCTCTTAGAATCCCATTCAACTAATTTACCTCAATACATTACTGAACTAACCCCAATTTATCCTATAAACAGTAAGGTATTAGAAAGTAACAAAGCACTTCAGCCGAGCATAACATTGCTGCCAGGAAAATGAAGTACTGAGGAAGCATCAGATTGAGACCCAGAAAAATCACAGCTTTTTCACGGAAACTAATCAATACCCAACCAGAGTTACCTAATTAGCTAATCACCCCCCCCCCAAAATTACGAATCGAGACAAGCGAACTATGGTCGGGTTTGGGCTATTTTTGGCTCATTTTGGACAATCTAATGCTAATTCAAAAGGCGAATTAGATAACACTACACCCAACTCATCAAGATCACCAATTAAGGAATATATACATCAAATTAAAAGAAGATTGTGGGGATTTAAAAAAAAAGACTTACCAGAGGCAAGAACTTCATTTCTCCAATGCAAGAAAGGGAAAACTGAAACACCCAGAATCAAAAAAGCTCTCCTTTTGCAAGAATCAATGTCTTGTGGGATTACTTGATGATGCAGAGAAGCCATTGGAGCTCTGAAACTTCTACTGCTTCTCCTTTTACTCTCTGCATTTCGAAGATAAAGGAAAAGTGGACGAGAAGAGAGGGCAAGAGAAGGAGAAGAAGAGGAAGAAGAAGAAGAAGAAGAAGAAGAAGAAGGAGGAGGAGGAGAGAGGAAGTGATGGAGGGGAGAGTGTAAAAGGTAAGAACTTGCCATTTTTGAGTGTAACAATGGCGGATTTGGATACAGTTGTTGAGTTGGAGTGGTCTGATTTTCTGGAGATAAAGAAGAGCTCAGAGTCTGACACCTTGTTGATTCTCTCTATCTACAATTTTCTGTGTTTTACTCAAACATTGACAAACTGAGATTCTGAGAAATTTGGAGCCCAAATAGACCTTTTTAGCCAAACTCTATTCTGTATACTCTATCCGTAACGCATTATTTGTAAGAAAGTATGAGTAGATTATATCTAATTGTTATAAGCAATTTGTTACAGAGGGAGTAGACTATTAGTCCACAATGAGAGTATGCACTATAGATCCGGGTGTATCATTAGCATGGTAAACACAAGTGTATAATAAAACATATAATCCACAATTTTGGAAAAAAAAGGATAAGTGAAAATAATCCCATCTTTGTTCGGTTTTCTAAAATAGTCTTTCATTTAAAGAGACATAGTCTCATTTTTTATATACATCTGTTGAGAATAGATTATTTAAACCTGAAACTTATTTGACCGCTTAAAATAACCTTGACTTTTAATTTTCTTAAAATATCAATTGTAAAATGAATTTTAAAAATTAAATACAAATTAACTATAACCCTCCTTCCGCCACCCCCTCTCCCACCACTATCACCCGTGAATAACCCCCTCCCCCCCCCCCGCCAGCACCATGACCCACCTTTGAACAGCCGTAAAACATCACTCCCTCCCTTGTCCTTGCCACCCATTATCCTCGGTCAACAGTGACCGAAGGGGTGGAGGGGTCTACGACTGTAAGGAGGTTGAAGGTAGGGTGTGGTCGGTTGGTCTACAATGGTTGAAGGGGAGGGGATTTGGTGTGGGTGGGTTAGTTTTTTTAAAAAGTCTATTACTTATTTATTAATTAAAATAAGGAAAATTTGCACAAAACCACCTTAAGTTTACCATTATTTGTAAACTCTCACCTTTATGTTTGTTTTTTTTAATATAAATTACCACCTTAAGTTTACCAAACCGTTATAACTCCCACCACTTAACGGATTTTGCCAAACTCTGTTAGTAGTGGGCCCACTGTGATTTTTTTATTCATTTTTCCTCCAATGCATTCATTTATCTCTTCCTCTATTTTTCTCTTCTCCTTCTCTACTCTCCCGCATCCAGTTCTCTTTTTTGTAATTGAGTCCCTTTTACCTCTCTTACTTTACCCATAATTAGGCAAACAATTAGTGAGAAGTTATTCTCTACTTTCCTGTAATAATATCGAATCTGCTTGTGCAGCAAAACTGCATCAATGGTTGCTTCAATCCAACACCCACCTTCTTACACCAAATTATCTCCTTCTCAATTCCCTCTAAATGGGTCGAATCATTTCGGTTTTGGTTATAATTCTATCCATTTCTCCAAACCCGCTTGTTTCGCTTTCGCTTCAAATAGTTTGGTAACAAAATCAGGGGTTTGATAAAAATCTCCAAAAGATGGGTTCTTTGGGAAATTAGAAAGCATTTCTGGGTTAAATTTGAAAATGTTGTTCATGAAATCAGAATCAACAAGTACAGAATTCATGTTGTAACAAAAAAAAGAACCTTTTTTAGGGTTTTTCACACAAGCAATTGATCAAACAGGTAATGGGCAATACATAAACAATCAAAAAACCAACCAATTAAGGAAAAAATCAACAACCTAGTTCAAAGAAAGCAGCAAACTTTAATTTTCTGGGTTTTAGAGAAAGAGAAAGGAAAAGGGTAATGACTGAAAGATAAGAAAATGAAGCGGCTTCAATGCGATCTAGGACCCATAGTTTTACCCATATTTGAATAGAGATAAATGCATAGAGAGAGAATGGAAAGATTAAAAAAGATAAATCAATGGTGAGAAGAGGAAGACGACACAGATAAAGGGGGAAAAGAAGAGTTTGGAGGGAAAACAAAGGAGATAATTGATGTAGGGCCCACATGTTAACGGAGTTAGGTAAATTCTGTCAAAAGGTGGGAGTTTATAAAGATTTGGTAAATTTAAGGTGGTAATTAATAAAAAACAAACATAAAGGTTGGAGTTTACAAATAATGGAAACTTAAGGTGGTTCTGTGTAAATTTTCCTTAAAATAAATGGTTTAATTAAGATTTTAGCTTTAGAATATATATTCTTAGTTGTTAATGACCCATTTTGAGTCTGTCTTCTAAATGTTCAAGGCACATTTTGATGGAGATTTCATGACTATTTATATGCATTTTGATAGATTTGTACCTAATTTTTGTGTGAAATGAGTACAATGCAGATTAGCTGAGATTTTCAAGATACTTTTCATACTTATTTTTAGTTGCATTTGAAACCCTTGAGTCTCATGTGATAGCCCCGGACACTTATGGGTTGCCTAATTGAATATTTCAGTTGAGAAGGACATGTTAAACAAACCCCTACTCGCGGCATACACCACCGATCGCGGTCAACACCTTGACTAGTTGTGTATTCGAGACGTTATTTTCTATCGGTTTGGAATTAGTTTATTTTAGTGACTAATATAAATACCTAAACCTTTTATTTTGCAATTATTCATACTTTAAGTTTTAACATTTTCACTCTTAGTTTAACCCTATATACTATTGTTTTGCTCCCTTGGGATGAGGGTAAAATATTAAGGGGTAATAAAAGTCAAACATAGGAAAATTAAGGTATTTAGAGGTGATTATTGAAGGGATAGAAGGGTTGTGGAGAGGATAATATGGTGTTGGTAGGAAGAAAATGGAAGAAAGGGGAACTATTACCCTCATCATGGGGTAATAATTACCCACCACCACCCCTAGGTAACTATTACCCTCCTTTGAAGGGGAATAGTTCCCCTCTTTCTTCTATTTCCTTCCTATCAATACCACATTATCCTCTCCACAACCCCTCTATCCGTCTATCATCACCTCTAAATACCTTAGTTTTCCTATGTTTGACTTTTATTACCCCTTAATACATTACCCCCATCCCAACTACTGTACTATTGTTTGGCTTAGTTTTAGAAGATTGAAGACATTGGATTCATCTTTTAATTCAAGTACTCGTTAATGTAATCATTCATGGCGGCATGTCTGCTATTTTCTGGGTTCCTGCACATCGGTGCTAAATGATCAATTAGAAACAAAACAAAAACAAAAAAAAAGTAACAAGATTGATGATCAACCATAGGAATTGAAAGTGGTGAGAAATAATTTAAAGAAAAGCTAAGAAATGTGGAGGAAGACATGCAATTGATTTAGAGTGATAAGCGTGTTAAGGAGAAGAAACAATTCCAATCCAATCTTCTGGTTCCGTTTCCGGTAGGTGTACAAATTAAAGGTAAAGTTCTCTGTTTAAGCTAACTTCATGCTAATAAATAATAATCGATTAGAAATAGCTTTGAATTAAGGGATGAGTTTTAGGGTTTTAATAATTAAATTTCTAATAACCTAACTTAGTTATATTGCTTATGCGTTCATTCGATAATTCCTTGTTAAAACGAAGCTCCATTGGAACGTGAGAGAAGCAATTCAATCTGCAACTGTATCTTTTTTTTTAAATTAAAAAAAATTACACCAAGATTTAAGGGTCAGTTCGTTATCATTTTTTGTTTTCAGTTTTTTTCAAAACTAAAAGTATGAAACCAGGAAATATGGGTTTCGCGTTTTTAATTATTGGTTTGCAAATTTTACACAGATTTGGCAAACTCGAACCCCAATTAAATTAGCGGCTTGCTTGTGTAGAACCATAAATAAAATAAAAATCCCGAGTTTTGACTAGCTGATGTGGACTTATTATGGGAATTATTTAAAAAAAAGGTAGAGGAAGAGAATTATTTGTCCATAAACCATATTTGGGATAAAATTAATCTGATGTTCTCATCTCTCTATCTTTTGTTTTTTCTATTCTTTATCTTTTCTGTCCCCTCAAAAAAAAATCTTTATCTTTTCTTTTATTTGTTGGCTTGTTGCGTACTTGCGTGTTGTAGTAGTAGAAACAGTAAACACACTTTCTTTTTTCTTTCTGTAGGGTTATATTTCCTTTTCTTTTTGTTTGAAAGAACATCTCTTTTTATGTTTGGCACATAATTTTTGAATCCTATTAATTTTCAAGCATTGCAATTATGTTTCAGGCGTGATACTTATTATATTCATACGTTATGAAGAACAAAATATCTCGTTGTGAATTAATTCTCCGTCAACTGTGGTCGGTACCAAGAAAACAAAGGTCTAAATATTTTATGGATGATGGCAAACGACGCTTTTATGGTGGTAAAGGGAAAGGCTCGAATATCAGAGAAGTGGAAACAAAAAATATAATTCCAAGATCGAAACATAAACCTAACGACAGCAAAGAAGAAGAAGAAGCAGTGCGTTTTCCGTCAGCAACAATGGTAGATTCGTCAAATAACTCAAATCCTGATTCATGGTTATACCAATTTGTAATGTTAGGGCCAATCCCAAATATTAGAGATTTAACAATGGACCAAAGTCTTTTTGAAAATTTTATAGAGGATGTACCTTATCTTTAGATTAATTTTTGTAGAGTTTTAACGTATAATTTTCGGATTACTTTTATAAGAGCAATTTGCTTGAGTCTCGATACGAGCCTAATGAAAATATTTTCTTATTGTTATGTTACTCTTGTAGCTAAGTTCCATCCTATTGGGATAATTATTTGTCAAATTCTTCTCGACGGTAAAAGCAGGGTTTTAATCATTTGATTTTGCAGTATCATCATTTATATATTGCTGGATTCCAGATGGAACATCCTCCATCCAAACCAACAAACATATCATCAAAACTCAAAAGAACTAGGACCCTCACCTCCCTCTTTAAATATTTTGTGTAAGTAAAGCCTCTCGATCCTCCTTCTCCTGCCGAAGCCAGGAGCGGAAGAAGGGACTTGAACCCTCAACCTCAGCCTTCAACAGTAAATAGCGCAAGACTTCTTCGTGAATCTCGTGGACAATAGGCCTCAGTAGTAGCGGCAATGGAGGAGTTCATATCTAGTAGAAGTGCTACTCCCCCTGAAAGATTCGCTCCATCTCATGTTGGGTTAATGTAACACCCCGACTTTTCAAAACTTAATTAATTATCTTATTAGCTTAAACGAGTATCAATTTGAATTTTTACGATTGAATTATATTTGTTTTCAAATTATTATTTCAACGTTTAATATAGTCTAAATGTAATAATAATAATAATAATAATAATAATAATAATAATAATAATAATAATAATAATAATAATAATAAACCCTAAACTTATGAAGAAATTGGCAGATATATACTTCACAAAGGTTACTGAATCGGCAGAATCCACCTTTTCTTTATCTCCTCGACGGTTAGCTTTGTGGCAGTCACAGCAGGGGGATCACACCTCAGACTGGCTTCGGGCAGTTCCTATTTCAGGGTTGGGTCAGACGATGAACCCTAAGACTTATCGTAGTGTGTTGTGTTACCGGTTGGGTGTTCCTTTGTTCTCTACTTCGATGCCGTGCTCTGCTTGCTCCAGGGTTTTTGCTGGGGATGTTTTTGGTGATCATGCGGTGTCTTGTGCTGGTATTGTGGGCATTAAACATCGGCATAATGTCGTTCGAGATACTCTTGTTGATATCTGCTTTCGTTCTGGGATTTCGGCAAGAAAGGAGGTTGACATTGGATTGTCTAGGGGGAACGACGGGGCCCTCAGGCCGGCCGATGTGCTTCTTTATTCTTGGGATGGTGGTCGTGATGTGTGTATCGACTTGACAGGGTCTTCTCCCTTGACCCACTCTGGGTTGTCTGACTTTGTTCCTGGACGTGTTGTTGCTGATGCGGCTCATCGGAAGCGGGTCAAGTATGAAGCTCGTTGTCGAGCTATTGGGTATGGCTTCCTTCCCTTTTCCTTTTCTTCTCTTGGGGAATTGGATAAGGTGGCTATTGCGTTGCTGAAGCGGATGCAGACTTTCTCGAAGACACAGGATATAGGGGCACGTGCTGCTGCCCATATTTTCACTAGGATAGGGTTTGCTATAGCTAGAGGAGTGGGTGCCCAGATTGTATCTCGGTTGCCCACTAATTTCTTGTAGGTTGTATGATATTTGTTTATAATAATAATAATAATAATAATAATAATAATAATAATAATAATAATAATAATGAAATTATATTTTCTACTCTACGTTGTTAACTAGTTGGGTTAATGCCAAAAACTGATTTGCTAAATTATCCACCTAAGCCCAATTTCTACTACCTATTTTAACCATATCGTATTTTAACCCAAGTAAAATACCAAATCCATTTTCCTTCTCTTCCTCTCCCACATCACCCCCTCCCTTTGACGATCTCTTCCTTCCTTCCTTATTAGTTCCTTGCTCCCGAAGGTGAGCTTGCTCCCCAAGCACCTCCACCACCAATCACTGAGCAACTCACATCAGTTTTGTCTCCCCTCAAACCTCTATAAATATACTTCATAAATCAGCTAATTCCATCAACAAACTCAACCCCTTCCTTTTTCACTTCATCTTCTCTAAATGAACTCAACAATGGAGCCATAACATAACCATGACCACCAAACCATTTCTCTTAAGCTCAATAAGATTATAATAGAATTTAGGAAAATTTGTCAGAAAGGACCTTTTAAAAGAGTTTTTTTTGTGAGAAAGGACCTTTTAAATTTTTTTTGGCTTTTAACAACCTTAAACAAAAAAAAATTTGCGAGAAGAGACCTTGAGCTTGTTTTCCGACGTTGACCACCGGAAACCGGCATTGACCACTGCTTTTTACTATTTGCAATCTAATTTTATTATAAACATACTCCTTTTACCCTTTCCCCTCCAACTATCCCCTATTCATCTTCTTCCTCACTCACTTTCTCTCAAAATTTCCTCCATTTTCAAAATAAACAAACCCAAAACTCAAACTACCCTTTCCCCTGCCGCCGTTTACATCGTTGTTGTTGTGGTCGTTGCTCCTATTTCTATATATAACTATTGTTGACCCAGATTTGAAGTTGAAGAGTGAGATTATGATTGAGATGATGAAGAAGATGAAGTTAGGGTTTTGTTGTTGGTGAGATTAAGGTAGTCATTGATGGATTTTCATGAAAATGTGCTTTATTGGTCAATGATAAGTTGTTGTGGTGGTAGTCTTGTGGAATAGGTGAAAAAGAAGATTAGAAGAACATGGTGAGTTTGATGTTGTGGTTCTTTATGGAAGAAGTGAGGAAGAAGACTAGATTAGGATTGCAAATAGGAAGAAAACATTAGTCAACGCCGGTTTCCGGTGGTCAACGTCGGAAAACAAGCTCAAGGTCTCTTCTCGCAAAAATTTTTTTGTTTAAGGTTTTTAAAAGCCAAAAAAAATTTAAAAGGTCCTTTCTCACAAAAGAACTCATTTAAAAGGTCCTTTCTGACAAATTTTCCTAAAATTTATACACTAAAAACAAACCCAAGCAAAAACAAATTTGAAAACTAAAAAGACAATTCTTCCCGACACCACCGTGACAAACCACCAGACCCACCATTGTTGTCGACGCCTGAACCACCACCAACCTTTCCCGCCACCTTCTGTCCGTTACCCAACACCGCCCAACCACGACAACCCCCCTCCCCAGCCTTCTCTTTCGCTTCCCCTGCCTCCTTCGCTGCACCACGGCTGCCCACGCAGCCAGCCTCGCCGGAAAACTCTGGCCACCCATCAGCATCCCTCGTAGCACCCAACTCCGGCCAACAGGCCACGCAACCCAGCCCACCTTCCCTCCTTTGTTCCTCACATAATCAACCAAGCTACAGGTTCTTTTTAAAGAACCAATAAGTTGGATTTAATACAACTAGTCTATATGCACACGATGCGTACTTTACATATAATAACCTGATATAGTATACCTTCATTTATTCCACTAATAAGTAAACCTTGTAACAAGTCTATCTTCATTTATTCCACTAATAAGTAAACCTTGTAACTACTTTTGCTTTTAATAAGTTTTTATCGGCTTATGCCTCTTAGTAACATGTTTAACAGGTTAAAGTGACACATGTCACTCTTTTATTGAACATTTGAATTTTAAATTTATATTGAAAAAAATCAATAATAAAAAATTGCTCTCTCACTCCCTCCCCCCCGATCACACTCACACCACCACCCTCCCTGGCACCCAAACACCACCACTCTCCCTGGCACCCAAACACCACCACCCTCACTGAAATCAAACCGCCAACCTCGACTTCATCTCCCGCGCCAAACACTGCCTCTATTCAAAACACTCGATCCCTTACCAATCTCTGCGATCCATCTGGATTGCCTCTGATCCCAACACCATACCTCTCCCTCTATCCCTCTTCGCGATTCTTCTTTCCTATTCAACAACCCTAAACCTCGAGAAAAGGTCCCATTTTTTGCCTCTATTTTACTTTACTTTTATCTGGGCACCTTTGTTTTGATGATAATCAACTAATTTTGTTTCTGTGTAATTTTAATTTCCTCTTGTTTTTTATTAAGTTGTATTTTGTGTCATATTGGATGTGCATTGTGCTATATAATGATGATCTCATTCATGGATAACAAGTTTTAGTAGTTCTTTCATAATCATGTACCCTTGCCACAATTTCCTTTGGTATTTCAGTATGTAGTTTTAGTTATTAGCATATTGATTATCTATGAAAAAAATCAGAACTTTTCTACTGATTTAGTAGGAGTAGTGACGGTATATATATTATGTATTTTGTATTATTAGGCTATTAGTGTATGTAATTGTATAGCAAGCCCATTAGCTTATAGGTCAGACTAAAGCTGTGTATTTAAGTATCATTATTGAAGTCAATGAAGGCCAACACAACACATTAAAACCTAATCATTAACCTAATCATCTCTGCCGCTAGCATGGTATTAGAGCCGCGTTACACGACGTCGGTTGTTTGATCTGAAACTTCGTCCACCGCCTGAAAACACCTCAGCCTCACACGCATGAATTGCAGGGGGGTTAACACCATGGGAGGGGATGAGAAGAAAGACTTGGAATTGGGTAAGAGAGAGTGGAACGTCACCGCTTCCTCGCCTTATTATTTGGGGTCCGGCGATCAGCCCGGAAACCTTATCACACATGGCGTGATATTCACCGGAGATAATTACGTGGCATGGGTGCGAGCTATGACAATTTCATTGCGTGCTCGCCGGAAAATTGGGTTTGTAGATGGCACAATAGCCAAACCCACTGACCCAAATGCTTTGCTTGATTGGGACACCGTCCATTCAATGATTGTGTCGTGGCTGTTGCGGCGTATGGAGCCAAAAATTGCCGCCACCATACCTCTTCACGACAACGCGAAAGAATTGTGGGATTACTTGGAAAGACGATTTTGCGTCTCGAATGGATTGCGGATACAGCAGATTAAGGCAGCGATTACGGACTGCAAGCAAACGGAAGGGATGAGTGCTGATGCCTACTACACAAAGTTGATTGGTTTGTATGATGAGTTGGCTCGTGTGAAGCCGACGCCGTCTTGCGACTGCAAGAAATGCGAGTGCGGTATCGCCTTGAAGCTGTCAAGGGACCGTGAAGAAGAAATATTTCACCAATTTATGGTTGGTGTCAACAATGATGCGTATGGCAATGTGCGAAGTAACCTTCTTTCACATCAGCCACTAGGAGATCTTAACAGGGCATATCAAACGCTGATTCAGGAGGAGCAATCACGTGCTCTTGCACGTAATAAACCCACCCATGAGAATGTTCATGCTTTCCACGTTCAATCTAACCGGGACAAAGGACGTTATGATCGGATTGATAAATCGAAACTCCTGTGCTCACATTGCAAGCAGCGAGGGCACGAGATGAGTGGGTGCTTTAAACTCCATGGAAATCCACCATGGTATGAAGAAAGGGTGCGTGCACAAAATGCGGCGCGGGCCTCTGGTTCGAGTTCGAGTGGTGGCAGCGCTGCTGTGCGCGGTGCAGGGGGGCACGAGCTCATGCAGCCACAGATGGTGGGTTCGGCACGTCGGCAGGAGGTGGGACTCCTCTCGCCAATCTCACTCCTGACCAAGTCCAAAGGCTCATGCATTTGATAAATAGTGAGCAAAATGTTTCCACTAGTGACCGAATGTCAGGTAACTCTTCTCATGGTATGGAATGGATTATTGATACAGGAGCAACGCACCACATCACAGGAGATATTACGTGCTTATTCAATGTACGAGTTATTGAAGGATGTCCCGTCGGACTTCCTAACGGGAACACAGTTCTTGCAACTCGGCAGGGAGACGTTGAACTTGCCAACGTTCTTACTTTGCGTGATGTGTTATTTGTTTCGGTTTTTTAGTGCAATTTGCTTTCTGTTTCTCGGATGATCTCCGATAACCCATGTACTATCCAATTCATTAATGCTATGTGTGTTATACAGGACCGAACTTCGGGGACGCTGATTGGAGCAGGTGAACGGCTCGGGGGGCCTACTATTTCCGCCAGGTGGCTGTAGCAAAGGCGGTTGGAGCTGCTGATCTGGGTATCTTTGACTTGTGGCATCAAAGGTTAGGCCATCCTTCAGAAAAAGTGGTGAAGATGCTCCCTCAAATCCGTTCTAGTACTGCTCAGAAAAAATTAAATAAAGTTTTTGATGTATGTCCTATGGCAAAACAAACTCGTGATAGTTTTCCTATTAGCACCCATAAGTCTAGTCGTTTGTTTGAACTGATTCATTGTGATTTGTGGGGACCTTACACTACCCCTTCTTCTTGTGGAGCTACTTATTTTTTTACTGTGGTTGACGAATACTCTCGTGCTGTATGAGTGTATTTGTTGCTTAATAAGACAGAGGTTTTTAGATATTTCTCTTCGTTCTTTGCCATGGTTGCATGTCAATTTGAGACCAATGTTAAAGTAGTTCGTAGTGATAATGGCACTGAATTCAATTGCATGTTTGACTTCTTTGAGAAGAGTGGCATATTGTTTCAAACCTCTTGTACTGGGACACCTCAACAAAATGGGCGGGTTGAGCGGAAACACCAACATATTTTGAATGTTAGTCGTGCCTTAATGTTTCAGGGTCACTTACCTGTTGATTTTTGGGGGGAGTGTGTCTTGACCGCCGTTCACTTAATTAACCGCACTCCTTCTAGTATGTTGCATTCTAAGACCCCCTTTGAAATGATATATGGTCGTATTCCCGACTTTGATGCTTTACGTACTTTTGGGTGTTTGGCCTTATCTCATAACCAAAAATCTAAAGGCAATAAGTTCGCTCCCCATAGTCGTAAGTGCATGTTTATTGGGTATGCTCACGGGAAGAAAGGTTGGAAATTATATGATCTAGAAACCGGGGCTACCTTCGTCTCTCGTGACGTACAATTCCATGAATCTACCTTCCCTTATGCCTCTTTTCACAACCAAACTGACCCAGTGGACCATTCTAGTCCCTTTTCTCCTATCCTAATCCTTGATGAGTCCACAGACTCCCCTCAACCCAGCCCACAAATCGCCCCCTCCAACACTGATCCTCTCTCCCTTCCTTCCTCATACACGCCAAATGAAGCCCAACCCACTTATCCCCCCTCCTTGAACCTGCCCAGCCCACACATATTCACCCTCCCACCGAATCTGTCCAGCCCACACATACTTCCTTGCTCCCACCCGTGACCCAGCCCACTCTTCTTCCTGACCCTCCTGGTCCGTCCCCTGAGCTTGCCTTGCCTCCTCTTTTGGGCTGTGGACATCGGCAAAATGGTCTAGTGTTTTGTTACCATGTAGCACATGCGGTTCCTCTCCAGCGCCCCCGCCCTTCGTCTCCTCTGTCACGTCCCTCAGGTACTTGTCCTTATCCCGTAGCACATTTTGTGAATTGTGATAATTTTTCGTTGCGCCACCGTGTTTTTCTTGCTGCAGTTGATGCGGGCGTTGAGCCCACTAGTTTCAAGCAAGCTATGATGCATTCAGGTTGGCGTGCGGCCATGCACTCTGAGATTCAGGCCCTTGAGGATAATGATACTTGGGTGATGATTGATCTTCCTCCGGGGAAGAAGGCTTTAGGTTGTAAATGGGTGTACAAGATTAAGTATAATTCTGACGGGAGTGTGGAGCGCTTGAAAGCATGCTTGGTCATCCTTGGCAATCATCAGGTGGAGGGGATCGACTACAATGAGACATTTGCTCCCGTGGCTAAAATGGTCATTGTCCGTATCTTTTTTGCTGTTGCCGCTGCACAGAATTAGGAAGTTCATCAGATGGACGTTCATAATGCATTTTTACATGGTGATCTTACCGAGGAGGTGTACATGCGTCTTCCCCCTAGCTTTAGTAGTCGTCCTGGCCAAGTTTGCAGGCTACAGAAATCACTTTATGGTCTTCGACAAGCTCCTCGTTGTTGGTTCGCAAAACTTGCCGCCGCCTTACAGCAGTATGGTTTTACACACTTTTACTCTGATTATTTCCTTTTCATCTACCGTCGTGGTGGGGTATGCCTTCATGTCTTGATCTATGTTGATGATTTGATTATTTCTGGTAATGACTCTACTGCTCTTTCCTCTTTCAAACAATACTTTGGTGACTGTTTTCGTATGAAAGATCTTGGCCCGCTCAAGTATTTTTTGGGGATTGAGGTAGCACGTAGTGCTGATGGTTTCTTTTTGTCACAGAGAAAGTATGCCCTAGACATCATTTCTGAAACAGGATTGTTGGGTGCGAAACCTGCTAACACACCTCTTGAGCAGAATCATCGATTGGCACGGGACAATAGCGATATGCATTCTGATCCCGCTCAGTATCGTCGTCTCGTGGGCCGACTAATATACTTGGCTTTCACCCGACCGGATCTCGCATATGTTGTGCACGTCCTCGCTCAGTTTATGCACACTCCTCAGCAGCATCATTGGGACGCAACACTCCGGGTTGTTCGCTACTTGAAAGGGAATCCTGGTAAGGGCATTGTTCTTTCCTCTCCGTGTGATCTGCATCTCACAGCATGGTGTGACTCCGATTGGGCCAGTTGTCCCTTGACTCGCCGTTCTGTGTCTGGATGGGTTGTCTTTCTTGGTCATCCCCTATTTCTTAGAAAACTCGGAAACAGCATACAATGTCTCGTTCCTCCGCTGAGGCGGAATATCGTTCCATGGCTGATGTCACTACGGATCTTAAATGGCTTCGTGCCTTGCTTCTTAGTCTGGGTGTGTCACACTCTAGTCCTAGCTCCCTCTTTTGTGACAGTAAGTCTGCCCTTTATATTGCACAGAATCCCGTCTTCCACGAGCGCACTAAGCGCATTGAGGTTGACTGTCACTACATTCGTGATGATATACGCGAGGGTCTTGTTACTACTGCACATGTCTCCACTCACGAACAATTGGCGGATATCTTTACCAAAGCTCTGGGAGTTCGTCAGTTCTTGTATTTACGTAGCAAGTTGGGCATTGGTGATCCCCATGCTCCACTTGAGGGGGGGTGACGGTATATGTATTATGTATTTTGTATTATTGGGCTATTAGTGTATGTAATTGTATAGCAAGCCCATTAGCTTATAGGTTAGACTAAAGCTGTGTATTTAAGTATCATTATTGAAGTCAATGAAGGCCAACACAACACATTAAAACCTAATCATTAACCTAATCATCTCTGCCGTAGCAAGTAGTCTTTTTGTTCTTTTATATTAATCACATCTTTATTCTACTGTGATATATCTCTAATAATGCCCCTTCCTTTCCTCCCTTTGGGGGGGGGGGTAGTGTATGCTTTTTGGTGCTAATTTTAGGCTAATGGAATTTGGTTGATAATTTGATCAAAACAGTTAACAGTACTTAGAGGCTCGATTTGTTGATTTGCTTCAGGGTATGCATATTTCAATGACAATTGATGAGATAATAGTACTTGTAATCTTTTATTAGGCTGATAAGCAAACGGATTACAAGCATAACCTTGAATGTTTTGTCTCTTTGATTGATGTTTTGAGGGTTTCTAATGATATGGGTCGGGTAAAGGTTGTGTTGGGTTGTCCTTCGTTATTACTGTGAATTCTTCCAACTCTTTGATTAAGAGTTTCGGAAATTTTGGTATGGTTGAGGAATTTTTGTGGGTTTGGCTGGGTTTGGACAACAGGGAGGTGGTGGTTTTCAGGGACGGAGTAAGCAGGGAGGTGATGGTTTTCAGGGATGGAGAAAGTAGGGAGATGGTGTTATGGTGGTTGTGGCTAGGGCTGTGCACAGGTCCAGAACCGGAACGGACCGGAACCGGTTGGACCTGTGGACCAGATTTTTCAATTTTGGTGGACTGAGGACCGGACCGCAAAATTCAGGTCCGGTCCAGGTCTGGACTTATTTGGACCTATTTTGTGATTATCTATATTTTTTCTTTAAAATCTTTTATTTTCTTTTCCGAAGTTTTCGACATTTTTCATGAGTATGAGCATATTACCGACATGTATTTAATATCATAAACTGCAATGTAGACACAAAAAGACAAATCATTTTCACATTTTGCAAATTTGTACTAAAGTTTTTATATTTAACGAATTCTTGTATGATTTTTTAGATAAATATGTACAATAACCTCTAAACGAAAACATATCTTAAATTTACTAATGCAATGTAATATTACAACCATTAAATTCGTCATAAAACTTTTAAAATAGAATAAAATAGATTATTGCAGGTCTTCAGGTCCGACCCGGTTTTTTCAGGTCTTGGATCTGACAGAACCTGAAACCCGAAATCTCAATATTTTGCAAACCGAAGACCGGTCTTGAATTTTCGGTTCGGTCCAAATTTAGGTCCGGTCCGGTTTAAAATCAGGTCTGGACCGAATTTTGCACAACCCTAGTTGTGGCAAGTAAAGAGGAGAGAGAAAAAGAGGAGTTGGTCATGTGGTGGTCAGAGAAGGAGGATGAGATAGAAAAGGAAAGAAAAAAAAAGAAAGTGATATAAAATTTAAATTAATTTAATTAATTGGAACTAATTGTAATAAAACACGTGGACAAGTCACCTAAACTAACAAGTTATTACTAGGTCACTGGTAAAAAACTTGTTAAAATCAAAAGTGTTACAAGATTTACTTTTTAGTGGAATAAATGAAGGTAGACTTGTTAAAAGCCGTCGACGCAAAGGTTGACTTATTCCTGACATATTTTCCAAAAATATTTACAAAGTTTTGTAAGTAAATAGGATAGATTAATACTTGATGATGACTATATAATAACAATAATATCTAAGAAGTAAATTAATATTACTATTTTCAGAATTAGATATAATAATATAATAATATTTAGTAATAAAAATAATGATTGGGTCAATTAATCGCGCAAAATTACGTCATAAACCGTTTGACGCGATTTGGTTGGTTTATGGGCTAAACAACGTGGGTTTATATGTGCTTTTGACCAAAACCATGTTCCTCCATAATAATAATAGTAATTATAATGAGTAAAGCTATAATAAATAAAATAATATATAAAAATAATAATAGTAATAATAATACTTAGTAATAATGATAATAATAATATAAACAGGATATAGGAGCACGTGCTGCTGCTCATATTTTCACTAGGATATGGTTTGCTATAGCTAGAGGAGTGGGTGCCCAGATTGTATCTCGATTGCCCACTAATTTCTTGTAGGTTGTATGATAATAATAACAACAACGACAACAACAACAATAATAATAATAATAATAAGAGTACTTCGTATAAGAATTTCGACCAACACAATAATAATATTTAACAAAATGGTAATAAGAGAATGGAGCTGAACTGAACTTAACCAAATTGAACTGAACTGAAATTAAGCTGGGGAGAACAGACCATTAATTCCTGCTAAAGATACAGAAATGTATAACAAAAATTTCATTTTCCTCGTACTTGTTTTTAGGGATATAAATAACCATAGTTCAATAATAAGAGGCATTTGTAACAATTATTTTTTTGAAAGAGTAACAAATAATTTTTTTAATTTATAATTATTTAGAAGAAAAAGTCAGTTTTCAACATGATAGAAGAAAGGGGAGTTGGAACTGTTAAAACTTTTTTGCGTATATCTTTATTGTGGTTTTTCCCCTTTCCTTTTCAATTTTGTTTTTTTATTGAATGATTATCTTAATTATAGGAGTTGTTGGGCGTGCATAACTGTATATTACAGGTTTTTTTAATTTTTGGTTTTTCACTTTTTCTCATATATCAACGTAATTAGTGATTTTTTTTCTTTCTACTTTTGGTGTCCCCGCCCCATGGGTTAATGGGTTGAGTTCGGGTCGGGTTCAGGTCAACAATTGTTGGGTCAATTCGATTACAAGATGAGGTCGGGTCGGGTTCAGGTCGAGGATTAGCGGGGTTATTCGGTTACGGGTTGAGTTCGGGTCGGGTGTAGTTTGGATTCAGGTGTATCATTTCTCGGGTCGGATCGGGTCTGTTCCGGGTCGGGTTCGGTTCAAAATCCTGGAGCAGGTCTGCTTTTGACAACTCTACGTCAGACTGAGTCATGCAATAAACACGGTTCTTCAGCGGAGCAGAGGAACTAGAAGGAGCAGAAGGACCAGCAGAGGGATTAGCCCTCGGGTTCTTGGGACACTCAAAAGTCTTGTGACCCAACTCCTTACAATAGAAGCAAAAAACAGTAGAACCATCACAATTCTTCCCCGGATGACTAGGCTTTTCACATCTCCGACACTTAGACGGATCAAAACTCTACCTAGTAGCAGAACTCTGGAACCCACCACTAACACTTGGTTCCTACCTCGGCTTCTTTGCCGGACTCAAAGTAAATGAAGGGACATGCTTCCTTGCAGATGCAGCTTTAGAGCCCTATTCCTCTTTGATCGAGGCATGGATGCTAAGGGCTATATCTTACGCCCCCTGGAATGTAGTAGATCTAGAACTCAGCACATGGGTCCTTACTCTCGGGTCCATCTTCTTAATGTACCTTTCTATATGATTGTGGTGGCTAACTTGGACAGCTCACTGAAGCGATGAGTGTATTGTTGGATGCTCCAACTCCCCTGAGTCGATGATAGGAACTCTTCTTGTTTCTGCCAACGGAGCTCATCTGGGTAAATCCTTTCCTTTACACTAGAGGAAAACTGAGTCCACCCAAAACCTGGAATAGCAATACTAGTAGTTCGAACAGTACTCCACCAGTTGTCAGCTTCCTTCTTCAGGTAATAATTCTCGATGGGTAACATTTCCGCAGCAGGGCAATTAGTTGCCGCAAAAAGTTTTTCCATTTCCCTCAACCAATCCTCCAAAGCTACAGGATCAGCGGAGCCATCATAAGTCGGTGGCCTATGACGATCGAACCGGTCAAACACGGACTGCCCAGCAGCGGGAGTAGTTGCTCTGTTAGCTAGAGAAATAAAAGCGTTCTCAAGATTTTGGCGCGACGACGCGCAACTTCTTTTCGAGCGGCCATTTGCTGACGTGGAGGCATTCTACAAAAGAGAATATAACTTAGATATCTAAAATACGCATAAATAAACATTAAGCATCAAATAACATAAACAAAAATAATTCCCATGGCTTTCTTCCTACCCAAGTAACTCTCACTAAGTAATTTACTTGAAGTCTAAGACACTAGTAATCCTAGTTACAAGACTACACTTTTCCCGTGGAATATGTAGCAACTCAATGAGAGTTTTTGGAACGTTTGCCTCTGATACCAACTGTAACATCCCGTCAAAAGTTGACTTAAATAAATAAATAATAGGAAAAATTGACCAGAATAATCCAAACTATGCTTGATCCGCCGAGAATAATCCCTACTATGAGTTATTCCTGTATAATCCCAACTATTGGGGAGGTCCGCCACAAATGCACCGTGACCTGATGGAAACCTATTTAACCGGTTAAGATGCCACGTGTTATACTTTCGTTTGCTAATTTATTCTTATTTTTTCATTATTAAAATCCTAATAACCCAACTCACTCCTCTGACCTCCATCTTCACTGCCAGCCAAGCCAACCCCTTTCAAAATGTTCTTCGTCTGCCTCTGCTCAACGAACCCAACCACCCACAACCACCCCACAACCAACCCATAGCCACCCTTCACTCTTCAACTCCGGTCACCGTAACTCCTAAACAACTAACCATCCCCTTCCTCTTGTCTCTGTCCTCTTCGTTTTCCGCCGAATTCTCTACAGCCACCACCAGTTTCTTTCCTCCTCCTCCCCTCCTCACCCTGATCTTTCTTTACTTCCTTTATCATCACCGAAAACCATGGACCCAAAACTTTTTTTTCCTTTCGTACGTGATAAGGGATGAAAAGAAGTAGGGGGTGGGGGTGAATTTCGAGTTTTGTGGAGGTTGTTGGTGATTTTGGGTGGTGGTTTGTCAAGAAAGGAGGTTGTGGAGATAGTTTTCTAGTGGCCAAGAATGGTGGGGTGGTTTCGGGTTATATTGGTGGTGGTCGGGGCGTCGTTCAGATCTGGGAAGGGTTTGCTGACATGGTTGTTGGGGGTGGGATGTTTGGAGGGGTTTAATTCCAAGTGGCTGGCTTGGTTGGGTGGTGGTCGACTTAGTGAAGAAAGATACTGGTTGTGGGTTGGGAAGGGTGGTGCTTGGGTGGGGTGGGGAGGGGAAGGGTGATGGGAGTTTTTTTTCTTTTTTATTTGGGCTCAGAGAAAGAAAAAAATTTAAAAATAAAATTTTTTACCTGGTTAACAGGTAGCAAGTTCGTCTGGGGGCATTTGTGGCGGACCTCCTCAATAGTTGGGATTATACAGGAATAACTTATAGTAGGGATTATTCTTGGCAGATCAGGCATAGTTTGAATTATTCTGGTCAATTTTTCCTAAATAATAAACAAATAATAAAGCAAGTCAGTGGTAGCAGAAATACCACTGAGACGGACCTCTAAGGGTAAAACAACTAAATATGTCAAAATCATAATGTAGATATAAGCTCCGAAAAGTATTAAAGGATGAGGTCCCATACCCTCATCTCTACAATCTCAAAATTAATCGTAACTCCAAAACACAATATCTAAAATAAATTCCATTATCCGAAATAACCTTGTTAAACATTAAAAGACAACTCAACTACTACTTAAGACCCACAAGACCAGAGGTCTTAATGTCTAACTCATAATGCTCGTTCACTATGACAAGCACTACATTGAAGCTCACAAGGCCTGATCTCACAACCACGGTCCAAAAGGTAACAACTCTAAACTTCAGCATCTGCAAAATATTCAACATATATCCACAATCAGTGGGGAGTAACTAACAGCTCTCCCCCAATATAGGATTCAAAACGTATTCTCAAGTAAGGTTAGAATAAACATTACACTTATAACTACATCGAAACCAAATAACAGTAAGGACAATAAGAGAGCAAAACACCACTAGCAACATGCTTGCTAATTGGTAGTTCAAGTAACAGCACAACTGTCTTTTGGTTTTTTCGTGTTGTCAAAGAATTGAACAATGAAAATGGATGGCGAGTGCCCGATCCAATTGATCGGGCCATGTAAACTCAAGAAAACAGACATAAACCAGATAACAGAATTAATATCAAATTAACATAATAATAAAACTTCGAGTAGTTACAACATCAAATTAATATCGAGAGAGCGAACGCTAGTGACCCGCAGCCCACTTTCTCAGGACAAGTCAGATCGAATCTCTAGAACGACCTATGGGTTACGTCCCCCACCGTCTGTGTCTAAGAATGGCGAAACTCCCGATGCGGGACAATACAAACAATACCTCCTGACCTCTCGGACAACAACAAGTCCTAGGTATCTCCAATGCAGGGTAACACCCAACGTGATGTCTCCTGACCTCTCGGAGTGCATGTTCGTTACCTTCGGGACACGTCCCTTATGCTACTTAACTCAATTAACACCAAAGATCAAAAAGTATTAAACAATACACTATTCTTCAAATAAACAAAGGTATTATCTGAGTTTCGATACAAAGTTAATTATGATCGGGCCACAATACCTTTCGTACATAACTCTTGGCGAAGTAATGCTAAGGACAATGGTATCCTCCCCCGAGCATTACGACATCGATAAATCAATAATTAAATTAACAACATGGTTCAAATGACATAAAATCACACAAAATAAATAACCCAATGACAAGGTAATCAAAATAATAACGTACTCAAAAAGTCAAACCGTGCACTTCTAAATAGTGTCGCATACCAAAAGTATATATATAAATTTAAATCACTTCAGAAACCTTAAAACTAAACTATAATCATGTTGTAAATAATGAATAATTCCACATGTCTTAAAATGAACCATTGACTTATTGTAATATAGTAAAATAACAAATTTGCTATCACCCAATAACTTGCTATAAACTAATCTCTATACTGTAAGGGAAGAGGGGTGGGACACCAAACTGAATGTATTGCCTAATTTACCATTTGTTATTTAATTAATAATTTACAGAAAAAAATAATTTATCATAAAAAATTAATGAGAAAAATTGCATAAATAAACCATCTATAATCATCCCACAATCCCACTATATCACAAAAAAAAACTACCCACCACCCACTCACCCAACTTCAATAAATAAATAACATAAAAAAAACTAATTCAAAATACCAAAACTACTATGATATAATTTTTGCACACATTGTGTGCATATAAGGCTATACAAGAAATTATGTAAACACATAATCTTTGTTTAAGAAGTTAAACGTGCACAAACTAATGCAAGAGTTCGTATACTAAACAAATTTCTCCCTTCTCTCTCTGAGGTAGGGTTTCTCTCCCTCTTCGAAGGGTGATTTCTACACGGCGGCGGTGTCAGTCTTTCGCAGATCCCAATGGCGGAAGATATTATTGAAAAGTGTTCCCAACTCCAATTGAGAGAAGATGACAGTGACGTTATAGAATTGGAGGGCGCTGAAGATGTGACTACAAAGGAAAAATTGTCCCTTCTCCTGGTGGGGAAAATCCTGACGAAAAGGAATTTTAATGTGGAGGCCTTCAAATCCACCATGACTAAATCTTGGAACTTGAAAGATAAAATCATAATCTCGATTCTTGGACCGAATCTTTTTGCCTTTCAGTTCTTTCACTGGAAGGACATGGATAAGGTGTTGAAAGGATGCCCATGGTGCTTTGACAATAATCTTGTGGTGTTGAAAAAAGTAGAGGGCAATGAACAACTAGAAGATATGAATCTAAGCCTCTCTCCCTTTTGGGAAAGAGTTCTTAAATTACCTCTCAATTGCCGCACCGAGGCTGATGTACGTAGGGCGGTGTCTGGAATAGGAGAAGTAATAGAAGTAGAAGATGATACCCTCAACTTTAGACGCTATAATAGGGTTAGGGTTATGATGGATGTGACGAAACCGCTAAGACTTACGCAGAAAATCAAAGACAAGGGTGGACGAATTTTGACAGTAGAATTTAAATACGAAAGATTACCTTTTTCTGCTTTGCGTGTGGCATTATTGGTCACTCGGAGCGTGACTGCAATTTGGTGGAAGAAGAAGACGTGAAGGGGGGTTTAGGATGGAGTACATGCTTACGTGCATCACCATTGAAGGGGAAGAATAAGGAGATGGAGGTGTTGGAGTCCATTAGGGCTTCTAGGAAAAATTTATTTGTCACTAGAAAGATAACTGAAGAGGATGAAACTCCTAAGGAGACTGCTGAGGTTGTGCTAGGGATACCAGCGACAAACGAAAACCCCTAGGCTGCGGCCGTAACTGCGGAGGAGGTTAGTGAGGAACCGGAAAATGCACTGATTACACCCAGCGAAGAGGTGAGAACGGCCCCACTGGCTCTCTCAGACAATCAGTTACCTCTGGGTGGTTCTGTTATTGGTGCGACGAATGTGAAGGAAGGTTTGAGTGGTAAGAAGTGGAAGAGAATGGCTAGGCACAGCATGGTGAAGGAAGGGGTGCATGAAGAAAGTGTACTTGTAAAACGAGGCATTGAGGTTGTTGACATGGAGATCGAGGAGGAAGAAGTAGGGGATGGAAAGCGTTTGAAACAATTTGTTCCGGCGGAGGTGGATCATACTCCACCCTCCCGCAGCCATGAAAATCTTATGCTGGAACTGCTGGGGGATTGGCAACCCCCAGAAAGTTCGTCAACTCCGTAGATGGAGTAGGTCCGATGCCATTGATATGTTATTTTTGTCTGAAACAATGATGAATAAGAGTATAGTTGAAGGGTTAAAGGAAAAGATGGGTTTTTCTAGTGCTTTTGGCGTTTCTAGTTCGGGTAGGTCGGGTGGTCTTGGTCTTTTCTGGAATAATGAGAAGGTGGATTTCACTTTAGTCTCCTACTCCCAACATCACATTTGCGGAGATGTTTTGAGTACAAAAGGAACTTGGCGTTTTGTAGGCATTTATGGTTGGCCCTTAGCGGCTAACAAACACCATACTTGGAGTCTGCTTCGGTCCTTGTGTGAAGATTCTGCCATTCCTATCATCATAGGGGGTGATTTCAATGAGATTTTGAGCTATGAAGAAAAGGAGGGTGGTTCTAACAACGAGAGGAGGGAGATTGCAAATTTTAGAGAAGCTGTAGAGAAGTGTGAAATACGAGATGTTAGACATGAAGGAGCTTGGTATACTTGGGAACATGGTAACTCCATTGACACACGCATTCGAGAGAGGTTGGATAGATTCATGGGTAACCAAGCTTGTTTCTCCCTTTACCCGGATGGGAAAGTTAAACACCTTGTGAGATCACTCTCTGACCACACACCTATCGTGTTGCAATGTGACGAGGAGAGGAGGGATAGGGGAGGAATGAGAAAGCGGGGTTTCAAGTTCGAAACCTGCTGGCTCTTGGATGAAACATGCGAAGAGGTGGTGCGTGACAGATGGAAGGCAGCAGCAGGGCAAGGTGTGGAAGGGCAGTTAGTAGAGGTAGCAAGGGGTTTGGTATCATGGAGCAAAGAAAAGTTTGATAAACTGGGCACCCAGATTACTGAGATGGAGAAAAAGCTTGCAGCAACTCAATGTGCAGCATTATCACAGGACGCTATTGACGAGTGCAAGAGGCTTGAAGTTTCACTTGAAGATCTTTATCAAAAACATGAAGCCTACTGGTTTATTCGTTCTCGGGTGTCGGAAGTGAGAGACGGGGATAAAATACTAAATATTTCCATCATAAGGCGAGTCAGAGGAAGCAAAGAAATCATATTAAGGGACTCACGGATGACCACGGGGTGTGGCGAAAGGAGGAAGCTGAACTGGAGGATATTATTACCAATTACTACCATAATCTTTTCAAGTCTTCCTCCCCCACTGAGGAAGGTTTGAATGCAGTGCTTGGTGACATAGAGCGTTTGGTCTCAGACGAGATGAATGCGGGACTCTTAAAGCCCTACTCAAAGGGTGAGATTTATGAAGCACTCAAACAAATGCATCCGAGTAAAGCCCCCGGCCCAGACGGTATGCATGCTATATTTTACCAGCGCTTTTGGCACATTTTAGGTGATGATATTACTTCTTTTGTTAGTAATTTATTGCATGGTTGTCTCCCTTTGAGTCGTGTAAACGCTACTAGCATTGTTTTGATCCCTGAAGTCCAGTCGCCTAGTTCAGTGTCTGATTTTCGCCCTATTAGCCTGTGTAATTTTTTATATAAATTAGTCACTAAGTCTTTGGTGATTAGATTGAAAAATGTGCTTCCTAAGATTGTGTCTGAAAATCAAAGTGCCTTTGTTCTTGGTCGTTTGATTACTGATAATGCCCTTATAGCTCTAGAGAACTTTCATACTATGAAAAAGCGCTCTAGGGGTAAAAGAGGTACTATTGCTTTGAAGCTTGATATGAGCAAGGCTTATGACAGAGTAGAATGGGGCTTTCTGAAAAAACTCCTCCTGACTATGGGGTTTGATGGAAGATGGGTAAATTTGATTATGGATTGTGTCTCCTCCGTGACCTACTCTTTTGTGCTGAATGGAAAGTTATGCGGGAATGTGGTTCCTCACAGGGGTTTACGGCAAGGTGATCCTCTATCTCCATATCTTTTCATTTTGGTAGCTGATGCGTTCTCTATGATGATACAGAGGAAAACTATAGAAGGGGCGTTACATGGGTTAAAAGCTAGTAGGCAAGGGCCTGCAGTTACTCACCTCCTTTTTGCAGATGACAGCCTTCTCTTTGCTAGAGCCACCAGACAGGAATGTGCGACAATAGTTGATATTCTCAACAAATATGAAGCAGCATCCGGGCAGAAAATTAACTATGATAAGTCGGAGGTTTCTTTTAGCAGAGGAGTTAGAGCTGAGCAAAAAGTAGGGTTGCTGGAGGTCCTTCGGATGAGACAAGTTGAAGGTCATGGGAAGTATCTGGGCATTCCTTCGATTGTTGGTAAGTCGAAAAAAGTTGTTTTTAGAACATTGTCTGACAGAGTCTGGAAAAAGCTCAGGGGATGGAAAGAAAAGTTGCTTTCACGTGCTGGAAAAGAAGTCCTTCTAAAAGTGGCCATTCAAGCGATACCCACCTACCTTATGAGTCTTTATAAAGTGCCGCAAGCAATTTTGAATGAGATTAGCTCCTCCATGGCTCGTTTTTGGTGGGGAGGTGATGAGGTGAAGCGGAAAATGCATTGGATTGGGTGGAAAAAGTTGTGTGAACCCAAGTGTCTAGGAGGATTGGGTTTCAAAGACCTCTCTATTATTAATGATGCCCTTTTAGGTAGGCAAATTTGGCGCCTCCTTCACAATGAAGAATCACTAGCAGCAAGAGTATTAAAGGCTAATTACTACCCACGAGTTTCTATCTTAGAGGCACCCTTGGGCTACTCTAATAGCTTCTCTTGGAGAAGCATTTGGGGCTCTAAATCCCTTGTGAAAGAAGGTCTCATCTGGCGGGTTGGCAATGGGCGAAGCATCAACATCTGGAACGATCCATGGATTGCGGATGAACATGGACGCTATGTAACAAGCGAGAGGACTGCAGAGCTAGAGTATGTGCATGAAATTATTGACAGCGAGAATAAGGAGTGGAGGGTGGAACTGGTGTAGCGAACCTTCAATTCTAGAGACACAAATTGCATACTAACTATACCAATTAGTTATAGAATGCCCAATGACGTCGTGACTTGAGCTTTCTCGAAGACGGGTTTCTACACGGTGAAAACGGCCTACATGCTTGGTAAGGGATGCAATTTCGATAATTTTCATAAAGTGTGGTTGTATATTTGGAACTTAGATATCACTCCTAAAGCTCGCCACTTTGTTTAGAGACTCGCTACAAACTCTTTGCCTGTGAAAGCTCGACTGTGTGCTCGACATATGATGGAAGATGACCTGTGTCCGTGGTGTGGTAGCGAATCTGAAATTGATTGGCATGCGTTCTTTGACTGCCAACGAGTGAGTGATTTGTGGGAGCTGGGAGGCTGCAAAGAGTTGCGACGAAAGGCAAATGAATTCACTATGCTGGACTTATTGGTGAGATGGCAAGGTATGGAGCAAAAAATGGTAGCTAAAGGTTATTTCTTAGCTTGGTGTGTGTGGGCTGACAGAAACAAAAAAGCTTTTGAAAACACCTTTACACCAAAGGATGTCTTACTGCATAGAGTTGAGAATCTGATGGAGGAGCAAGGGACATACATGGCTCGTATTTACCAAGTGCGGGTACCCTGCGATCCCCCTAGCCCGCAAATCTGGAAAGCCCCCCTGCTGGAGTAGTTAAACTCAATGTAGATGCCTCACTTTGCTGCGAGGGATGGGTGGGTATGGGACTGGTGGCTCGTGATTCGACAGGAGATGTGCTCTTTGCGGCAACGAGAAGAGTACGAGCTCTATGGCCTGCAACCATTGCGGAAGGGAAAGCTATGTTGATGGCGGCACGGTTGGGGCGCTACTGTGGATTGGAACATATAATCATCGAGACGGACTGCAAAGCTCTAGTGACCCAGCTCTCCAAGAACCTTTTCTACTTCTCCGACCTAGATAATATCTTAGAAGATGTTTTAGCCACTTGTAATGCTTTTAACTCTGTTAATTTCACTCATGTTAAGAGGGATGGGAATACTGTTGCCCATCACCTAGCTAAGATAGTGCCTTTTGAGATCAAACAACGGTGGGAGAATCATTGTCCCGTTGAGGTATCCTCGTACGTTTTGATGGACAAATTGTCCGTTTTTTAATATATGGCACTCGTTTTTCCCCTCAAAAAAAACTAATGCAAGAAATTTGTAAACTAACAAACTAAGAAATTACTGTAAACACATAAGCAACATGCTCGAAACTAAGGGCGAAATAAAAAGCGGACAGTTTACAGATGTTGTGCACTGGCAGCAACAACTACGTAGCACATAAGTGCTGTGAGCTGGCAGCAGCAACCCCGCATCAAACAGGTGTTGTGCGTTAGCAGCAGTAACCCCGCAGCACACTGAGTAGCAACAGCCACGCACAACGCTGGTCAGCGGCTCGACGGCCCTCATGGTCATGTTGTGCTACTACTCGTGCAAGACGTAGCTTCCAGCGGTTTTTTCAAAAGACAAAACATCAACATACAGCCTCATACATTGCTAACACCCAAGACCAAAAGTCATATGATTCAATTAAAAATCAAATCCAACAGAACCCAACAGAAACCGTCATGCTCGACTCGAAACCGTGCGTGATAAAGACACAGATAAACTGCAATTCTTGGGCAAAGTTAACAACAACAAATAATACATAAACATACTCCATTCCATTCAATTAAATAAAAAAAAACTAAGGGAGCATTCACATGTTTTTCATTACTCAACAACAACTACAACTTCCGACTTTCATACGTCAAGTTACGGCATCAAAACACACAGATTTAACATGCTCTCCTATATACGTACATTAGAAGAGCACACTAAAAATTCTAAACACAATTCTACATAATAATATCTAAACTAACGGTACTAAGACTACGGTTTTTATACTATTAAGCTAAGCGAGTCGTTAGTTACCTTGATCGTCTCGGGGAGTGCAAGGAAACTGTGTAGCAAGAACTAAGTATGCTGTGGAGTTTTGCCCCCGTCGCCGTCTACAACCACGAGTAAAATACACTTGGAATCAACACCCAAAACTTGAAGGAATGACTTGGTTTAACACCCAAAACTGATCTAAATTGTGAGAACACACAAGAACCAATTTTTCGAAGTTTTTAGAAAGAGTAAACGTTTGAGACAGAGCAAGAAGTGGAGCAGAATTCTGAGTTTTGGTGAGGTTGAGCGTGAGTATAAGAGGGAATGTAGAGCATATAATTTGGTATAAGTTGACAGTTAGGGGGTTTAAAAGAGGAAGTAATGGGAGTGAAATAAGGGGGTAATTAGTGGTATTTATGGTTGAGTGAATGGATTTCCAAACTCAGCTTTGTAACTTTTAAAATCATCTTAATTAGCAAGCTGATTTTTTTACTCTTCCAACAATTATTGACAGCTAGTTCTGGAAACCCTTTCCAACAAAGCTCATTGTCCTTTCTTTCAGTAGTTTTCCATTTACTAGCCACCTTGCAATAATTATCATAAAACTCACATAAACTAGTTGTTTTAGAAACTTTTCTTGACAATGCATGATTGGTAGACTCACCCCTTCGTGACGATAAAATACCAACAGAAAAGTAATCCTTTCTATAAGGAAGACACCACAACTCTGTCAATCCTCACAATCTATCCAATCAACCATTAGATGCACAATTGTATGTTGTCAATATTCTACAAAAAAAAAGACATAAAATATAAATAAACACGTTGAAATAAGGATAAATAACAATGCATACTCATTTACCATGATAGGGAAAATGAGTACACATCAATGCAATTATAAAATACATACTCATTTTCCAGTAAAAAATGAGTACATCAGATGCGTACTCACTACAAGTCTCATTTAAGACATACGCATTTACATATAGAAAATGAGTATCCATCTAATGCATACTCATTTGACCATATCATATAGGAAAAAGACAAATGAGTATGAATATTAGTAGGATATCAGAATTATGCAACAAGAGAAACAAAATACCTTTGCCAAAACTTCAATTCTACTTCACTGTTACATTTATTCATAATTCTACTGAACAACTTATTGAAGTTCGGCTCATCACGCAAGGACCGAATATGATTTAGGGAATTCTTAATGATGTGCCATATACAAAGTTTATGCTTTATTAATAGGAAAACTCTTACAATTGCGGCTGCCATAGAGAATGCCTGATCAATCATAATGGTTTTAGGATGAACCCCTTCCATTGACCTCAAGAATGTTTCAATAAGCCACACAAAAGAATTTATACGCTCATTAAGAAGAAATCCACATCCAAACATACAAGTACGCGTATGTTGATTAATACCAACAAAAGGAGCACAAATCATAGAATAAGTTATTAGTTATGTAGGGTGTATCAAAGACAATCAAGTCACCAAATGCTAAATAGTCAGCTTTCCAGATCTTCCAACCTTTTCACAATTACAGTTCTTTTCATCTTTTTATTTCTAAAGAATAAACCAATCAATGATGAATCAACAGGATCAACCTAAAAAAAATCATCTTCCGATTCCCTTCTTCTCTTAAAAACCTTAAGCAAAGTCCTTGTATCATTTCCATCCCAATTTTTTTCAACTCTATAGCAACAGCATTATATGCATCCCTTTTCTTAAAACCAAAAGCCGGAGAATAACCAACTTCTCGACGTAAACAACGAAAAGCATCAGCTACACTTATGCCACTTTTTTCCATATGCGTAAGATACTTCAATTGACCACTGCTCACTTTCCTATGTGACCTTATATGATGAACTTCAGCAGGAGGACAAATTGAGTGGTTGTGAACCATAAGATGCCGCACACAAACACACTTATCCTGATCATTCTTTCTGAAATAAATCATAGCTTGACAAACAGTTATACAATTAAGTTTTACAAACTTCCTACCTTGTTTCCCATGTTGTTGCTTCTTCCCTTATTTACTACAACAAAATTCTCTCCCTAGAACCTCTTGATTAGCCGAATATCTAAAGTTTAGACATCCTAACACCAAATCCTATCCTATAAGGATAATCGTTGTAAGTAGTATATGCTTCTTTTTCTGAATCAAACTCTTTCATTTCCAATTCTGTAGATTCAGATTCATGGACTAAGTACACACCATAAGCAACAATTGAACAAAAAGGAAATACAATAAAATGAGTATGCAAGTATATTATAACTAATACATACTCATTTTACTGTACAAAACGAGTATACCACAATGCAAATATGAATACACAAAATGCATACTCATTTGACTGTATAAAATAAGTATGCAAAAATGCAATTGTAAATCCATCAAATGAGTACTCATTTTACTGTACAAAATGAGTATGCAGAAATGCAATTGTAAAATCCATCAAAAAATGCATACTCATTTTAATGTACAAAATGAGTAAATAGAAACGCAAATGCAAATCCATCAAAAAATGCATACTCACTTCACTGTATAAAATGAGTACAAATATGATACATGCTCATTTGACGGTATACTTGTAGAAAACTGACAAATGAGTATGAATCATTCAAATGAGTACACATCTTACTATAAAATTAAAAAAGCAAAAACGAAAATCTAAACATATACTTCCTCCGTTTCGCAATACTTGCAACGTTTCTTGTTTGCACACTATCCAATGTAATACTTTGAACTTTAATATCTCTAATTATTGATAAGTAAAAATTATAATAATTTGATATTGTGATAGTATGCATTAAGACGAATCAAATAAGACCCCACTTGGCTATATTTTTGTCGTATACATTTGGAAAAACATATAATGTAAGATTGGTAGATGAATAGTGGTTACTATTCTAATGTTGTGAGTATTGCAAAACGGAGGAAGTATATACATATAGCATATATCAAAAAAATCAATGTACTCATCAAAAAATCAAAAATCAATTCCGAAAATGTTGAAAGTAAAATCAAAACTCCAAAAAAAAAAAAAAATCAAACATTAAAAAGAGCAAATACTAAATCAAAATACAATTAGGTTAGGATCTAAAGAACAGTTATACAAAATTCAAGAAAAAAAGGGGAAAACGATGAATTAACGAAGGCAAATCCAATAATCACAAACAAACATGCATTAATTACTTGGTTTGGGATAAATCACGAGCTCCAAATAGCTAATGGCGGCAGATCCGAGAAACAAAGCCGCCAAAATGAGTTCACAGTTGCCAAGCTCTCATAAAGGCCCTATTCACTCTCTCAGATGGCGAAATACCATTCTTACCCCCACTACTTAAACCAAATTGTGAAAATGTCACCGGAAGCTGTGTACTCCAAGGTGCATATAATAACTTGCGGATTATATACGTTTCCCAACCAATGTTTAGATCTTTATGGATTGAGGGAATATTTTTCTTCCAATAGTACTGTTTTTCAAAACCTTGGACTTGTTTGGTTGATATAATTGATGAGAAGAGAAAAAATCTAGGAAGTAAGTTGATGTGAATATGTTTGGTTGACAAAAATATGGGAACTTACACTTCCTATGAAGTTCTACTTTTCAAAAAATGGAGGAAGTTACTTGGTATGTAAGTAGAACTTAACATATGAAGTTTTACTTCTCTAGCCATTGAGTCTAACCTGATTTCAAATTCATTAAGCATCACCTCATCATCAGGTTCAAATTTAGTTTTTTTTGTCTGTTTCCTTCTTTGAATCGGCTCAAACACAAGTGTGCAGCATCTTCAGGATGTTCCTATCATCTTAATTAGTGTCTAAGTCTCCCAAGGCAAATATCGATCATAGTTGTTGATCCAATATGGTTGTATTGATGACAAGCTGAAGTAGTGACAAACAAGATTTCTAAGATTTATGTGTGCTAGCTTCATGAATTGAAATTGTGCTCTATAAAGAGAAGAGTGAAGTTCATGAGTGGGAACTCCATAAGAAAAGGAGGTTAGTTACATAAGGGTGTAAACACATTTTTGAGTAAAAAAAAATCTTTTGGAATTATGTTAGTAGAACTGATAAACGAAACATGTATTTGATAAGAGGAACCGACAAAGTAAAGAACTTAAAATGAGTAGGAGTTGGTCCTTCGAGCAGAGTTGTTCCTTTGATCATAGTTGTTCCTTTGAGAGGAACAAGTCTAAGGAATAGACAAGCTCCGAAGGAACAAGTAAATTAAAACATGATAATTAACAACTTTGTCGAATGCCAATTATTCAATAAATATGTTGGTTTAATTTGGATCATGAATTGTTAACATGTATGATATTTCCTTGGATTTTTTATTTACTTTACAAAGACTATGGGTTTCGTTTGATAAGTTGGATTTATGTCTTTTGACAAGTTGGTTGGTTGTTGATTAAAAGGATAGATTCTGGGTCAATTGGTTTCCTATGATCACAATATTTAATTCAAAGCTAAAAATTAGAGTAATTGTGTACTCATGTTTATTTGTGTTGGTTGTCTTATATTTGTGAGTCCTACACTAATAGAATATTATTATCTAAAGTGGAAGAGAATAACAATAAAACTGGGACTTGTTTACGTCTAGAGTATTGGACACGTATAAGGTGGAGTACATGGTGGTAGCGATGAATAGTGGTGTTCAGAAAAACCGTAACCGTAAAACCATACCGTTTAACCGTGTAACCTGTCTCGCGGTACAGTTAATTAATCGTACTTACGACAAAGCGGTTATTTTAATTATGCCATTGTTGACGGTTACAATTACAAATATTCCTAAATGGTTAACCGACGGTTAACCGTTAATTTTTTAATATTTTTATATTAGTCTAATAACCTTGATTTTATTTTACAAAGTCTCTGACTCGTTGTTCTCTTTCATTCCCGTTTCTAACACTAAACCAAAAATCTAGCCAGTATACAATGCCTCCCCCTTTTGTTCAAGTGCCTCCAAATTCCAATCCTCCTCCCTCCCTGTTCTCATTCACTAAATACTATTACTATAATGCTTCACTTTGAAAATGTGGGGGCTGGCGGCAAGGAGTGAATCAACATGCATGGAATGCTGTGTTCATGCATTGTTATCGATATTTATTTTTCTAGTGTATTGGTGTAGAACGCTTGGACTCATTGTTGTAGTTTTTAATTTATATTTGTCAGTCGTAATTCGTATGATGTAGGATACTTAAACTCATTGCTTTTTGTCTTGTTTGAACTTGGAAATTAATTTTACGTCGGTACTTGTTAGTCGTTAATATAATTTCTATCTTGCAATTTCTTGTTGTTTTTTTTTATAAATAAGTTATAGATTACATGGTTAACCGCTAACCGTATAGTTAATTCACAGTTAACCGCTTCTTAACGGTACGTTATGGATACTAAAATATCGTAACCATTACAACGGCTAACCGTTCCATTAAGTTAAATGGGATGGTCAACCGACCGTGAACACCCCTAGCGATGACTTTACTTGGGACTGACTAATCATCACATCTTATTTTCTTTTAGGTTACCTCGATATCATTGTTTGTGGAGAGCAGAGAGTCATGCACATTGCTTCATCTTCTAGGTGAAGGCTAGTTTCATGTAGACAACTCGATCCATTGCCTATTCAATTTATTACTACCTCTGTTTTTTTTATTATGTATGTTTTTGCGAGCGAGCCAAGGAAAAATTGTAAAAGTAAGAGAAAAGGTTAGTAAAAGTAAGGAAAAAGTGAAAAAGGTAGAGAGTGTGAAAGAAAAAGTAGGAGAGAAGTGTAATAATTAGGTGGGCCAACCTTCCATTTATGGGAAAAGGTAAAATGGTAAATTGTGCATATTAAAAAAACTATCGGAGGGAGTATTAAATTAATCTATTGGTTATGTGGAGTCAAGTTAAGCCTTGTTAGTCGATTGCTTAGTATTTATTATTATATATGGTTTAATACTTATTAGTATCATCATAGGTTTAAGTGTTTTGTTTATTATGTATGTATTCATGCTTTGCTGATTACGTGCTTTGTTGTATGTCGATCATGGTTGTGCCTCATTGATCCTGTGATGATCCGTCATTGACGAGTAGTTCTTCAATAGTATATTGTCTTCTACAGGTTGAAGTGATGATGCATTCATTGGTAACTTAGGAGACAGTTTGGAGAGATTGTTTTCTCTTACTTTTAGTTGCATTTATTTATGCTTTCAGTCTCATACGGTTCTATGGGATTTATGTTTTAAATTGTTTGACGTTGGTTTGATATAAGTTTGACTTTGAGGTCTGTTTTAAGATCTGACTTTGATTTGTTTAAGCATTAAAGTATTTTATTTAATTTGTTTTACGCTGTAAAATTCTCAATAAGTCGATACGTTTTCACATGGGCGATAATTTGCAATTGTTTAGAAAATTATAAAAGTAGATCTAATGCATGACAAATACCCTTCTACTAACAGATACAACCTCATTGTTAATACTTGCAGGAAGTTGTCAGGGAGATTTGAGAGCTGTGACTTCCATCATTACAGACGAGACCGGAATAAGCATGCTAATTATCTAAGATTAGTAGAAGCGATGTCGCAATTATGAATGAAATTAGGCATTTTCGTCAACCCCTAATTATTGTATAAAAACATATGTGGATGACTGTAAGAGTATACCCACTAGATGATCCAATAGATAGATTATAAGTAGAGAGATAATAAAAGTTAATAAAAAAATTAGGAAAGAGAAAAAAGAGGGAGTGTGAAGATGAAAATCTGATCGTTGTGATGATCCGGATTTTCACCAAGTCCATTGTCAAGCGCAGGAAGCTGCCAGCAGAATCTGCAGACCACTTTCCACGTGGCCCACTCTGAATACGACAACAACGTCTCTCTTGCTGGGCAGCTTTTTCTGCGGGGCCCACTCTAAGTTTCTTCTCCATTTGCAACCCTTGGATCAACCTCATCCAATGGTTAACTCTTTTTTTTTTATCATTTCTAACATGTAAAAATTGTAAATGGTAAAAAAAATAAGTTCTAATTATTTTTTTTGTAAAAAATAGCAATGGTTATATATATTTTTCCTCTATAAATAGACACCAATATTGATTTACTTTTATATCTTTCATATTTAAGATAATATCTTTAAAATACTTATCTACTCCCTCAAAAATATATTTTCTCATAAAAACGTCAATCTTATTCAGTTTATAATATGATTAATTTTTAAATTGTCGCTTTACTTAATTAAATATGATGTTAACATTAACCGTACTAATGATGTAATGTTTGCTAATATTATCTAATCAAAAATATATAAATTAATTACACTTAATAGTCATAATTGTTCTTAAATATTAAAAAGTATTGATGAAGATGTAATTAAGGAAAGAGAATGAATGGTGGGGTATGGTAAAAAGTAGGAGAAAGAATATGAAGATCCAAAATTGTAGATCATCTAACGGGTAAAGAAATAATGGGATTATCAATAATAGATCTTTAATGAGGTGGAAGAGTGAGAAAATAATAAACTAATTGATGATCTCAAATTCTAGATCAAGTAGTGATTATGCTCTAACAAACTCTTTATGACGGCAATGTAAGATTTTGATGTTTTGTATGTTCAAAAAAAAGATTGATAAATAAATAACAGCTTCTACGCCTTTCTCAAATAAGTATTATACCAATGAAGGCAGCATCAAACTTCTAAAAAAAATAGCATCATCCATGTACATAGAGGTTAGTATGTGTAATACCCAGACAAAACTTGGCTTTGCATATCAGAAACAATGGAAAAGGACCCCACTGGTACATTTTGCTGCTTTCTCCATGCAGACTTCTTCAGTTTGTCATTGATGAGCTTAATACTTAATCCAATAAGAATGATGCACAAAAACCCACCACAAATAGATAATACAACTCCATACACCCATTCCTGATTTTGGCCTTCTAACGTTGTTGCCCATCTACCTGCAATATAAGCTGTAGCCAGGAAGGATACTGCGAGCCATAATAGTTTATGGGTAAGAGCCAACAACTTTCTCAAAGGTGTTATACGGAAAGGAATGATGCTAACAAGAATGACGACGATGCCTAATGACAAGAAGAGGGCGACATCATTACTAATAGCAAACACCTTGAATGCCGTTGTTTTCCCTAAAACTGGCTTTCCTATATGAGGGCCTCCTTGAAAGAAGCCCCCTGGCGGGCTTAAGCATCCTGTAAATGTTACTGTGGCAATCAAGATTGCTATTACGTTAATTGTGTTCCTTGCATTTTGAAGGCCTTCCATGTACATTTCTTGCATCCTTCTCTCTTGTCTATCCTTACGTCGATCGTTTTGTGATTGCATCATGTCGAGAATTGCTTTCACAGCCTTATACAGGGGATCTTTAAAACTTGCATTCGCTGAGGCAATGGTACCTGACATATTCCAATTTAGAGGAAAATCAGGCTATTTGAAATAGGAGTATTGGAAGCATTGAAGATGACAAAAATTCATGGAGTGATCATTTTAATACAGTTCTGAGATGGGCGATGTATGGTTCTCTATCATCTCCTCTGTTAGGCGTAATATAGTGGATTCTAGAGTAATTTTGTTAAACTAAACCTATGTCAACATCCATGGTAACAAAACTTCATCTTCAAATACAAGATGGTTTCTTTAAGTTTGCATTATCGGTGCTAGTACCTTTCAAAGTGGTATAGAATAATAATGTTTGTTAAGAAAATAGATGTTTTAGGGATGCATTGACAAATCATTACATGAATATTAAGAGGAGAAATCACTTTAAGTCATTTATTACCACCTAAATGGTTGTCTAGTTTTTTTTTTTTTTGGTGTTTAGAGAGCCACAAGGGCGGGATGGAAATCGATTCCAAAATCTCTTGGAATCGGGGGGAAGCTCTAACCAAGTGTGCTATCCCTTACTCTCTAGGTTTTGTTTTTGTAAAGCCTTCACGAAACTCTTTATTATGGCTTGCAAGTTTCATCTCTTTAAAGATGCAAGGTCAATGCTCTAATACCAAGATGATCCACCTCTAGATATTGTACATAACTTCATCTCTTGGTCCACCAAATGATACCCTACTTGTCCCAATCCGGTGTTGCATGAGACTATAGTGGGGTAGTTGATGTTGGATTCATAATCTTTTGGGAAATTGTACCTTACCACCTTAAATTTGTAGATTTTTGAAAAATATCATCTTTGATTTTTTTTTGAAACTCCCACCTTTACTATGCCAAACATTTAGATTCTCCTTCTGTCAAGTGGCCCACTTATATTTTCAACTTGGGAAAAAACCCTAAATCCCCATTTGTAGATTCACGATTTGTTTTTATTTTCTCTACTCTTTCTTTCTCTCTCCTACAGTGAAACATAAAACCCTCCATTTTTTACCTCGAATCTTATCCTCTCTCCTCCATCCTCATCTCAATAACATCTCCATCATCTCCATCATCATCATCAACATTGACGAGGTAGACCATTATTTTTCATCATCTCTTTGTTGCCAAAGTTGACCTGACCCCTTGCTGCCTTATGCAATTACAAGAATTTATCATTGCAAATCATTCAACTCAACCTTCATAATCTTCTTTTATAGGAGTAGGTGGTTAATGTTGACCCTCTCTCTGCCATTCCTCCATATTTTCATCAAACCATTTAAACAGTTGCACCCCCTTCTTTCCGTCTGGCTCTCATAAAACTTGCAACAAATGATAATCTTACAATGAAGTCCATATTGACACTTCTTCTTTTTCCCTACTTCTTTAACCATGATAATCTTAAAATCAAAGACATGCAATTGCATAATTAGGGTGTCAGTTACATAAACTGACCTCTATGGTACAATTAGGGTTTCAATTAGCGTTAATTAACATCCAATTGACCTCTCTAATTGAAATTTCATGAAAAAAATAACTAAGAAACCCTAACTGTGGAAACAAGAAAAAGCTTTGAAAGAAATCAGAGATTACCTCAACCTTTTATAGCAAACCCTTTAAAATTTAATGTGAAGCACAACCGCCTTAACGCAATTCCAAATTCGTGTTCAATCGCAATTTTGGGTTCAATTTCTTGCTTGATGGTTTATGAATTGAAGAAAGAATGGAAATCTATTTCTGGAAATTAATATTATAAACTAAGTTCGATATAAGTGAGCCTTACTTGACAGAGAACTCGGCAGATTCTAATAAGAGGTGGAGAATCTAAACGTCTAGTGAAGTAAAGGTGGGAGTTTAAAGGTATTAGTTTCCAAAAAGTTAGAAATTTAAATGGGTAAGGTACAATTTCCTAATCTTTTATTGGAGCTTCATCATCAAATCCACAAGAATGCATTGGTTTATTTTCATAACGTGAGTGAGGTTCATCTCTCAAGTAAACAAGTCCAACACGAGTTGCACTAAATCCATTGAGATGGATATACACTTTGTATGTGAGGACCTTTTCCTTGAGAAAAGATGTTACATTTTCCCTTATAGTTATCATATTGTCTAATTGTCTAATTGTCTATATCTTTCCTGAAGGGTTTCCACTCACACTTTTATAGTATGATTTTTAAAAATCATTTGTATTAGCCATTTTTTATTGAGAATATACATTGTACACTCGGGTGTACTATGAATATGATATATCCAAGACAATTTGAGCAAAAAAATAGCCTTGGTATACCCAAATCTATTTGAGAAAAAAATAGCCTTACGTGTATGATACTCACGGTACACTCGAGTATATATTAAAAATTGTATTATTTATTAGCATATTATTATCCTTGTCGGATATCTATAGGTTGTTACCTTAGCTTGATTTTACTTTTTAATTGGTGTACTCATATATTTTCATCAAAAATAAATGAGAAGGATCATAAGAATCAAAATAATTATATAATTATCTTATTATAGTTTAATTTTAATCTATTAGATGATGAGATGATCGTAGTATTTGGATTTTAGCTTAAATTCGTGTAAAGTCTTGCTTAAGTTCTACCTTTCTTCAATATGGATCGGATTACCTGCACAATCCAGGATCACTTCTTCAATAGAAGGTGACCTTATACCGGAACTATGTTCTGCAAGCTTTTCCAGCACACAATCATGTAGATGTTTTGTGATCAAATCTTCCTCTTCAAAGTTGTCCAAAATTTCTAGAGCTGTAAACCCTGCATCATTTCTACTTTGGAGGTGTTCTTTTGTTGATTCAGAGATCAAATACTCTGCAAGCTGGAGTATATGTTATAAAGTCAGATCATCATTGCAGTTTAGTTAAAAAGGGTGATAATCTACGTAAAGGATGTTATCCTTGACTTATCTGGGCAAAAATTATTTAGGATTTTTTTGTTGGAAACTACCTATATTTGGAGCTATTTTGTGAATAACTACCCTGTTTCAAAAACATGAAAATTAACTACATATTTTCTTGCAAAAAATTTGGTATCACTACCTCGTGGTCTTTTTCCTCAAAAAGTTAACGGAAACGTCAAAAAGTTAACAGAATTATGCGAAAAAAATTGAAAATAACTTCCTACTTTCTTGAAAAACTTTTGGTATCACTACCTTGTTAAACGTTTTCTGTTAACTTTTTGACGGAAAACACCACAAGGTAGTGATACCAAAAGTTTTTCAAAAAAGCAGGTAACTATTTTCCATTTTTTGAAACAGGGCAATTATTTACAAAATGGTTCCAAAGATAAGTAGTTTTCAACAAATTTTCCAATTATTTACTTTTGCTTTTAACTAAATATTTGCCAAGCTTAATGTACTTTTACAGCATTCAATATAGTTCTCATGAAACGTTCTTTCAGAACTTATTTTAGTTATAAAAACCATTTTGTTTTTATATATATAATTCCTTTTTTAATTTTACATGAACAACGTCAACATCATGGACCGAATATTTTTGTTGTATGGTTATAGATAATAATGACAATAATAACTAGCCTTATATACACACAATGTGTGCAAAAATTATATCATAGTAGTTTTGGTATTTTGAATCAGTTTTTTTTTATATTATTTATTTATTGAGGTTGAGTGAGTGGGTGAATGGGTGGTGGGTAGTTATTTTTTGTGATGTAGTTGGATTGTGGAATGATTATAGGTGGTTTATTTATGCAATTGTTCTCATTAATTTTTAATTTATTTTTTATGATAAATTATTTTTTTCTGTAAATTATTAATTAAACAACAAAGGGTAAATTAGACAATATATTAAGTTTGGTGTCCCACCCCTCTTCCCTTACAGTATAGAGATAATAATAATAATAATATTTTCACCCTTCTTTTTAAATATGACACATTCTATTTTAAGAAATTTCAAATTAAATGTTACACTTTTTTTTGTTAATAAATTCTCTCAGTCTCTCTATCACTCTCCACTCGCATAGGTAACCTTATTTTTTTTCTCTATAACTCTTTCTTTCTAAAAAATTGCCTAGGAGTCCGTTAATATAATAGTGTCAAACCACCTTTTTGCGAAGTCATTATTATTAGAAAAAATTGCGAAAAAACACCTTTTAAAACCACGATTTTTGCGAAAAACCACCTTTTAAAATATTTATTTGCGAAAAGAAACCCAAAACAAATTTTGTTTGTGAAAACAAACCTCGAGACTGAAATCCGGCGTTGACTCATGCTTTGACCTACCCTTTTTCATGTCAACCAACTTAAATATTGATAGTAGCACACTCTAATATAAAGCGTAGATTTTAATTTGCGATAAGCTACAATAGTCAATAGATAAGTAAATATAGTGAATTAATTTTAACTTCTAATGTACATATCAAAATATTTAACTCATTGACCATTGAAAACAACTTTAAAATGCTTATAACAATTACTCCCTCCGTTTTTTAACTGATACATTTTACTCTTTTAAGATGTTTTTTTTAATTGGTACATTAGTACATGTTGTTATATATGGTAGGGTGACTCATGTGATGATTCTCTTGATTTTCCTAAAAGTGAGGCTCTTTCTTACTTTTTCAGATTCTTTTTCTTACTTTTAGGAATCTCTTTGGTGCTATTGCAAAGTCTTATGTACCAATTAAAAAAAAGGGAGTATTACGTATTATGCAATAGTTTCGATTAAATAATAATAAGTGTTTCCACAAATAGATTGCTTATTATGCTAGTATATAATTCAGATTGTGATTTGCGTTAATGTATTGTTAGAAAGAAGTTGAATTACTTTATCCCGCTATTCCTCTACATCCTACCTATTCATTGTACAAATCTCTATGGACACCAAAAATAAAAAAGAAGAAAATTTAATTAAATAAATTAAGGAAGTTAAAATTGCTATAATTAAGTTTTTAGTTTTTCCTTCTTATTAAAGAAATAACAATTTTTTAGATATATTTTTCCATTTCTCCAACATCTTTATAAGTTACTTTTTCATACGCATAGTGTGTATATAAATCTAGTAGAAACTAATGCAAAGAGGCGAGAGAGTATAAAAATGGGTAATGTTTTAGTTCCTTTATAATAGGAGAGAGATTTGGTTTGTGAGAAAGTGTGAAAGGACCCACAAGTGGTCGAATAATATTGGGAGAAAAATGGAAGAGAGACAGAGAGTACACCAAATAATTAAAACATAAAGAGAGAAGTAAGAAGAATTTTAAGGAGTAAACTTAAACATAAAGTAGGAATAATTTGGAGGGGCGGAAGAAGTATTTCTGCAAATTGAAGACCCTTCCTAGTACATGAATGATATAAGGGGACGTTTTGTATATCATGGGGATAGGAATAGGGATAAGGATAAAGGTTGGGATAGAGATAAGAAATTGATAAGTGGGATAAGGATAAAATCAGAGTAATCCCACATTTGGTATGGGTTGGGATAATATTAGGGATAAATAATAAAGTAACTTAAATAGCCTTACTAATTTTCTCATTCTCTCCTCCTTCCTCCCTTTTAATTAATGATATGTTTGTCTTTTTGCCCCTTTTCCTTATCTCCAACCCTTATAACACCCCCCTTTAGGTACAAGTTTGGTGGGATAACTTGAGTTTTTATCCCTTTTCCTATTCCACCTAAATTTCCAAATCCCCTTAAACAAACATGGGACATGGGTGAGGAGGGATAAAAAATCCTTATCCCTATCCCTTATCTCCTTAAACAAACAAGCTCTAAGGGTTAAGGCTTATTTAAATTGTTTTGTCATTGTAGTTTTGATTCTTTAACTCTTGAGATTAGTCTTCAAAAATTAGAAGGAGATTATAGTTTTACCATTAAAGAATTTTTTTAAAAAAAAATAGTAGAATATTTATTTTTGTATAACTAAAGGCTTTTTCTTATTAATTTGCTTATTTGAAGAGCTCAAAATGAATTAGAAAATACCCGAAATTGGATCCTAATGTCTTGTATAAATACTATAAAATCTCAAGTAATGCATATTCTTATTTGGAGGCTTTTTCTCCCTCTTTTTTCTTCTTTCAAAACCCTAAAAAATTTTTGTTGATCTTGGAGCTACCGTCAACCTTTTGGTTGATGGTAAGCCTCTACTTTTCTTACTTTATACTCCATCCGTTTCAATTTGATGTTCCCATTTGGAATATGGGGGAAAACCAATGAAAATTAAAGTGGATGAGAATCTTTTTAATTTTATATTATCTAAAGTGTACGTTGGTATCTTTTTTCTTTTATAAAAGTAAGAGAGAAAAAGAAAAGTGAGTGATTGGAAAATAAAAGATTCTAAAGTGGGTCATGTGTAAGACAAAAAGTTAAAAAATATATTTAATAATTGGTTGTTTAAGGGTAAGATGGAGAAGTAAATATTCTTAAAATGGAAAAGTTTCAAAGTAGGAAGAACTTTTTGAAACTTCCCAAAAAGAAAATTGGGAACATCAAATTGAATAGGAGTGAGTACTAGTTTTCTAATCTCATCATGAATAAAAACCATTATTTCTCAATTTGAGAGTTCTTCTACCCAATTTGTTGGATTTATCTACCCATATATTGGGTTTTATCTCTCTCCTTGTTAGAGTTCTGGTGACGTTCTTTAGTTTTGCAGAAATTGATTTGTTGATGTAGATTTATGCGGTACCGCGACAGGTGTTAGTTCTACATATACAAACAAATGTATCAGATTCACTTCAATTTCAATAATACAACGAAGCGAAAGACCCCCTCGTGGAAGGTTGTATGAATCATCGGTGTAAAAAAGGATATTCATCGGTGTCAAATTACATCTACAGCGATCGTGATTTTGTCAAATTAGAATTTTATTTGATCCATTTTTTTTTGTATTTATTAGTTCTAATTTTTATTGTATATGTCGTATGACTCTTTTAATAATGAATTAACTTTCCCTTCAAAAAAAATCATTAATTAAAAATACATATATATAATTAGAAGACATTTAAAATACTCCATTTGGGAAGAGTAAATGAAACTTATGACCAACCTCAACGTAATTTGCAGAGAGTGCAAGATGCAAGAGAGAGTTCCCTTTTTCATCGCGACGTTGAGAGAGGTCGAGGTAAGAGTCACCAAGAATTTGTTTCAAAATTTTCAATGTCTCAATTCGGTTATGACGAACTGCGAGATGAAGAATTGTGTCATGTTGCTTTGTTAAATCCTGGAAAGCAAGGGGGGCTAACGCCTTAAATTCTTTGAAAATCCCTTCATTGTTGTTATTCTTGTTGTATATTGTTGCGAGATGTAGGGGTGTGAAGCCACTATTATCATATGACCGTGCCAGTTTAGGTTTCAGTTTAAGCACCATATTGACCATCGCAACTTCTCCAAATTTACAAGCGTAATGTAGCACATTAAGTCCATTTTCATCCACCTCTACATTTAACCCAGGCCACTCTTCTCTTTTTTCATGGACTACGTCTGCAATAAAATTACTATATTAGTTTAGCTTCGAAAATTTTGGATGACACCAGACTTACCAGGCAAATAAGACTCGACGTGCATGACCCAAATGACCGAGTTGAGATTTATACATGAAAGACCCAAAAAAGTTATTTCAAAATAGACAAAAACCCTAAATGATCTATAAACTATAATGATCCGAAAACGCGACCTGATTTTGACTGGACCTAAAAAAGATATTTCTTGAGATTCACTTGATCTAACTTGACCTAAAACTAACCTAACTTGCATGGACCCGGCGTGATATTATAACCATTACATTCATAACCTTCACTAGATAAGTACTAGGTTTAAAAACTTAGATTTGCATTGTAAGATACTCTAGTCGATCTAAAATTTCATTATATAATTACTCCGTTTCTATATAAGTGACACACTTCTCTAATAAGGAAATATCACAATAAATGACACCATGCTCAAAATGGAAAATTTTAAATGACAAAATTACGTAATTGTCCTTACTCAATCAAGTTAAATATACTTAATTATCTTATTTCTCCTCCTAATCACCCTTACTAATTAACCCACTCCCCACCCCTCTCTCTCCTCCCCAGTCCCCACCATCTGCCTCCTCATCCAACCTCAACCACCACTGAAACACCACTCCCGACCCCCTCTCTCTTCAACCTCCTTTTCTTTCCGGCCCTTCTTTCTCACCGATATCCAACCGCTCTTTCTCTTTCACAAGCCTCTATATTTTCCAGCATACTCATCCTCTTTCAAAATTCTTCCTTTTCCAACCTCCATTCCGGCACACTCATCCTCTCTCACGACTCCTCCTTTTCCAACCTCCATTTTCTCCGACCACTCTACCTCACACACGATATTCGCCTTTTCCAACCTCCATTTTTTTCGGTGGTTAAGTTGGGTGGTTTGAAGGAAAGGAAGTGGTGGAACTTCCAGATCTACATCGCAAGGTGGAGGTGGCGAAGCTTCAAGTGTTTTCGGGGTATTCAAGGTAGTTTCATGTGGTTTTGGGTGGGTAGTTGAGGTGCGTTGGCTTGAGGTTGTTGTGGGGGTGGTTTTTCGATAGTTGTTGGCTGATTTTTAAGCGTTTTTTGGAATTTTTGGGATGTTCAGGTGGCTGCTGATATGGTGCATCCAGTTTTTCAGTGGCTTCGGGTGCTTTGTGGTGGTTTTGGGAGGTTTGGCTTAAGGTGGGCTGCAGTGAGGTGGCTGTGTTGGTTTTCCGGTGGGTTGTTGGTGGCGACGCATGTGACGATGATGGAGGAAATGGGTACTGTGAGTGGCAGTTGGTGGTTGTTGAATGGTGATGCATAATTAACAATAATTGCCCATATTTTGTATTTTAAATAAAAGTACCCTTTCTCATCTTAATTAGTGGTCTCCGACTTTCTATCTCTACCCTTCTTGGTTTTCTCCCATTTTTTCTATGTTCTACCAATTTATAAACGGGAAGTATACCCTATAACTAAGGAGTGGTTCATATTACACTGATGAGAAAGTTAATTCATTTTTATGTATAACCAAGTAAGACTTGGTCTAATGGAAAGGAGTGACCTTCCAACCTTGAGGTTAGGGGTTCAATCCCCACTAGAGGCACTTTGAGAATAGGATTTCCCTTATCATTTCCCCTCAAAGTACCTGACCCATTAGGACCCGAGTGGAATGCATACCACTTCTTAAAAAAAAAAGTCATTTCTACGTATTATTATATTCTCCCCTCTTAGTTTATAGATCTGAAACTTGTATATTTTCTTTCCCTTTCTCTCTTGTTTGATGATATGAACTAAACTACTATTTTTATATGAACTAACTAGTTTATTTGCTCAGATGATGCCTTTTAAGTACATTTTATTGTATTATTTAATTTTTCTTTATTTGTACTTTCCATTTGTCCAATATTTTAGCCAATATTGAGTGTTGTCGTTTCTTTAGGGTTACCTTTACTCCACTTTTTATCATTTTTTTGGAAGGTAATGTAGTGGACCCCTGGCCAGATCTCATCTAGCACAATTTTTTGATCTAGTGTTTGCGGGCCCGACATTTGAGAGCAAGGGGGATGGTAAGGGGATCCCGCCCCCAAATGCCCCTAGTGGGATTTGATCCCATGACCTTCAAGTCATGAGATCAAACATTTACCACTAGACCAAGCCAAGCTTGGGTACTCCACTTTTTATCATTAGGTTTGTTCTTTTATGACTTTGTGGTTTTGTTCATTTTAGTGTGTGTTTATCGTATTCCTTTTTTGTTTCCCTAGAAAATGGTTTTTTATCTTTTATCGTTGTCGTATATAATTGTATAGTTGTTCTCTATAAAGTTTCCTTTAAGAGGAAGGCTTGTAATGCGCATACGTCCATTACTGAAAATTTTCTAACTCTCAAGCAAAAAGGCAGCAATGTTGTCAACTACATATTTTTACTCTGGCACATTTGGAAAGAAAAGAACGCGACCATCCTCTAAGGCTGATGTATATGCATCTAGTCCCTCTAGCCACCCCTTTCGAAATTTATTAATTGGCTTCTTTAATTTTTAGAGATGGTTAATTTTGTCGATCAAGAAGATAACCAAGGGCTTAACTAACATTAGTCAACCTAAAGATGTTCATTATGCTAGATTAGTAACATAGCTTTTAATTGTTTTTACTAGATATCGTTTTGTTACATTTGTTGTTGGCGCAACAAAATCTTTTGGATGATTCCGGGCAATTTACTTGGCCTTTTTGAGTGATTCCAATTGCATTTGTTCAATAACATCTTAAATACTCTGCAAAATTTGGTGTTCCACCAAGAAATGAAGTCGCAACAGGAAGAATTGTAAGACGTGTGCAAACAATAAATATAACAGACCAGTTTTTGTAAGCAAAGTTAAGGGTCTTAAATCTGGCTTTAAAGGGCCACTCATGCTTAGAGTGACCTCATGGATGAATACTACCAGTATGTAAGCTTCACATGGGCAAAGGAACAAAGAATAAATGAGAATTGAGAGTTTAAGAGTGAAGGAAGACAAATTGGCCAGAAAAACATGATCTGAGCTTGCTTTTCTTCTGTTTTGGGCTCCTGCAAATACTTGTGCAAATGCCTTGTTATTATATCTACTTTAATATCCCATAGGCCATTACTCTGGATGTGTTCATCCAATAGGAGCTTTTAAACGTTTTTTAGGAAGAGGTGCAGAAACAACTTCTATTTTTTGCATATCTTATTTTATTCCTTTGATTAGGTAAGCAAATGACGTCCAATTGAGCTCATTTTTGGACATGTTTTTGCTTATAAATTTTAGTTTGTAATCCTGTTGGAATCAGATCATTTGAATGAAAATTGAGCCTTAGGCATTTGTTTTACTAAGTTGTGCGCATAGTAAATTTTCTAGTCACCTTCGGCCATTTCCAAAATCTTTGCATTTCTTGCTTACTAAACGTTGATTTAGTAATTGGAACTCAAAGTAGGTTAATACTAGAAGCTAATTGTTATAGTATAACCTAGATTTGTGTTTCTTTGGTTGGTGGCAAGTAGTTGTAGTTCGTTAAATCGAACAAGGGTAGTTTAACCGAAACTGATTGCTATTATTTCCTTAATCCTTTCCATTCCGAATGCTCTTGGTTGCGTAACTCTTTATGAATCGTTTGGTATCAGAGATAAAGGGATTATGGGACTTCTTAGCACTCACACGATTGGGAGGGAGAGTTTTAAGCCTTAAACACAAACACAAAACCGCAAAAAAACAGCCTGAATTTGACTCAAACGTTTTTGTCCATATCTCCTTCGTTACTTTGAGTTTTTAGGTGTTTAATAGATCCTTTTTGGGTTCCGAGAAGTGATCTTTCTACTGGTAAAATTTGAGATTCATTGGAGTTCATTTAATATTATTCTCGGTTTTGTTTTATAAGAGGTGCAAAACTGACGTAATAGTTCAAGCCAACAAGGAGCTTTCTATGAGTGGTTTCAATTCTTAAGCAATGGGTTCTATATATGATAGCCCTGAAAGCCTTCAAATTCCTAAATTTGATGGTTCACTTTGTCCATTCAAATTTGAAAGATGGCTTCACAAAATTGATATTGTCTATGAAATGTATGATCTTTCTGAATATGATTTGTTTAGATAATCAAGTACTTTTTTAGAAAACATGCTTTAGGGTGGTGGGAAGACTTGAAGGACCAAAGGAGATGAGATGGAAAACAAAAGATTAACACTTGGAGTAGGTTGAGAAGTGAGCTCAAGAGGGAGTTTTTGTTAACTTCTTATCAAAAGGGTTGCTTAGCTTATGCAATGCATGTGTGAAGGAGAAGCTTAAACGTTGTACTCAACAACTTCAAACCATAATAAAAGGTTTCCATCAAGTGAAGGAAGATCTTCATCAACTACGGCTATCTAATGAAGAGGTTGAAGATATCAAAGCCACCATTTCAAAGGAAGAAACAACCAAGGTGGTCAAAATTTAAGTGGAAAAAAAAGAAGAAAATCACGTGGTGATTGAAGCTAAACCTGCTACATATAAAAGGGTTGTTGTTAAGAACTTTGATACTCCTTATCATCCTCCATTACTGCCCTCATTCCGCAGTGAAAACCTCGATTCCTATGAGGAGCCAGCCTTGAAAGAAGAAGAAACAAAAGAAGAGGAGAAATGCCCTAAAAGTGTTTCCTTCCCATCTACGAATATCCACAACAAGATTCGAGGACAAATCTTTTTCAAAGAAGGGGAATATGATGCATACGCATCTAGGCCCTCTAGCCACCCCTTTCGAAAGTTATTAATTGGCTTCTTTAATTTTTGGGGATGTTTAATTTTGTCGATCAAGAAGATAATCAAGTGCTTAATTAACATTAGTCACCCTAAAGATGTTCATTTGCTAGATTAGTAACATTATGAAAAATCTTTTGGATGATTCCGGGCAATTTACTTGGCCTTTTTGTGTGATTCCAGTTGCATTGGTCCACTAAGATCTTAAATATTTCTCATGCAAAGTTTGGTGGCAAGAAATGAAGTCGCAACAGCAAGCATTATAAGACGTGTCCAAACAACAAAAATAACGGACCAATTTTTGTAACCAAGATTAAGGGCCTTAAATCTGGCTTTAAAGGGCCACCTCATGCTTAGAGTGACCTCATGGATGACTACTACCAGCATGTAAGTTTCACATTGGCAAAGGAACAAAGAACAAATGAGAAATGAGAGCTTAAGAGTGAAGGAAGACAAACTGGCCAGAAAAACGTGATCTTAGCCTGCTTTTCTTCAGTTCTGGGTTCCTGCAAATAGTTGTACAAATGCCTTGAAATTTGGAAGATATTTTGGTTATTATATCTAGTTTTATATCCCATAGGCCATTACTCTGTATTAGTTCATCCAATAGGAGTTTTTAAACGCTTTTTAGGAAAAAGTGTAGAAACAGCTTCTATTTTCTGCATATCTTATTTTATTGCTTTGATTAGGTAAGCAAATGACTTCCAATTGAGCTTAGTTTTGGACATGTTTTTGCTTATAAAGTCTAGTTTGTAATCCTGTTGGAATCAGATCGTTTGAATGAAAATTGAGCCTTGGGCGTTTGTTTTACTAAGCTGTGCGCATAGTAAATTTTCTGGTCAGTTTTAGCCATTTCCAAAATCTTTGCATTTCTAGCTTACTAAACGTTGATTTAGTAATTAGAACTCAGAGTATTTTGATACTAGAAGCTCATTGTTATAGTATAACCTAGATTGGTAGTTATTTGGTTAGTGGCAAGTGGTGGTAGTTTGGTTAATCGAACAAGGGTAGTTAACAGAAACTGATTGCTATTATTTCTTTAGTTCTTTCCATTCCGAATGCTCTTGGTTGCGTAACTCTATGTATCAGAGGCACAACCTTCAACAAACACAAAGTTAGCCATCTGGCTAAATTCCACAAACATAAATGGACATGTCGAACTGTTTTGGACACCAGTTTGTCCCGATTCTCCCCGTAAGGGGACAACTCCACTCCCCCGCCCCCTCACATCAACTCTCCCCACAACATCATCCAAGTCAGTTGGACTCCACCACCTCCAGGGTCCCTCAAACTCAACTTCGACGACTTCGTCAAATCACACTCTGCAGCAGCTGGTTACGTCATCTGCGACCACCAAGCTAACCTCCAAGCAGCACATACTTTCAACCTCGAAAACACCAACATCATGGTAGCAGAAGCCACAATACTCCACAAAGGCCTACAACACCTCCTCAGAATCGGCCCCAGTTCCGCCATCATCGAAGACGACAAACTCCTAGTTGTCAACACGCTCAAAAAATTTTGGCCCGCCCCCTTGAAGATAGCGCATGTCATCAAGGATTCACAACTAATCATCAACAATTTTCAGCATTGCGAGATCCGGCACGTCATCAGAGAAAAAAACAGAGCGGTTAATTGGGTGGCTAATGTGGCCCACCTAATCCTAGATTCTCATAATATTACCAATGATCCTGTATCTAGTGTAATCCCCCCTAATTTTATGAATTTTATAAATATATTTAATGTATATTTATAACTATTTTAACATTTATTTCATTTAATTATTTAAGTGTTAACTATTTTGGAAGTCAAATGATTGTTTAAACGTTTTAAATAATCATGAATATCTATTGGGTTGGACTTTAAGTATTGGATATGTTATTAAATGTATTGGGTTGTGTTTAAAATGATTTTAATATTGGGTTGAGGAGCCCAAAGCTTTTAATTAGTGTATTGATGATCAACTTGAGCCCAAAACAAAGCCTAAACCTATTCACCCTAGGTTTTAGGCAAACCTATAAATACCCTCAAACCCCAAGTTGCACACTTTATTTTCTCTCCTTTCTCTTTCCCCAAATCGACACCCCCTCCTCACCTTTTTCCCTCCTTGGTTTGCGTGTCGTCGGCCACCACACACCCCTCCCTCTTGTTCCTGCGCTATCGCCAACACCGTCTCTCGTATGCCGCTGCAAAGCTTGCAACAGCCGCCAGCACCACCACTCTTCTCTCCTCTCTCTTTGTCCGGCAGCAGCAGCTGCGCGTGGCCTACACGCGCCGCCCAAGTGCAGCCGTGTGTTTTTCCTCCTTTATTCTTCCAGTTTTCGTGTTTTCTTTTGGTTATTTCTTAACCTTTATCCTCTATTTAATGTTTATCTAAAGTTTTAATATTTAAAGTTGTGATTTTTATGCATTTTATTATGTTTTGTAAATAAAGTTGAAAATTTTATTGTTTGAATTATTAAAAATCTGATTTTTATTTATTATGAATATAAATTATAATTTCAGATTTATTATTTATTGTTTAAAGTGACTTTTGAGTATGAAAGTAATGGTTTTTGAGGTTTTTAAAGCCTAGACTTATAGTATTATATTAAAGGTTGTTAAAGGTTGAAACTTTGATTTTTTAAATATTTCAAAACGAGTTTTGAAGCGTTTTAAAATAATTTAAATGTTGTGAATTAATTAGGATATTAATTCATTGTTGTATTATTGTTTTGGTAGGCGGAGAATTTACTTTAGCCGACTTCTAGAGTTCTAAAGTGGCCTCTCACTTTGTCTGTACAAGGTACATACATGTCATTATGTGTTAGACTAGTATCATGTCTTAAGGATTAGGATTATTTATAGCATTATGTATAGGGAACCCTTTTATGGTTCATACGTGGCTTTTGAATTGGAATTACGTGTTTTTGAGCATGTTGATTGCCTATATGTTTTATTACATGATGGACGTATGATTTCCTTCCTTTAAATGATCGCAAATTAGATCCTACACTCGAGAGTACGATGCGTATGGTACTCTCGAATGTACATTAGGAACATTTAAATGTACATCAGTTCAAATTCAAAAAACAACTGCCTCCACCAGTATTTAAGATGCTCATTTATTTGATGTTATTGTTCATTAACAAACTTAATATGTTCATTTACGGATATCAAAGGTACATTACAAAACAAACTTAATTTTTTGCAAAAATCACTTGTACTCATCATTTTCATTCAAAAAATTTCAAATTCAATTTTTTGACAAAAGGTGTGAATGTACATTAGAAACATTTAAATGTACATCAGTTCAAAAATCAATTTTTGAATTTGAAGTGATTTTTGAATTTGAACTGATGTACATTTAAATGCTTCCAATGTACATTTCCGCTTAAAAATCACATGTACTTACCATTTTCATTCAAAAATTTTCAAAATTCAAATTTTTGACAAAAGACAGGAATGTACATTGGAAACATTTAAATGTACATCAGTTCATTCCCGCTCAAAAATCACTTATAATCACCATGTACATTCAAAATTCAAATTGTTGCCAAAAAGGTGGGAATGTACATCAAAAGCATTTAAATGTACATCAGTATTACTGATGTACATTTAAATGCTTTTGATTTACATTCCCGCTCTTTTGGCAAAAATTTTGAATGTAAATGGTGAGTATAAGTGATTTTTTGGAAAAATTAAGTTAGTTTTGTGATGTACATTTGATATCCGTAAATGAACATATTAAGTTTGTGAATGAACAATAATATGAAATATATGAACATCTTAAATATTGGTGGGACAGTTGTTTTTTGAATTTGAACGGATGTACATTTAAATGCTCCTAATGTACATACAAGAGTACCATGCACATCGTACTCTCGAGTGTAGGATCTACCCTTTGTTAAATGATGAACAGATAGAGTACTATAGTATAAGTAATTACCTGCAAGTTCGTGGATTGATTTTCCTGTACAAGGTGATCCTACGTCGGGACTAAGTTCTGCAAGCTTTTCTAGCAGGCGATCTCGTAGATGCTGTGTTGTCAAACTTTCCTCTCCCGAATCATTCAAAATGTCAAGAGCTGTACTCCCTGCATTATTTCTACTCTGTAGTTGTCTTTTTGTTGATTTGATGATCAAATACTCCGCAAGCTGTCACATCTCACACAATGTTAGTGCAACTTCATTCAAAAGGGATGATAATTGAGGAATGATAGACTACTAATAGTAGAGATGTCAATATCCAATGGATGATCCATCATCCGCTCCACCCAAAAAATAAAAAGGGTGAAAAACCGAGTTAAATGGATGGTGGATGGATTAGGGTGAGAAAGTTTCATCCATCACCCGACCCAACACCCGTTTATCACCCGCTCCATCACTCATTTTTTACATTTTCTTAAATGTCTATCATTTTATTGACATTAGTATAATAATTTTCCCTTTTGATTACTATCGACATGTTTCCATAAACTGAAGTTATCTTAATTTGATATGAAGTTAATATATAAATTGTGATTTTGCAAGTTTGATTTAACTTTTCTCGTTTAATTATCTTAAATGGATGATCACCTTGTCCACCCGGTTCACCCGCGGGTGGTAGATGAATGTATACAGGTGATGGTCTTACCGGGTGACGGATGGATGGATGAGAGTTGGTCTAACCGGGTGATGGGTGCGGGTGATGATTCACCCGACCCAAATCCCACCCGTTGCCACATCTAACTAACAGTTAGATGTTGTCATTTTGCCAAACATCTAATACAATTTTCAAAAAAAAGATAATGTATTATCATGTAAAGTCAATATGCTATCATCAGAAAGACAATATATTACCATGAGAAAGACAATATATTTCCATGTAAAAACCATGTTAAATAAAAATGTTTTTTATTGTCTTAAGTTTACTCTTTTGTCCCTCATTTAATATGTAAAAAGACTATTATCCCTCATTTAACAGGTAAAATGACCATTTTACTCCTATTAGATGTTCTAAAATATTTTTAAAACTACTATCTATTAGTAGTCTAACATTTCTCATGATAATTTGAACAATGCTGGATCTCTAACAGCATGTACAATGATAAGACCAAGATTCCGTTAGTCTTACCTTTTGTCTCATTCTCTCTCCTTTTCTCCTTCTTACACCTCATATCTCAGTAAGTCTTCACTAGCTACCCATTTAAACTCACAATAGAGGTTGGCTTTAGTTGGCCATTCTATTTCTCTCTCCTACTTTTACTATACTCCATTATATAGTCTCTTTCTACCCAATAATATACAAAATCTTTATTTTCATATAGAATAAATGATTTATATTCAGATTTTTAGTAGTGAGAGTTTAATAATTAATATGCATTATGATTAATTCATATTTGTATAATAAATAATGTTATTTAAATTACGTTAAGTAAAATTCGCTTAAACCTAATTGACTACTTTTAATATCAAAATTACGTGTACCGAGTTAGGCTAAATTACGATTATTTACGTGAAATAACTAATTAAAGATAGTGAAAAAGATAATTTTTATTAAAATAACAATTAAAATTCGTTTATTTTTTTAATTAGGTGAATATACTTTATTTTGGGTAGGAGAAGATGACTAGAAAGAAAAATAGATTAGAAAAACGTATGAGAAATTATGTCAAATTTGGGCTCAATTTATAGACAAAAAAAGATATAATTGTCGGTAGAAAAAAGTTATAATTATTAGCCCAATAATTTTTATTTACCGTTAGAATAAAGGAGCCATTGTGATAAAATAATTGTTGGAAAAAAATTCTTACTCATCACCTTCCCTTCCACGCGTCTCATTTAGCATGCAATGTGTATGCTTTGAACATGCTCTAGCCAAGTGTCATCATATCATTGGCTATTAAGTACATTAAACCAAAAAGGAAAAAATCTCACCTACTCACAACAGCCATGTGGGAAATTCTGGCTGGCTTAGGCTCGCTATCCGAGGCATTAATTGATTTGGCACTAGAGACCAACCCCTTTCCTTCCCAAAACTATATTAATTCCCCACAATAGTAAAACCAATTAAAACTAGTCTTTAGCATTCTAAAACCAATTAAAACTCCCCATCGTATATGCTCTAAATTTAGATATTTTTAAAAATACATTTAACATAGGTAAAACAGTCATTTCACATGTTAAGTGAAGGGTAAAATAGTCTTTTTACATATTAAATGAGGGGCAAAAGGTAAACTCAAGACAAAAAAAACACCTTTTATTTATCATGATTTTTACATGGAAATATATTGTTTTTCTCATAGTAATATTATCGTCTTTCTCATGGTGATATATTGTCTTTACATAATAATATGTTGTCTTTTATGAAAAATGTGTTAGATATTTGGCAACTTCTCACTGTTAGATCCGAATTCCTCTGATAGTTTGTTTTATTTAGATTTGGAAATTGTTATCTTCACCTTTAAACATCAGTTAGAAGGGAAAGAACATCAGTTAGAAGGAAATGAACATCAGTTAGAAAGGGACACGTAATGAACAATTAGTTCTCTTAAAAGAATATTGGCATATAAAAGAACATTAACTTACATCAAAAGACATATTTACCTTTTTAATGATGAGATTTCAAAGTTGATTTGGCATGAAAATTTTGGAAATTTGAAAACGTCAACAAACGAACATCAAATTGGGTTGCAAGGACAGTAAGTTCACACAAAAGAACAATACATTAAATCAAAAGAACATTTTCGATTTTTGATTTGACATGAAAATTTTAAAATTTTAAAATTTAAAAAATTGTTAAAATTTTCAAAAATTGTTAAAATGTTCTTTTGATTTGATTTGATGTTCTTTTAATTGAAATAAACATTCTTTTAACTGAAATTGTTGTTCATTGTTGTAAGGTTATATATTTCGAAATTGCAAAAGTTTGAACCACATTTAAATTTGTAAATGTACTTTTGATTTGGTTTGATGTTCTTTTAATTGGAATAGATGTTCTTTTAACTGAACTTAATGTCAATTGCTTTATGGTTATATATCTCGAAATTTCAAAAGTTTGAATCATATTTAAAAATTATAAATGTTCTTTTGATTTAGTTTATTGTTCTTTTGAGTGAACTCACTTGTTGATATTTTCAAATTTTGAAATTTTTTATGTCAAATCAACTTTGGAGTCTGATCATTAAAAAAAGTAAATATGTTCTTTTGATGTAAGTTAGTGTTCCTTTTGGAAGAACAAAATGTTCTTTTAGGAGAATTTGACCAGGGGCAAGTCCCTCGGACAGGGAGTTGAGCCAGTAGTTGAGTGTTGTTGTCTGATGCACTATTTGCCTCTAAGTACTGGCAGACATCAGTCCTCAAGGTCTCTCCTTAGAGCGCATCTCCTTGTCTCATGGGGTCTTCAAGCACTAAATTCTAATTTAACCTCCTTGGTTGTAGACTCCTAGCGGACCGCTTTCCTTTTGAAACTCACTGGGAGTTTTCCTGGAGAGCTTGACAGCTAGGTCCAGCGTTAGCCGTGGGCAGCCGTCCTGAGCGATGAGCTATGGACGTCGCTCTAGTCTGCTGCCCTCCAAGATTGAAAAAGAGCATGTTGTTCTTGATCTGCTCTTGGAAGACTCCGGCCATTAAGGATGTCAGTAGGGCGGGTTTCGTGGAGACTCACCCCGCATCCGCCCCAGTTAGGTGGGGACGGCGGAAGGTTTCGCGGGTGATGGGGCGGGGATGGGGATGAAAACAGTACTCAACGTGGGTGATGGGGCGGCTGTGCCCCATCCCCGCTCGCCCCGCCCCTCTTTAATGTAATTTATCTTTTTTTAAAAGCTTTTACCATTTGTTTCTCTAGGCCTAAAAATTAAACCAGCATTGGGAAGGGGATGGGGTGGGGATGAGACGGGGATTGGGGCGGGTCTAGCGGGGGTGAGGCGGGTATGGAGATTCACGCGGGTGATGGGACGGGGATAGTTTTTGGTGTGTGCTCGTTGGGGCGGGGATGGAGATAAGATTTTCCCCCGCCATGGGTGATGGGGCGGGGATAAGCGGGGATGGGGATAAGAATGCCAACATCCGCCCCGCCCCTTTGACATCCCTACTGGCCAATCTTAGTGGAAGTCATGGAGGAGATTTTCCAAATGGGCCGTAATTACGATCAGATTTTCTTCCACAATTGTTTGATGCAGGGGAAGGCAATTGGCCATCCGACGATCTCCAATCGTCATCTTAGGCTCTCGGTGATCGCGTCCATGAGATGGACGGTCATCTCCGATGGTATCTTCCACTAAAGGCTACATAGTGTGATTTTGTGCAATGTTAGAGGATTTGCAATCAGTTATTACTCTATGTCTCCCCACAGACGGCGTCAAATGTTGTAGGTTGTTGCGTGCTTGATTTTCTTCAAGGGTAAAAGGGAATTTAGAAGAGTTGTGTAGGTAATGATCCAATCCTCACTCTTACGACTGAGCAAAACTTGGGCTAGACCGCACCAAACCGCAAACCAAACCGTTTTGGCGCGGTTTGGGTTGGTTTATGGGCTAAGAAAATGGGTTAGTTTGAATTTTTTATCAAACTGCGGTTTGCGGTTTGGGGTTGGGTTATTATATTTCTAAACCAAACCGCACCACAAACCGTCTAAGTGCCTTTTATATTCGACTACCAATAATTTTGTACCTTTAAAAGTAATATTTATAACAACTTTGTAATTTTTTAGTATTTTCTAGCCTTTTTTGTAGTTTATTTTTATTTTTTTAATAACAAAAATGTAGTTGGTAAAATTAAGCAACAATTACAAATTAGAAAAATTTTATTGAGTTAAAATATGTGTAAACCGCACTGCACCAAACCGTTTTATATAGCGCAGTTTGGTTTGATTTGGCCCAAAATGCGGTTTGGGTTGGTTTGAAAAAATCTCAAACCGTTTTTGTGTGGGTTGGTTTGGTTTACGTCCCAAACCGCACCAACCCAACCCACGCTCACCCCTACTCACTCTGAACCTGCACAAAGGAAACCAACCCATGAGGGTTTGGGTTGATTCCCCCTCCGATACTAGTCAATATTTAAAGAGATATAATCTTAGAGAGAGATGCTCTGATATGACAATACATCATATATGGGGATGTGTGAAATTGTTACCTTTTCTGATGTGACATAAGGGTATTTATACTAGTTAGGAAGGTTTAGGCCTCCTAGTTTGCCTAAAATAGGGTCTTATAATTGGTTGCACTCTCATTGATTGACATGTGGCATAGCTGAAGTTTTCTTTAGCCTTTTGGGCTTGCCTCATTGAAGGCTTTCTGCCATTTGTGCCAAGCACTAAGGGCTTACCACGTGGCATTCTGTATATAAGGACACTTGTGATTCCTTTAAGGTTGACGCTTATCAGCCCCTAATAGCGCCACGTGTCACCTTTGGATTGGCCCCATGCAATAGAGGGGAGTGGTTGTTTTTTCCTTACAACACAAACCACGAAGAATGCACAGCCCACGTCGATAAGGGAATTGTCACCAACTAAATTCCATTCCATCCGCAACCTAATCACAAATATTTTATAACCAAACCTCTTATCATATAATTTGATAATTAAGGCATTCTTCCAAAGCTACGCAGCCGCTGCTTCTCCTTCAAGAGAGAAGGATATTTGGAAGATGAGGCTATCTGAACCAGGATACCATCATACGAAACAAGTTCCTCTTCTTAAAACTCCCAACCATTTTAAGCATTAGTTGACGTAGCTTTTACATTCGCCATCATGATGTATGTAATTTTGTTAATTTTCAATTCTTTGTGTATCAGAGTATGCCACCATGGATAGCATGTTTATAAACTTCATTGGTCTTGTATACCACTGCACCGGAGGTGAGTCGACCACACATAACTCATATGGGGTTCCATCCTAAAACCAATTGGTGATATGTGGAGTAGCTCATTAGACATATATGTGAATCATCACCCCCTCCTTCTTCGATGTGGGATCACAAGTGGGTATTCTCCTTACCACTCCCCCTTAGTTGCGAGCCCATCTTCAACTTGCAACCTGGATTGGTCACAACTTCAACATTCCCCCTCACATCTGATATCCCTTTTTTAATTGGCCCAGGGTATAATAACGGACTAGGATCCTAGCGATAGATATGGCTCTGATACCATGTTAAGTTTGGGCCTGAGCCGCATCCATAAGAAGGAAACAGAGTCCACCTCACAATATCAAAGGAGGTTCCACCTTAAAAAAAAACAAATGGCAATAAGGGGAGTATCCCCTTAGCTTTATTAGGTGAACATCTCTATCCAATATTATGATTGTGGGACTCTCACATGTGATGTTTCATGGGTCAAAATTTCAACACATTTCAATATTTCCATCTCTTCACTATGCATCGAGTGTGTATTCCGACCTTCTGGACCACAATCATGGCACTAGAATTTTTTATTCGACCTGTTGATAATATCAATTTCCTCCTTTGAGAGAGAACTTGCTATCCATTTGCTCTTCGTTTCTCTCAACTAATGATGTAATGGATATTATTATGAATGGATAACGAAAATTGTTTTCAGACTTATTGAAGAGCTCTTACCATTATAGTTTTGAGTCTTAAGATTATTCTTCAAAAATAATATAAAAAAGGAAAAATTGACAAGAACAGGCCAAACTATTGGCCATCTTCTATAAACAGGCCAGACTATGGATAATCCATGAACAGTCCCAACTATCACCCCCATCTTCCATAAACAGGCCCAGCGACCTATTAACCTGCTACAACAGGTAAAACTTATTTTTTTAATTCTCTTTTTCTTTTTAGTTTTAATAACCTTTTTAATGAACTTAAAAAAAAAAAATCCCTCACCACCCCAGCCCTGCCAGCCACCCCCACCCATTCCCACAAATTATGAATTAAATTTTAAAAAAAACTCCCTCCCCACCCACTCCCTGTTGCCAGCCATCCCCCCACCTCCTTTACCCCAGCCCAACCCCACACCAGCTGAACCGCACCCCACCCCTCACCAGCCACCACTCTAGAAACACACCACCATTAATTAAAATACTTGTTGTAGCAGGTTAACAGGTCACTAGGCTTGTTTATGGAATGGGTGTAGGGTGGCTGGTAGGGACTGGGGTGGGGAATGATTTTTTCATTTTTTTTAAAAGTTCATTAAAAAGGTTATTAAAACTAAAAAGAAAAAGAGAATTAAAAAAAATAAGTTTGGTTAACAGGTCTCTAGGCCTGTTTATGGAAGATGGGGGTGATAGTTGGGACTGTTCATGGATTATCCATAGTCTGGCCTGTTTATAGAAGATGGCTAATAGTTTGGCCTGGTTCTTGTCAATTTTTCCTATAAAAAATATATTATAAGTTTCACCACACTAAACATAAAAATGAAGGCTTCTAAACTATTTTGGTATAACCAAAGACCATTTATTGCTATTTTTCTTTTTGGAGAGCTCGAAATGAACTTAAGTTATCTAAATTGGATATCCACGATACTTATATCCTAATTTCTCTACATAAATGATGTTATTTCCCAAATAATACCAATATAAAACCATTGATTAGATATTGACAAATATACGCATAGGTAAAGACAAGAAAAAAGAAATAAAATGACAATTTTTCTAAAGGAATCATAAATAGTATATGAAACTTTTGGCCAACCTCGAGAAACTTTGCAGAAACCGCAAGGTGCAAGAGAGTATTCCCTATTTGATCGTGGCGGCAGGAGAGGTCGAGGTAAGAGTCACCAAGGATTTGTGTCAAGATTTTAAATATCTCAAATTGATTCTGACGGACTGTAAGATGAAGAATAGTGTCATGTTGCTTCGTCAAATCCTGGAATGCAAGAGGGGTTAATGCCTCAAATTCTTTGAAAACATCTCCGTTGTTATTCTTGTTGTACATTGCTGCGAGATGTAAGGGTGTGTAGCCACTATTATCGTATGACTGCGCCAGTTCCGGCTTCAGTTTAAGCACCATTCTTGCTATCTCTGGCTCTCCCAATTTACAGGCGAGATGCAGCAGATTAAATCCATTTTCATCAACTTCTTCAACTAATAATGGCCATCTTTCGACTATCTCCAGGACAACGTCTGCAACAAAATCAGGACTAGAAATCAAGAGTTTTGGATGACACCTTCTAATCCTGAGAAGTATGTAACATGACTTATAAGTTAACATAGAGCTCCGAAATTTAAAGGGTTCAAAATATGAAGTTAATTATTTAATCTTGGTTACATTGTCATAACCCCATGCAAATACATTGTTTATAAAAATTAATATTAATAGTGATTATTTTATTTTATGATATACTTCCTCCATTTCTTATTTGTTGCAACATGGGATTACAAATTTTAAGGGAATGAGATAGATAGAGAGATATAAGTAGATGAGCTATGTGATGAGGATATACATGGAAAGAATTTGATGCCATATAATGTAATGATATGATTGAAGGAAAAATTGACTAGAATAATCCAAATTATTGCTGTTCAGTCAAGAATAATCCCTATAATTGATTATTTCTGTATAATCCCAACTATTTACAAGGTCCTCCACAGATACCGGTGACTTGCAACCTGTTAATAGGGCAATTTTTTTTCCTTTTTATTTTCTACTCCCCAAATCCCACCCATTACCAGATCAGCCTCCCCCTCCCCCTCCCCCTCCCCCTCCCCCTCATCTTCCTCGCTGACCACCCCAAAATCGACACCCTAAACCCTACCAACCGCCAAAATCGAACCCTAAATACCCCAATTTGAAGATTTTCGAAGGTTTTTGAAGGTGACCGGTGGTGTTGGGTTGGGTTTTCGTAGCTAGGGAAGAAGGGGTTTGTGGTGGCGGCAGCGAGAGAGAGAAGTGGGGTTGCGGTGGTGGTTGTTGGCTGGGGTCGTCGCGATGGTGGTTGTGACCACATGATTCATTGACGAGGTTGGCGGCGAGAGAAAAAAAAATTGGTTCTCTTCTTCTCACCATTTCTTCTGACAATAAATCTCTTTTCTTAATAGGGCTCTGTGTATATCTTTCTCTACCCATCTTTAAGTAAGATTATCTACTCTCTCTTTTTCTTTTTTCATTTTTGTAAATAATAACCATATTACTCTGATCTTCAATTATTGTTCATTATTTCTGGGTTTTCTCTTTTGGGAATTTTTTGTCACAGATTTGTTTGCTTTTTCTCAATTTTGATAAACCCTTTATTGGTATGATGTTTTCATCTTAATTTTCTTGAAAATTGGTATTTTTCTGGTTGAATTGGAGTAACCAAGCTTGATTTTTTGAAATTAAAAGTTGAATTTGAGTTGGGTTTTGTTTAAGATTGATTTTTTAGTGAGTAATCTTTAATCAAAAGGGTTTTTGGGTACATCTGATTTGCCAATGCATTCACATTTGTATGTTCACATACATACATACAATACATACCCTAGTATTATGTTCCATGGGAGGGGAGAGGAAGATGATGTTGAAGGGGTGGCGGCGAGGAGGATTGGTGGCGAGGGCAGGGATTGTGCCTGGGGTGAAGTCAGATGGGGAAGGAAGGGGGTAAAACTGTGATAGGGAGGAAAATTTAAAAATAAAATAAAATTAATTGTAAATATCCAATTAAAACATAACATGTGACCTGTTTATCTGTTAAACAGGTTCCTTTCAGGTCACGGGGCATTTGTGGCGGACCTCCTCAATTGTAGGGATTATACAGAAATAATTCATAATAAGATTATTTTTCGCGGACAGCTATAGTTCGGATTATTCTGGTTAATTTTTCCTTTTTATCTTTTGTTTTATCAATTTTCAGTTTTAAATTGCATGAAGTTGCATTGATACTTTGATTAGTTATCCATTTTTGGATAGTTGAAGTACTTGATTAGTTAGTTAGTTAATTAGCTTTTTATAGATTAAACAATTAATAGATGAATTTCTTAGTTTTTTTTTTCAATTTTCAGAATTTACTAATTCAATAATGATGCATCATCTATGATATTTAGTAATTTGTTTTCTTGTTATTAGGTATTTGTACTTGATCATTGGTTTGTTTATGGTACACTAGTCTTATATGCACGCGATGCGTGCGGCAGATTGATTTCAACATTAACGTATTGGATGATATAAGTAGGATTATTCCCGTTTGAAAAAAAAAGGCATATCATATTCATTTAAAGACATTTAAAAAATAAAGATCTCAATACAAATGATTTAAGTTTTGAATATGATGAACATATGAAATAATAATAATCTACGACATTGTTTATGAAAATATTTAATCAGCTTGGTTTCTCTTGTGTAACTACATGCATTCTCAGCCAATCAACTATTAAAATAATTAACGGTATAAGAATGCGTTGGATTGAACTTTCCAATAAGGGGCGCAATACAAACCCGAAAATTTGACTTTCCAATGTTATTAAAGGTAAAGCAATTATCAATATCATAAAGAAAATCAAATAAACAAAAATTAAGAACAATTATCGAATCTCTAATTAAAACAGTATTGTCCACCTAGTTTTATGTTATTTCCTTACCCACAAACCCACAATAACTTCTCTTTCACTCACATTCTCAATGTTCTTTTATCTGCCACTTATTTTATCAACCCACTTCCTTCATCTCCCCTGATTTCTTTTCCTTACTTCGCACTAACTTCATCTCCTTCATTTCTTTTATCCTGATTTCTTTTCCCTTGATTTCTTTTCGTAACATCATCTCCCCTTAAATCATCAACCCACTTGGCTTGGTGGTTATGGAGATTTTGCAAATCTCAAGCTCACTTCTCCTATTGTTTCGCAAGATTTAAGAGTATCTAATTCAATTATTTGCAAAAATAAGATCTGTTATTGTAGGGGCGAGATCGAATAATTGAGAAACGCTGCTATGGTCTCAACTTTCAGTTGTTCACTCATTCAAATAATTGAGAAGCGTAGCCGTAAACTCCACCTTCAATCGATCACGCGCCGCTGTCATTCATCCACACGCTGCCATTGTAATTACACGCGCCATCAATGCTCCTCTGCTGAATTGAATCAGGTGTTTTTTAACCCTTCCAATTTTCTCCCATTCATGAAATAACAGCAATAACCCACCAAACCCCAAAAATAAAAATAAAAATTCACCCTTTTTAATTGGAATTTAATACCCGAGAACTCTCACTTTACATTGTAAATTTTTATATGATTTTCGTGAAAAAAAAATCAACCGAATAAAGTTACAGATTTACATTGTATCCTTCCAACTAATTCTTTGTCTACTGTTGTCAATTATCTTGTGAGATCAATACTACTTATCTTAATCTACTGTTAAAAAACTTACATTTACCTTATTCACAATTATCTTGTGAGATCAATACTACTTATCTTAGTCTGCTGTTAAAAAAATTACATTTACCATATTCACTGATTAGGTTGTTTTATAAATTCTCAATCTTTCACATATTAAAGGAAAACGGGGATTAATAAATGAAATTTACAGAATACCTGAACTGTGTTTGTTGTGCGTTGCCGTTTTTGCTCCTTTTTGGTGTGATTATAAGAGTACTCGAGAAAGGCTCTGTTGTGAAGTATTTTTTTGACTGAGAAAGAAGACGTGATGGCAATGGAAGGAAGGAAGTTGTGAAGGGATTTTTTGACTGATGAGTAAGAAGACGTGATGAAGGTAGCAGAAGAACCGTTAGTAATTCCTTGATTGTAGGAGTTTCTAGCGGTTGTTGGTAGTAGTGGTGAAAGTGGGGGAGGTTTAAATTTTGAATTTGCTGGTTTTACGTTATAACCAGGTTTGGTTACTTTTTTTTTGAAAGAGAGGAAATGGAGACGTGGGAAAATGGAAGAGAAGGTGGTGGGTATCTGGAGAGTAGCGGGTGTGCCCCTAGCAGTTACTGTTTTTTATTTTTTTATTTTTTATTTTTGTATTTTTTCTCAAAGGGTAAATTGGGCAATACATTAAGTTTGGTGTCCCTCCCCTCTTCCCTTACAGTATAGAGATTTTGCCAACCTTCATATTTAATTTACTGTCAACAACGTTGGGAGATCTAGGGGCTAGTTGATGTAGGACCTACCACAAAATGTTTGATGATTCTATTATTCTACTGCCTCCATAACAAATTAAATGCAACAAATATTTTTACACGTATTTCAAGGAAACGATTTAAGAGTGTAAACGAGCAAATTAATTAAATTATTCTAAGACAAGTAACATACAATTTCATTCTTGTTTTACACCCCTAAATCTCTTCCTTGATATGCGTGAAAAATAAATTGTTGCATTTAATTTGTTATGGAGATAGTATAATCTTCTTTATCTGTCACACAATACTTAGAGCATAGTTATCAAACACCAAAAATTTGGTGCTCAACCTATATAATATTATTAATCTCACTTTCTCTCTCCTTAACACCAAACTCAAAACCAAACAACACCATACTACTTTATCAAACACCAAAAATATCATACTCACTCTCCTATCTATATATATATTAAAAGGCGTAAGCAAGAATTGCAGTCCGCCACGTGGCGTTATCCCCTTTTTCAATTACATTTTATCCATGTCATTGTCATAAAAAAATTATAAATGTTGTCAATATGGAGTTTCGAACCCATGACCTTCACATATGAAATGAAGAGTTTTAACCATTGTGCTACCACACTCTTCATGCTTCTCTTATCATAAATAAGAATATTATTATGTGGTTTAAATGGCAACCAGAAAGAAAAATAAATTATAAATGTTGTCTATATGGAGTTTCGAATCCACGACCTCCGCATATGAAACTAAGAGTTTTAACCATTGCGCTACTACACTCTTAATGCTCTCTTATCACAAATAAAAATATTATTATGGGGTTTAAATGTCAATCAATAAAGACTAAATTATAAATGTTATCCATATGGAGTTCTGAACCCATGACATCCGCACGTGAAATAAAGAGTTTTAATCACTACTCTACCACACTTCTAATATTTTTTCTTATATTATTATGGGGTTAAAATGAAAATCAAAAATTAAAATACAATCAAATGCATAATATAAATGAGATGGATTATTTCATTTTCTTAGTATTCATTTCCTTTTACCTTAATCTAACTTTGGAAAAAAGTAAAGAAATTTATTTCATTACAATCTTTCATGATCCTTTTAAATTGGTTAATTTGTTTTAAAATAAAAAAATTATCATCAATGAAGATATTATTTTAACTCAATTAATATAACAAATAGACTCGGGGCATCGCCGGGATCACAAACTAGTTTTTTATTATATAAGAGGAAAAATTGAAAATTTATTTATACAGTAAAGTATCTCAATATGGCTCTCTATTTATAGAGTATAAAAAAATAAAATTAATGATATTTTTATTTTATATTTTTACTTTGTAGAATAATTTTTATAGCCTTTTGAAATCTGCAACAAATTACTATAAATACAACTTTAATATCAGCCCTTGATTTACATCCTCATGACACTTGACATCATCTTACATAAAGGACATTTTGCCACTTGTCCTCACGCCTTTCAGTTTTTCCAAAATGACTTCCTTAAGTCATTTAATTAACTTGGCTTCCATCTCTCTCATCTTTCTCTCACCTCTCTCCTCCTCTTTTATAGTTTTTTTTATTGATTTCTCTATCCTAAAGCCAAATTTTTGAATGCTGCTAACTCCACTCTTAGAGACCGTTTGAATACCATATTTGCTCTTTTGATATCGATATTGCAGGTTGCGACTGTAAATGTTGCTGCTATTAAGTTCGATGACACCAAAGTCAAAACTTTTGTTGTGATGGTCAGGACGACATACTAACTAGCGAAGATTGTGATCACCGTGTTGTTTTGTCATTAAAGCAAACTCTCCGATACCATCCCGTTTGATGATGCGTGTTTTTTCAACTTCTGTTGGTGATAATGATCGTTTCCTTTCATTTTTGGGTTTCTTTACTCATTTTGCTTCATTCTGCTTAGATGAATCTTAATGGTAAATTCTGATGTAACATGTATTCCATCCGGCCAGCAGTTCTCGTAAAGAAGAAGCAGAGACGAAGAAAGAGTTTGCGCCAATTGACTATGATGCCCCTGTTAAGCCAAAGCAGAACACGATTGGGTTTGGAACTTAGGTGTGAGTTGGAAATTTGTCTCCTGCACTTGTTAGGGAATTGGCGGAATTTTCATGATTTGTACTATGCTTTTCGTGAATGAAATTTGAAAATAAGATAGATTGGAATAGGAATTGGTGTTGTGGTCTTTGGCCGAGAAATGCCAAGTTAATATCGAATATATGTATATATTTATCGCCTCATATTTTTGATGGTATATTTAATGAAAATGGTAGTACATTTCTTATGTATGGTAGTACATTTATTGAGAAAAGTAGTAATATTAAATTCTGAAAATTATATGCCAAATACAAACTATGTAGTAATATAGCTGTGAAAATATTGTTTATTATATACTACTTTTCTCAATGAATGTACTACCATACATAAAAAAATATACTACCTTTTTCATTAAATATACCACCAAAAATGTGAGGCAAAGAATATATGCATATAACCGATATTAACTTGGCATTGCTTTGGCCGAGAATTTGGGAGATTTTTTTTACCATATGGATGGTAATCTTGCATCATCGAGATTTCTCTTGTTAATATAATAACTAGATTTTAATATATAACACAATGGTTATAAAAGAATGAAGTTTAATTGAACTGAACTGAAAATAAGTTGGGGAAAACATATCCTAAAAGAATTTTTTCTTGGAAAGTGAACCTGATAATTTTGACTCGACCTGAACTACCCATCCCAATACTCGTGTCAAACCCGAGAATGGAGATCAGAACCTAAAATGACTTGACCCGAATAAAAGCTACTCGAACTTGATCTGGCTCAAAATGACCCGGTCCGAACTACGCAAACTATATAGTCAACTATGATTTCCCAATACAAAATGAATCAAATTTCATTTTTATTAATCTAATACTTTATTATTTATTATTTATTATCTTATTATCTATCATCTATTATTATTTGTAATTATCGACTCAAAGTATGTTATTTCAGTAATTAATAGTATATTTTAATTTAGATATTTAATTGATATGTTGACTTCACCCGAACAGACCCGATCTCATAGACTTAGCTTGATCAGACCTGCAATTAATCAGACTCCAATTGGCTAGGCCCGCAGCTAACCTGATGATCCAATTGCCACCTATACTTTAAAGTTTAAAGTAGTTTGTGGACTGTGGAGGAATGAGGCTAATAGGAGGTAAAATTTTCTTTAGTCGCTTTTATTTTCATACTTCCTCCGTTTCGCAATACTCGCAACGTTTCTTGTTTGCACACTATCCAATGCAATACTTTGAACCTTAATATCTCTAATTATTGATAAGTAAAAATTATAAAAAGTTGATATTATGATAGTATGCATCAAGACGAATCAAATAAGACCCCACTTGACTATATTTTTTCTTATACACGTGTGAAAAAATATAACATAAGAATAGTAAATGAATAGTGGTTACTATGCTTATGTTGCGAGTATTGCGAAACGGAGGAAGTATAATTTTGGTGCAAATAAAAGCCACTAAAGTTAATTAATTTATAGCCCTTCACCATCACTATTCACTCACATGAATGTCACTTGTGCAAACTGTGAGACAAGAAGTACATCGAACTCCGCCATAACAGTTGACAACAGGCCATCAAATCTCCAGAGGTGATTCACATACATTTGATGTATGTGGACCTTACATACACTTCCAATGAAAACTTGCCACATTATTGTTAGCCAAAAAAAAGAGAGGGAAAAATGGGGGGGAAATAATTTGGCTGATGGCGCCACAAACCATGGTGTGGCGGGATCTTTATTGTAGGCGCCAAACAGGCATTTAATGCATATTACTCCCAGCCGAGAAAACGGTAACTATAATATAGGTTTTTGTTACTAATTAAATATATTTTGTTACTAGAAAAAATACAAACTTATAACAAATGTAGGTTTTTACTATAAATGCGGGTTTTTATACACCCGTCCCCTTTTCTATACACCTTTTGACTGGACGCGGTATCCAAGACGTGTATTAAAACCAATATATCTCTAATTACGTTTAAGTAAAAATTATAAAAATTATATATCATGAAAATATACATCGAGACGAATCTAACAAGATCCCACATGACTATATTTTTTCATATATATTGAGAAGCATATGTGGTCATAATTTTAAAATTATAATATAGGTTTTGTTTACTGCTTTAACGTATATTGTTACTAAAAAATGATAAACTTACAATCGTTTGAACCTGTTTTGTTATTAGCTTAGTGCCCCATTTCCCCCTTTTTATTTTGCAGTAGAACTTTGGCCTTTTTATTTTGTATAAAATATCTTAATGATTTTTTATTTTCTTTATATTCAAAAATCAATTATATTAGTAGCACGCAAAACAGGTTAAACAATTATTTAAGTTTATAAATACGTTATTTGAACGTTTTGCTTCATTTGTATTTGTTTTTATAGAACACGATATTTGTTAGTAACCAAACTATTATGTGAATTTGAAGCGTTATTCTTTATGACCCTCCGCTATATGATTTTAACCCTTCAATGTTTAATTTTAATCATCCAACTTAAGTTTTGTTGTTATTATTGAGTGGTTGTAGTAGCATAGAGTATTTTAAGGGTTACTCCTTAGTTTGTAAGAATTTCTTCATGCATAATATCAATTTTAGGTGAAACAGATCGAGATTTAATATTTGTATAGTACAAGATTAATAATTATAGTGTCTTATAACAATTCATGGCATGCCTCCAAATAGGTATTGCTTTACCCTATTCCAAATAGGTATAAAAAATTCATGGCATGCCAGTTACTATTAAATGTCGCATTATGTTGAAACAAATTCAAATGAATCTAAAGGTTCAAATAAAATATTTACTTTTGCACTTTTTCCTTAGTCCGTACGCAAAAGCAAACATATATATTAAAAAAAGGAGATAGTATAAGGCAAAAGTTGTAAGTATCTTATTATATACAAATACTAACTCTTGATCAGTTGTTAGCCTTTTAAATTGAAGTTATCTCTATTCTATAAGTGAAGAGGTGGGGGACACCCAAAATCCATGTTATTCTTTTTTTGTAATTCCTAATTAAACGAAACAAATCTCTCTCTATAACTAACTTTTTCATTTTGAAAAATACTTCTACATCTTAAACAAATTATCGAATTTTCCTTTCTACTTTTCATTTTATATGCTTTCGCACGCATCGTGTGCATTTAATACTAGTGCTCCTTAATATTAACACATCTACTAAATCTCGATCTATTGTTTTTACAAAAAGAGAAATTATGTTCCATAATATTAATAATAGATAATTATTTGTTATAAGGCACTACAATTGATTAAAGACCGTTATTGGCTTGGATGGAAATCACTATCGGTTACGTATTGTGTGTCCTTTCAAAATTTTCCTTTTTAAAAAAGTATCGTTTTCTGTTTTGGACAAGGCGTCTTTCATGTTTAATTCGGATAATTGAGTTGGTTTCGGATTGACCTGCAGCGGGTCGGAGGTGATCGAGTTGGGTTTGATTTGCCACCTAGGTTCACAATTATTCGGGTCGGATTAGATCGATTGCGGATTAAGGTCGGGTCATGGTCTGGTCGGATACAAGTCGTGTTCGAATCGGGTCAATATCAGATCGGCTCTTAACAGGCTTGGGGTAAACCTGAGCCGGGTAAAGGTCGGGTTTTTATGGACGATTCGGGTTCGGTGACCTTTAGGTCAGGTAGATTTCAGTTCAGTTTATAGTCGAACACTCAATCGATACATTAGATCAATGTATAAGATTAAGATCAATGTATGAGATCAAACATGGATATTAGATCAACGAATAAGATAGTATATATATGTATACATATATACATATATACATATATACATATATACATATATACATATATATATATATATATATATATATACTATATCAATTTACATAAATACTAGATCAATCAAATAGTTAAGATCTATTTCAATCATCAATATATTAGTGTACATCAATTATCGATATACTAAGTCAATGTAATAGATCAATTAATAATTAACATCTACATATTATATCAAACATTAATGCATCAATTACCGATAAATTATTAGATCAATGAACAAAATAGTTAAGATTAAAGTAATAGGTCGATCATCGATATATTAGATCAATCTAATAAGAAAGTGAAGATCGATCAATGTAGTATATCAATTATCGATGCAGTAGATCATCCTATAGAATAGTTAAGATTTGTTATAAGATAGATCAATGTATACGATAGTGAGGAGTAGCGTATTAGATCAATCATAAATGTATTAGATCAATGTATGCGATAGTTAAGAGCGGTGTAGTTTATCATTATATCACATAATTGGATGTACTCAACCATTCTATCATTTGGAACTATATATTCTTCCATTTTGTCTATAACATATTCATTTCAAATTGTAACGTCTTAAGGTTTTAAACAAATAGTGGATGGTTAACAAAATATCCATTTGTAAGGAAAATCTCTATCTCCTAAGTAAAAGCTACAAACATGTTATTACAACTTGTTGCTTCTAACATTAAAGGGTTAAAATAAAAAGGCGGAGGGTTAAAAAGAATAACGATTGAAATTCACAAAATAGCTATTGGTTACTAATAAATATAGCTTTTTGTGAAAACACATACAAATAAAGTAAAAGGTTAAGATAACATATTTATAATAAAGCTTATATTTTTGATGTTGTGTTACTTCTTGTAAGAAGATCTATAACTATTCTTCGTTTCATTATCCTTTTATCAATTCATGTAATTAACGAGATTACTAACTATATTCATTTACTACTTGTTAACGTTACTAATATATGTGATCTTAATTCTTAATATTAATATCAGACAACATATTATTATTAGAAACTCCAATTGATCTTTTATTATAAAGTTATAAATGCTTTTCATTATATTCTAATTTAGAGTTATCCAATTGATCTTTTATTATAAAGTTAAAAAATGTGATATAGGTTTTGATTACTAAGTAAATCTATGTTGTTATTAGAAAAATTACAAACTTAAAATCATTTGAACCTACTTTGTTATTAATATAATTGAATATTTTTTAATTTATATACACTTGTTAGCATGGTGATCGAATATCCCGTCCACTTGGTTACGACAACAACACTAAAAGCGCTTGTCTGACTACTAGGTCCCAAGTTCAAATCCCATGCTTTTCATTAGCTTAGTGGCCCATTTTCCTTCCTATTTATTTTTATTTATTATTTTACAGTAGAACTTTAGTCTTTTTATTTTGTATAAAACATCAATTATATTTAATAGCATGAAAACAGGTTAAACGATTTTATGTTTATAAAAATGTTATTTGAACGTTTTGCTTCATTTGTATTTTGTTTCATAGAACGCGATATTTATGAGTAACCAATAACTATTATGTGAATTTTAAGCGTTATTCTTTATAACCCTCTGCTATTTGATTTTAACCCTTTAATGTTTAATTTTAACCATCCAACTTAAGTTTGGTCTTTATTATTGAGTGGTTGTAGTAGCGTAAAGTATTTCAAGGGTTACTCCTTAATTTGTAAGAATTTCTCTATTCATAATATCAATTTTAGGTGAAACAGATTAATGTTTAGTATTTGTATAGTACAAGATTAATAATTATAGTGTCTTATAACAAATAGTCATCTAATAATAGTATTATGGAGCATTAAACTTCCGGTTCAAAACCAAACATCAAACTTTCCAATCGAGGAAACATATGAAATCTATGTATGCTAATTAAAATTGAAATTAAAATAGATTATATATATATATAACGTTCAATTATACTAGTAGCATAACAGGTTCAAACGATTTTAAATTTGTAAATTTTCTAGTAACAGCGTATATTTAATTAGTAAGCAAAACCTATATTACAGTATGCAAATAAAGGTTATATATACTATAATTATTTAATGTATCCACTTGTTATCATAGTGAAATCTTGTCCACTTGGTTACAACTGCAGCAATGAAGGCGTCTTTGTGGTTACTAGGTCCCGAGTTCGAATCCTATGCTTGTCATTAGTGCCACATTTTTTCCTTAATGAGGTGGTTGGGAAATTGGGAGCATTAATTGTACCTTGAAAATACAAATTTGAAATGAAATTTGAATTTGAATTTGAATGAAAATTCTGAAAATATGATATTTGGGGCCCAAATTGAGGATCACTTACATATTGACACATCACAATGTATGTGTGGCCCACATACATCCAATGTATGTGTAGCCTTTCTCTCAAATCTCTTCCGTATCATAATACAGTTCTTGTTTTCTGTTTGGTTGTTTCAAAAAATATTCCGATCATTGTTAATCTTTTGACTTTAGCCCCTATTCAGTTCAACTTAAAATAATTATATTCAATAAATTTAGTATAAATAAATTTAGTTTAGTATAAATAAGTTTAATTCAGTATAAATAAGTTCAGTTTAGTAAATATAAGTTTAGTAGAAATAACAAATAAGTTCTGTTTAGTAGAAATAATAAGTAAGTTCAGTTCAGTAAAATTAAGGTGAACTGAACTGGGCCTTAATCACCCATTTCGTCCCTAAATAGATTTCCCATTTGATTTTTACACGGTCTTGTACAACTTTGATCGTTTATATATTTATATGTGTGTCAATAAAAATTATAAAAGTTTATATTTTGATATACACATTAACGCGAATCAAATAAAATCTAATATCACTACTATCGATATTGTATATTGATGAAAATCCAAAGTCTGTAAAATCCACATTTATGTCTATATTTACTCCTAATTGTCACTTTCGTTTGTTTTCAATGGCCTTATTATTATTATACTAACACAACATCCCGAGCATCATCACATCATCAATATAACTAAATCACCTCCTCAATTTAGGTAATACTCCTAAATGGGAAACTATATTATGGAACAGAGGGAGCAACGTAATTACCTGCATGGCCACGCGACATAGCGATTTGTAGACATGAACCATCAGCAGAAACATCAATCTCTTCCAAACGCTGCACCAGCTGCTTGTACCCATAATTACAAGCCAAAAACATAGGGCTTTGCCTACTATTATTAAGACAATGAGCTACGGAGGGTTTAACTGCCAAGAGCAAGTCCAACACGTTAAGACTTCCGTAGCGACACGCCTCATGAATCGGAGTTTCTTGGTGTACATTTACAACCTGGACTAAACCAGGTCTCAAATTCAGTATTTCAGACACAAAATGAGGTTTTCCATATCTACAAGCTACATGGAGTGTGGTATCCAGGGAATACTTATCACTTCTTTCCCCAACAACTGATTTATCCTCGTCAATTAGTTGCTGGAATCGAAGCCTCTCATTGTTGATGATGGTTTCGAAGATTTCATGTGACTTCATTTTTGGGTGTATCAATAACAGAATGAGATGGAGAGAAAGAGACTAAAAACAAATCGGAGCACACTAATAATTGTGAAATGTTGAATATCCTATGACTAGTCGACTGCCCTATTTGGCTACTTGTGCACTATGGTCATAGACTAATAGCTAACCGATATTGATTTATTCAAAGTCGTCGATAAACTTTTACTGAAGTCTTCGAATATTCAATTCCATTGCACAGGTAAAAGGAAGACTCAGGCCCGTTTCTGGGGCAGGGCAGGTGGGGCGTACGCCCTAGGCCCAGCTGGAACAAGCCCAAAATAATCAACCAAAAAGAGTATCAATATTCAGATGCGCTTAATATCACATAAAAACTTTGTAGTCCACTGGTAACTTCCTGCCAGTTCCACGCACGAAGTCAAGGTTCGAATTCCCGTGAAAGTTACCTCCACAATTTGTTATTATTTGTTTTTATTTTTTGCTTCTTAATTAGCCTTTATTATTTGTTTTTATTTTTTGCTTCTTAATTAGCCTTTATGTTTTTCTTACATATTTTTGTTTTCCTGTTTTTTATTCAAGTTATCACCCTTTATTTTTCCTCCTTCTTTCATCATAACCTTTTCAATTATTAAGCTAAAAGTTCCTCCAAAAGAAGAATAACATCCAAAGAATTTTCATGTTCCCCTTTCACGTTATAGTGTCGGGAAATTTTATTAGTTTGTTTATAATAAAATAAAGTGTCATTGCCTTATTTGGGTTGTGATATACTCCCTATGTTTTTTTAATAGGGACATTTTGTCATTTACGGGTGTTTTTATTTAATTAGGACACTTCTCCCTTTTACTATAAATGGTACGTTGGTCCACCTAATTATTAGTTTATTACAATTCTCTCATACTTTTTCTCTTCTTCTCTCTTACTTTGTCAAATTTTCCATCCTTCTCTCTTACATTGCACTTTTTCATTGGTCCGCGCGAAAAAGCAAACGTCCCTATTAAAAAACGGAGGGAGTACTATATATAAGTTTACATTTTTAGTCAAATTAGATGGTACTTAAGAAGTGAAAACTTAGTAAAAGATTGATTAAGGATCAAGATATAACTGTTATTAGATGAAGTACGACAATCATAATATTATAATAACTTGATAGATGAAACACTTAAAAGGTACAAAAGAAGGGATTTTTATTTTATTATATAAATTCTTCAAAAACTATCATTAATAGCTCATATTACTCTAAATTATTTATAATATAAAATTGGATATCTGTATCACCCGATAATATCGACTATTTATCATAAGAAAAAGTGGAGTAGAAGTATTTTTTAAATTCTTACTATTAAAGGGCCTTTAATGATTACTTCGCCCTGGGCCTCTAAAACATCAAGAACGGCCCTGGAAAGACTTCCAGATCGGCTAAATCGGTAGTGGCCAATTGGCCATGTGCCCATGTGCGGAGTGGTGGAGCTAATGCTTGTCACCCTGTTGCACGATAAAAAATTCTCAATTCAGCTTAAAGGAGATTTCACAATGAACATAAAGAGCAATAGCAGATTACCCAGAAGTCCCAGATGATATTCTAACAAAAGAGTGTCTTTCAGTGGGTACAGCTAAACCACCCCTATCATCTTTGTTCTCTTGTTTAAGTAAGGTTATCCTATTTCAGTTTGAAATTAAGTTATTGTGTTCTTTTTTTCCAATTAAGACATATTGGCTTTTCAATTTGTTAATTGTGCTACTGTGTTTTTAAGTTGTTTTGTTCATCAAGTATTGTGTCTGATGATATTAATATTAGTTATCAGTTTATTGTATTTGGGATGCATATCAAGTGTTCAATGAAATACGCAAATGAGTTTTCAATGAATTTTTGTTATTGTTGATGATTAAGTTGTTATTTTATACTCACTCTATCACATAAAAAGCTTCTCATTTTTCCCAAATGATTGTAACATATTTTCTCCATTTATATTCTTGTTTTGAAGAGAAAGAAGGAAAGCGGAATTTTATTATTTGCTTTAGGCAGGTGTTATTAGAATTGATAATTAATCTTTTACTTTTGATAAAATTTACTTGGATTTTTGTTCCTGTTTCCGTACATAAATTGGTGGTTAATGAAAACTCATAAATTTTATTCTCAGGCTTCAGAATATTTTTCAATTGGATTGATGCTTTATAATTCACAAGTGAAACATGAGATATTATCAGTTCTTGATCAATTTGTTCTTGCTTTTGATATTGTAAATTGGTCAAATTGAAGTTCCAATTATGTATCCATACCTTAAGGGGTGTTTGGTATGTAACGGGAATAGGGATAGGGATAGGGATAAAGGTTGGGATAGGGATAGGGAATTGATAGTTGGGATAAGCTAAGGATAAAGTCAGAGTGATTCCATGTTTGATATGAATTGGGATAAGATTGGGGATAAATAATGAAGTTACTAAAATACCCTTACTAACTTTCTCATTCTCTCCTCCTTCCTCCCTTTTTGGGTATGTTTGTCTTTTTACCCCTTATTCTTATCCCCATCCCTTATACCACCCCCATAAGTATAATTTTGGTGGGATAACTTGGTGTTTAACCTTGTTCCTATCTCACCTAATTTTACAAATTCCCCTAAACAAACATGGGATAAGGGTAAAGAAGGATTGACCTTATCCTACCCTTTATCCCTAAACAAACAAGTTGTAAGAGAGAACTTTTTGATAGTTCCTCCATAAGGTCAATGTGGTCAATGAAGACATTATAAGGGAGATCAATAGTTGAATGCTTGCTTGATGTATTACTTATGTAGAGGATGACCATTTATTTGAATGTTTAGAATGAATGATATGATAAATCAATATTAACCCATGAGAACTCGTCGCAAACAATAATAATATTTTGTAGTACTATTTGGTTGCTTTTGTCACAATACTATGTAGACATTTGCTTGTATTTTGTAGTACTACTTGGTTTGTTTTCTAGTTTTATTTAGTTGTAATATAAATAATTATTTTTTCTTACTTTTAGAATGAAAAACAATTTGATTCTAATCTATGATCGATAATTGATGGTGAACTACCATTTGAGTAAGTTTGAAAGTATACTATTTATACGTTTATGAATATGTTATGATAAAGTTAAAACGTTTAAGGCATTTAAAATGTTTTAACTACAAGTTTCACACGGTCTATACAACTTTTTGTACAATGAAACAATTTTAGTTATTGTAGATGAAAATATCACTAGCTTAGGGAGCTTAAATGAGCTTTACAAGCTCTTACAAAGTGTTTTTAAACCCCTAAAAGGTGTTGTATACATTCTTCTCTCAAGAGTTCATTTACATTTGATGTCAATTAAAGTTTTTATACTTCCTCCGTTTTTTTTAATTGCAACAATTGCCAAAAATAGAAATATCAAATTAATTGCAACAAATGTTTTCTTTCCTTTTTTACAAGTCATTTCTTTCAATATCTCTCCTTATCACATGCCCCACTTTCTCTCTCCATCCCTTTCACACTCACACCAAAATTTTGCCTAGGAGTCCACCCACTTGAGTTTGTTGCAATTAAAAAGAAACGGAGGAAGTATAATTTTTAACCTAAACTTGAAAAGGTTATTTTTGAAATGGTATAAATGACAAATTGGGCACTTTATTAAACTATTACTGTAACTCCCTGACAATTCTCTCTTTATAAAACATATATTTTTCCCAACTAAAATTGAGAATTATCAAGGCATTATCGCCTGTGTGAAAACGTATCGGCTTACTCGAGTATTGCAGCGGAAAAATATTAAATATACTTTATTAAATACTTAGGACATAATAATTGTCAAACCATTGTCCAAACCTCGAAAGATAATTCAAAACCAACTTAAAACATTTAAAATAAATAATCCATAATTCAACTCAGAAAAATTAACGTAAAGGCAAGAAACAATAGAAGTAAAAAAACGATCTCTCAACAACGTTTTCCAAGTCCCAAATGAGTAATTGAGACAATGCATCATGCCTTCCAAACCCGTAGGCAAATACTCAATTGAAAACAGCTCGCCAATAAAGGGTCATCACAGGATCAATAGGCACAGCCATGATCAACACACAGAAAAGCACGTAATCAGCAAAGCTGAGTACATACATAAATAAAATACCACATGAAACCTAATCATGATACTAATGGACAACCAAAATAAAAATAATAAATATACCTCAAGACTTCAACTTGTACAATATATAAGACTTGACTCCACAAGACATACAACATGATAATCATTTAATAAATTGAATAGACAGTGGATCGAGTTGTCCAACCAAAACCAGTCTTCAAAATGAAAGACAGAGTTACGGGCGCGACTCCGTAACCCCTTTACCAACGATATATCGAGGAACCTTTAGAATTAAAAATAGGGAACGGTGATCAATCCGACCCCACGAAAAGCTATGGGCTACCACCATGTACTTCAACTCATACTAGTCCAGAACTTCAGACGTGCACAAGTCTAAAGCTATTGCTATTAACTTCCACTTTAAGTATTAGTAAGTTATTCGATGTTGGACTCTAAATAGACAACCAACACATAACATGAATACAACAAATATTCCTCTTTTATCTTAGGATTAAATAAGTAATCAAACATTTCCAATTGACCAATCATTAATCCTCCAAATTTATTTGTTGACTTAAATCAACAATCAAATGACCAATGACAATAAATATGCATACCCTACAAAGCCCTCGGTCTTTGCAAAGTAGTAAAATAACCATAACCAATAACAATCCAACTTACTCACAAAGTCCTCGGCCTTTGAGAAGTAATAAAATATCCACTAAGGGAAACAATACAAAATCCATAATCCAATAATAAAATAATATTAATCCCTCATGTGAATTTATAAATAAAGTTTCCTTCCCAAACATGCTTGAATAAAACATTCATTCAATCATGTAATAAAGCATAAAGGCAATTAACATGCTCAATAACACGTAATTCCAATTCAATAGCCACGTATGAACCATAAAAGGGTTTCCTATACATGATACTATAAATAATCCTAATCCTTAAGACATGATACTAGTCTAACACATAAGTTCATGTACGTACCTTGTGTAGACAAAGTGAGAGGCCACTTTAGAATTCTAGAAGTTGCCTAAAGTAAATTCTCCGCCTACCAAAACATTAATACAACAATGAATTAATATACTAATTAATTCACAGCAATATAAATTATTTTAAAACGCTTCAAAACTCGTTTGATAATACTTTAAAAACATCAAAGTTCCAACCTTTCACAAACTTTTATATAATACTTATAAATCTAGGCTTTAAAACCTCAAAAACCATTACTTTCATACTTAAATTTCACTTTTAATAAAACTAATAATTCTGAAATTATGATTTATATTCACAATAATTAAACATCAGATTTTTAATAATTCAAGTAATAAACTTTTCAACTTTATTTACAAAACATATAAAAACTCATAAAGACTATAACTTTAATATTAAAACTATAGTTAAACATTAAATAGAGGATAAGGGTTAAAAAATAACCAAAGGAAAAACACAAAAACCGGAAGAACGAAGGAAGAAAAGCACAAGGGGAGGCGCCTGAGGTTGCGGCCGGGCGGCGTGGCTGCTGCTAATCCTGCTGCGGACGAAGAGGGGAGTGAGGGTGGCGCGTGTTGCTGCTAAGGCGCGCACGAAGGGAAGAAGGGGCGAGTGGTGTTGTGGCTCGCCGGAACTCAACAGATGAGACGTGGTGGTGAGTGGTGCACGACCGGCGCACAAAAAACAAGGAGAAGAGGGAGAGGGGGCGGACGAGTGAGGAGAGAGAAATGAGAGAGAAAATAAGAGTGTGCAAAATTGGGGTTTTGGTGGGTATTTATAGGTTTTGCCTAAAACCTATAGTAAGTAGGTTAGGCTTAGGTTTGGGCTCAAGTTGATCATCAAACTCAAATAAATGGTTCGGGCTCCTCAACCCAACAATAAAAATTATTTTAAACACGACTCAAAACCTTTAATAGAATATTCAATACTTAAAATCCAACCCAATAAATATTAATGACTCTTTAAAACGTTTAAACAAACATTTGACTTTCAAAATAGTCAACACTTAAATAATTAAATGAAATAAATATAAAAATAATTACAAATATACTTTAAATATATTTATAAAATTCATAAAATTACGGGGGATTACAATTACACTCGACAAAATTTTCGAAATCTAATATCGAGATCAACTCGGGTTATTAGTTAGCGATAATTAATGTAATCTAACTCTGGGCTTTCATTTATATATCATCATTATTGTTGATAGAAGCATCAATAATAATATGGTGGCATAGTGGTTGGAGCTATTCATTCCATACATGAGGTTGGGGTTTGTTTCTTCACATTGACATTTTTTTAATTTATGAGGTATTGTTGGATAAAATGCTATTCAAAGAGGAATAGTGACACGTGGCGGATAGCAACTCTTGCTTACGTTTTTTAATATATAGATAGATAGATTATATATATAACAAAATTGTTTGTGCCACATGTCGCGTTCACAACAATTTAGCTGACTAGACTTCAAATATCTTAACCACTTACATTAAATGTAGCAACCTTTATAACCTGTTAATTTTTAGTAAGATAAATAAAATTTACATGAAAACTTGTAATTTTCTTTCTTTTATAGGTTATATGCAACTTTTATAGCAAGATTTTGACCAATTATTCAGAGACAAATGTTCAGGTTTACCTCTTTTATAGGTTTGATTTTATTTTATCCTACTCAAAGTTAATGAGGTATAAAGGTTGCTATATTCTAGAATAATCAAAAGGTTATTTTATTATTTGCAAATCGCCAAAAAGTTGCAGTATAAGAAGCAATTATTCCTTTTAAAAAAATCTAATTTTTAAAAGTATCATATCATTAATTTAAGGAAAAATTTGCGCAAATAATAATGCAACACTTTGATTATTCTGGAATAATACAATTTTTATACCCCATTTATTTTAAATAGGACAAATGACTCTTGACCTAAACAATTGGTAATCTATATATATTAAAAAGCGGAAGCACATGTTGCAATCCGCCATATGTCACTCTCCCTTATTTTCAAGGATATTCTCTTTAAAAAGTGCAATATGTCCATGAGAAGCTTCGAACCCACGACCTCGAGTATGGAAGATAAATATTCTAACCATTGTGCCACTACCTTATTGTTGTTTCTTTTATCAATCTTATAATGATATTAAATAGTTTCAATGAAAAACAATAAGTTACAATAATATTTAATTGCTTCTATTAATAAAACTACTAAGTTATAACTTATAACTAACATGCTTCTACAACAAATTTTAGCTCTCAATTACTAAAGTATAATTCATATAAACCCCAAATCATCGCTTGGGCATAAATACTAGTTTTTATTTAAAACTTTAAATTTTAATTAGTATATTAATATAAACTTAAAAAATAAACTTCTCCCACCCCCACCCCCCGCCCCCATGCTGCTATCAACCCCCACCCGCTCCCTGGCTGCTGCTATCAACCCCCACCAAACAGTAACTGGTTTTGCGGGCAGTGTGGACGGAGGACCCCAAGTGGTTGACGGACAGAAAGGTGGGGTGCGTGAACGGGGTAACTGGGAATGTGTGGTGGTTTCGTGCGTGGACAGAGGGAGGTGCATGCTTGGAGGCATTTGGCTCGTCGTCGGAGGGGACTGGGTGGGTGATAAGCGCTTTATTGTTCTTAATCATGCTTCATTTTTAGTTTCATTGCATGTAGAATAGAGCATTTTAGTTTTGCATTGCATGGGTTTTGATATCTTTGGTCCAAATTGTCGTTTCACTACTCGTTTAGTTGTTTTAGATGATTTCCAGGCTAACTAACAGGTAATTGGAGCGTTTTGGTCTTTGGAGACCTTTGGGTGGAGGCCTAGCTTTGGAGAAGCATGGGAGGAGGTCTACACAGTCGTGTGGCTTTTGACACGGCCGTGTAGCCTATCATTCATAGAAGCAGTAAAAGCCTTGTTTGAAGACTGGTTGGGCATGACACGGCCGTGTAGCATTTATTCCCTATGATCAGTTTGCAAACTGATTTCTGCTAAAGTTTGAAGACCAGGTCTACACGGTCGTATAGGTTTTGACACGACCGTGTAGTTATTTTTTTACCGTGGCAGTAGCTCTTGAAGATGCAAAGAAATATTGAAAGTCAGGTCTACACGGCCGTGTCGTTTTGGACACGACCGTGTAGACATTTTTCCACTGAAGGAATTAGCTTTGAAGAATGTTGAGGGTTATTGAAGAACAAGTCTACACGGCCGTGTCATTTTGGACACGACCGTGTCGACCTGATTTCAGGCTTTTGCCCCGTTTTTCCGTCTTAGTTTAATGAACCATATAAATAGTTTAGCGTTTTTTGGACTTATTATCTCATTACTTAGAACCTAATTACATAGCTTAAGACTCTAAACTCTCTCAAACTCCTAGTTTACTCATTATTGCAACTTTGAAGATTGAATTATTCATTCAATCCAAGTATATTTCTTTCAATCTCTTCTCTGTACTTTAATTGTTTTGTTAATCATGTTTAATTTCATTAATCTCTTTTGCTTTGAATCCATGATTAGTGAGTAGTTCATCATCTACGGTTTGGGCGAAAGTATGAATAAAGGGCTCAATGTAGATTGTTAGTGTTATTATGATTCAATTTGATGTTTATGCATTGAATTTGGTGTTTTGACACCCTAGGAATTAGGATAGATCTTGATCACATTTATGCTAGGGCACTTAGGGTTTCTATTGTTCTTAAATGAATTTTGATCCCTTTTGTCATTCCCATGTTTCGGCTTAGTTTCTAGGCCAGGGGATTGGGTAGGAATTAAGGGGGTCCTTTAATTAGGGGTTTTCCGATCTCAGTGAATCTTTTAATCAATTGACCAAAGACCATTCGAGAGAGGATTTGGTTGATTGATTAATCGATTACTCTTGAGGACCATTCGGGAGAGGACTCAAGTAATTTAGAGGGAGACTTAACCTTGAATTTTCATCGTTCTTGGATCGCTATCTTATTGATTATCGTTGTCTAGCCCAAGTTCATACGAGTAGCCCGTACTATAGTGTTTTCCTTATTATATTACATCTCTTACTTGATTATTAGTTTTTAATCTTTAGTTAGTTGGTAATTGTTAACTTTTCAATCTTACACCCCCATAAACCCTTCACTTAGGTAGTTTCGGACTTAGTAGACCTTAGTCAATCCCAATTTCCTTGTGGTTCGACCCTTGGCTTGCCATTACTACGTTCATAATAGTTGCTTGTTAGGATTATCAGTATTGTTTGTTAAGCGGTTCTTAGTGCCTTAAGGACACGCTAAAAATATCTTATCAAAATGGCGTCGTTGCCGGGGAAATTGTGCTATTGATTGAAGTTTACTTGAGTTTAGTATTGGTTAAGTGATTTTTGTTTTATTTTTGATTGTGTTGTTATTCGTTAACCCTCTGTTTAGCTTTGTTGTGTTACATGAGAAGGAGAACTCACGGTTCACCCATCTTACCTTTAGATCCGGAAATCAATCGCACCTTGCGAAAGCTTCGGGGAGGTTTGGAACGGTTGACCTTGGGTTCTGCGCCAGCTTCACCAATCTCAAGTTCAACAAGTGAAAGTGAATCAGACATGGGTGATGATAATGCACAGCTTTTCAGGGATTTCGGAAATCCGGGGTCCTATGTTTTACAGGGTGGAATTCGACTCCCCACAACCACTTCAAATTTCAGCATTCATCCTCAGTTTACACGGATGGTGAAAGCAGAGCAATTTTGTGGAGGGTTGGATGAGGATCTACTTGATCATCTTGATCGGTTTCTAGAGATTTGTGTTATGATAACGACGAATGATGTCTCTCCAGACTATATCAAGATGCATCTCTTCCGGTCTTCTCTTTCCGGAAAGGCAAAGTCTTGGCTCAAGAGCTTGCCTGCTAACTCCCTCACTACATGGGAGCAAGTTACACTGGCCTTTTTGAAGAAGTACTTCCCAGAGTCTAAAACCGCAGATATTAGGAGGAAGATCTCCTCCTTTGAGCAAGAATGCGATGAGACACTTCCGGAGGCTTGGGAAGGTTAGGGAGTTGATTCGTTCATGTCCTCACCATGAGTTCAATCAAAATCTACTCATGAGGTTCTTTTATGATGGTCTTGACCCCATGTCACGTGCTAATCTTGATGCTGGAGCGGGAGGTCAACTTTCTAAGATTCCGCAAGACCAATTAGAGTCCACCATAGAAGAAGTGATCAAGAACTACTCATGGGGTGGAATAAGGAGAGGTGCTCAACCTAAGAAGGGTGGCATGTTTGAGTTGGCCCCAATGGATCAAATTCAAGCGAAGATGGATCAACTTGACAAGAAGCTCTCTAAGATCACCCTTGCATCATCAAGTCCCTCACAGGTGAATGCTTTCTCTTGTAACATATGTGGTGGTACAACCCATGATTCATCTTGTTGTGGAGGATCTCAGTCAGAGCATGTGGCGGCGATGAATACTACAGGAGAGGGTTATCAAGGTAACCAAGGTTACAGAAGCAATCAACAAGGAGGTTGGAGACAACCTCAACAAGGATATAATCAAGGCTTCAACCAATCTCAACAAGGTTAGAATCTACCTCAACAAGGCTTTAATCAACCTCAACAAGGGTTCACTCAAAGCTACAATCAAGGTGGATCCTCCTCCCAAGGTTCCAATGCTTACTAAGCCCCTCATCAAAGATCCAACTTCCAAAAAGCCCCTCTAAAACCACCATTTCCTAAGCCAAATCCCGAACCTACTCCATCCTCCGACCCTACCTCCAAAATTCTCCAACAACTTCAAACCATAACCTAAACCCTTGCTCTACAAAGCCAAGCTCTTCAAAGCCATGACCAAAGGTTTCAAGAGTTACAAGCTCACAACAAAATGCTTGAAACCCAATTAGCTCAAGTGGTCGAGAAGAACCCCTCTAACCCCACAAATCAAATTCCAAGCCAACCTATTCCCAACCCTAACATTCATCAAGCCAAAGCCATCCATTTGAGGTCTGGAACGAACTATGAGGGCCCCAAGATGCCCATTGAGTGTGAGGAAAGTGAAGTTGAGTTGGCTGAGGATGACGCTCAAGGGGAAGAAATTGAGAGAGAGGTTGATGTTGAAAGAAGAGGAGAGGACAAGGAGATGGAGGAGACTCATGAGCAAGTTGGCGACAAAACTACATTGGCAACACCTCCTCGACCTAAGACCTATGTGTCACCGGTCCCATATCCTCAAAGGTTAGTGGAGAGGAAGTTGAGCGACAAATTCACTAAGTTCCTCAATGTCATGAAAAGCCTTCAAATTAACATCCCATTCCTTGAGGCCATGTCTCAAATGCCGGCCTATGCCAAGTTCTTGAAGGAGATCCTCTCCAACAAACAGAAGTTAGAATATGAGCTTATTACATTGTCGTACCAAGTGAGTGCTCTTGTGCAACGTGCTATGCCCAAGAAGCAAAGAGATCCTGGAAGTTTTACCTTGCCTGTGAAGATAGGTGACTTTGAGCCTAAGGGTGCGTTGGCCGATTTGGGGGCAATTGTGAGTTTGATGCCTCTTTCCATAGCCAAGCACCTTCACTTTCCTCTTCTACCTTCAAGGAAGACGTTCCAATTGGCAGACCGAACTGTTAGGGTCCCACATGGGGAGTTGGAAGATGTTCCAATCCAAGTTAGGCATGTGTTTGTGCCTTGTGATTTTGTGGTAATAGACATGGAGGAAGATTCTGAAACTCCTCTCATTCTTGGAAGGGAGACTCTTAAGACATTGGGCGCCGTGATAAACTGTAGAAATGACACCATCACTGTAAAGGTCGCCAATGAAAAAGTTGTCTTTGAGTTCTCCAAGACATTGAGGAAGCCTATGATTGAAAGGGTTTGCCGAGTTAGTCAAGTGGAGAGTGAGATGGAGGGTTTTGAGAGGGTAGTTCACACTGATGATGAGTTGTATGCTTCTATCACTGAGGAGCCGAGTTTAAATATGGAAAAGGTGAAAGAGTTCTCTATGCTTCTCGACAGTGCTACCGTTGAGGAAACACTTGGGTCGGGATTTGAGGTCCTAACCACTTTCGTTGCTAAGGAGGAGAGTGCTAAGCCTCCTCCTAAGGTAGAGTTCAAACCCTTTCCCCCCTCCCTTAAATATGTTTTCCTTGATGATGAATGTGCTTATCCCGTATTGTCAATTCGGCTCTTGATGATATCTCCGTATTGAAGTTGATTGAGATATTGAGAAAATATAGGGATATCATTGGGTACTCGATTGATGACCTTAAGGATATAAGTCCTTCTCTTGATATGCATCGATCCATCTCACCGATAGTAATGCATCCTCCATTGAGCCTCAAAGAAGACTTAATCCCAACCTCAAAGAGGTGGTGAAAAAGGAGATTATGAAATGGCGTGACCCGGGAATCATCTATGCTATTTACAATAGCAAATGGGTGATCCCGATTCACGTGGTTCCTAATAAGGGAGGCATGACTATTGTTGAGAATGAGAAAGGGAAACTATTTCTACTAGAACTGTCACTGGGTGGAGAGTTTTCTTAGATTATAGAAAATTGAATAAGTCCACCCGTAAAGATCACTTCCCTCTCCCTTTTATTGACCAAATGTTGGAAAGGCTTGCTCGTCATTCACACTTTTTTTTCTTGATGGTTATTCCGGATTATTTCAAATTCCGATTCATCCGGATGATCAAGAGAAAACCACCTTTACTTGCCCTTATGGGACATTCGCTTATCGAAAGATGGCTTTTGGTTTGTGTAATGCCCCATCTACTTTTCAAAGGTGTATGACGACAATCTTTTCTGACATGTTGGAGTATTCTATTGAGGTTTTCATGGATGACTTTAGTGTAACATCTCCGATATTTTAAATAATAAATTTTTAGATTATGCTTAATTTAATGAATATTAGACAGTAGCGGAAATACTGTCCATCGGAGTATTACTTTTTAACCACAATAAAAGGTTGTCTAATCATCATAAATAGAGATTGATTCTCTAATTATTATCCATTGTGAGGTTATGAGCCTCTTACAACTCAAGTCATCAAACGACGCAATTCTTAGTAGAGAATGATAACAAAAGATCATAATCCTATCCCGTTAACCACCCGCATCAATAGCTTTCTTCACCTGCAAAATACATATAAGGGGTCCACAATCAGTGGGGGAGCAACTAGCAGTCCTCCCAGGTTAACCGAGATCAAATAAGCTAATTACAGAAATTAACATCGACTATAGAAATCGCAAACCATAATAAACATTCACAACATCGTTAATAATTGTAGTTTCTCTTTAAAACAATAATATACTGAAAATAACCATTTGCATCAAAATAGACTCAATTACCGAATTCAAATACTATTCCCAAATAATAACTCAACACAACATCACAACAACCTACGTTAAGGGGAGAAATGAACGTAAGTGGATAAATGTACACCCAGCTCAGTGTACAACTACCCACGGTTCCTACATGATAGAAGTATTAGGACACGCACACCCTGCTTAGCATACAGAATCCTATGTCTAAGAAATGGCCATAACTCCCAGTGCTAGTTTCAACGCACCCAGCTCAGTGCGCCGTACCCTGCTCAGTACAACCTAACACTAGACGACAACTAATATCAAAGCAGACTTACGTGCCCAGCTCAGCACGCAAGTTAACTCTATGTACCCTGCTCAGTACAAGAGCGACAGTTCATACCAAGGGACCCAGCTCAGCCCCATAGGATTTCTCTTCCTTGACAAAACAAACTGTGTACCCAGCTCAGTACAAAGGTAATGACTCAATAAAATATCATTTTAAAATATCTCTATGTACCCAACTCAGTAGAAAGGAAAAATCATCTCAACAATAGCATCAATATAAATAAATTGTAATAGTAAATATGAGATTTCAAATAAATTTTTATTTAAAATCCAAAACACACAAACCCTGTATTATTGGTATAAGTGGAACGAATCCAACTTAATATAAATTCAACAGCATTTGGTTTGAAAATGCACAATTTGCATATTTCATTAGATTCAAAATACACAAACTTTGTATCATTGGCATAAAGTAGAACGAATCTAACTTGATATCAACACCACAATATTTGGTTTGAAATATATAATTTGAATCATATATTAAACCCCAAAATACACAAATCTTGTATTATTGGCATAAGCGGAACCAATCCAACTTAATATCAACTCAATAATATTTGGTTTGAAAATATATATATCTTGAACTATATAAATCCCAAAATACACAAATATTATATTATTAGCATAAGTGGAACCAATCCAACTTAATATTAACTCAACAACATTTGGTTTGAAAATATATATTTTGAACCATATATTAAATCTCAAAATACACAACTATTGTATTATTGGCATAAGTGGAACCAATCCAACTCAATATCAAGTCAACAATATTTGGTTTGAAAATATGTAATTTGTCAAAAGTGACATTAAAGTCATAATAAAATTCAAATGAATTTGTTTACAAATTATCAACTTACATAATTTAATTTGATGAAATTCGAAAAGAATAATTTTTCTTAGACTCTCTTTAAATAAAATCACTTTATAAAATTAATTTAACATAAAACAACTTTTAAAATTAGTCTTAAAGTTGCTGCAATTTTCTGAAAAACACAAAGTGTTTTCGGCAATTAGGTTTTTATTAAACAACAATTTTGATTTTTAAAACCATTAAATCCAATCATAATCATCTAAATCATTTTAAATCAATTAAGCCACGAAATACATAGTATTTAGCTAAATATTATCAATTTTATTTTGGTTAAAAGGACAAGCTAAAATTTATAGTTTTTTAGAATGAAATAATTTACTAATCGATAAATAATTCAACATATTTACACAACAAGTCAAGTAAATTAATCAAGATCATAAAATAAATAATATAAATAATATATAAAGTAATTTAACAAATTTTCGTGCACATAGAAAAATTTCATAAATTATATTTAATTTTCAACACTAAAATACTTTCGGTAATAATTACACAATTAACAAATTAATTACTATAATTCAAATAGAATCACACCAACCAATTTTCAACAAGAAAGAGTATATATCCATTCCAAAATAAGCATCTATCCGACATATGGAAAAGGTGAAAGAGTTCTCTAATTCTTGGAAGGGAGGCTCTTAAGACATTGGGCGCCGTGATAAACTGTAGAAGTGACACCATCACTGTAGAGGTCGCCAATGAAAAAGTTGTCATTGAGTTCTCCAAGACATTGAGGAAGCCTATGATTGAAAGAGTTTGCCGAGTTAGTCATGTGGAGAGTGACATGGAGGGTTTTGAGAGGGAAGTTCACATTGATGATGAGTTGTATGCTTCTCGACAGTGCTACCGTTGAGGAAACACTTTGGTCGGGATTTAAGTTCCTAGCCACTTCCGTTGCTAAGGAGGAGAGTACTAAGCCTCCTCCCAAGGTAGAGTTCAAACCCCTTCCCCCCTCCCTTAAATATGTTTTCCTTGATGATGAATGTGCTTATTCCGTTATTGTCAATTCGGCTCTTGATGACATCTCCATATCGAAGTTGATTGAGATATTAAGAAAATATAGGGATATCATTGGGTACTCGATTGATGACCTTAAGGGGATAAGTCCTTCTCTTTATATGCATCGATCCATCTCACCGATAGTAATGCCTCCTCCATTGAGCCTCAAAGAAGACTTAATCCCAACCTCAAAGAGGTGGTGAAAAAGGAGATTATGAAATTGCGTGACGCGGGAATCATCTATGCTATTTCCGATAGCAAATGGGTGAGCCCGATTCACGTGGTTCCTAAGAAGGGAGGCATGACTATTTTTGAAAATGAGAAAGGGGAAACTATTTCTACTAGAACTGTCACTGGGTGGAGAGTTTCCATAGATTACAGAAAATTGAATAAGTCCACCCGTAAAGATAATTTCCCCCTCCCTTTTATTGACCAAATGTTGGAAAGGCTTGCCCGTCATTCACACTTTTGTTTTCTTGATGGTTATTCCGGATTATTTCAAATTCCGATTCATCCGGATGATCAAGAGAAAACCACCTTTACTTGCCCTTATGGGACATTCGCTTATCGAAAGATGGCTTTTGGTTTGTGTAATGCCCCATCTACTTTTCAAAGGTGTATGACGGCAATCTTTTCTGACATGTTGGAGGATTCTATTGAGGTTTTCATGGATGACTTTAGTGTGTACGGTTCCTCTTTTGACACATGTCTTGCTAATCTTGAATGTGTGTTGAAAAAGGTGTCAAGAGAAGAACCTAGTCTTGAATTGGGAAAAGTGTCACTTCATGGTTGAAGAGGGCATTGTTCTTGGTCATAAAGTGACTAGCAAGGGCATTGAGGTAGATCTGGCAAAGGTTTCGGTAATAGAGAAACTCCCGCCACCAAATTCGGTGACGGGAGTTCGTGCTTTCCTTGGGCACGGGGTTTTTTACCGGCATTTCATCAAGGGCTTCTCTAAAATAGCCAAACCATTGACGAATCTACTTCAAAAGGATGTTGATTTTAGGTATGATGAGTCTTGTATTGAGGCATTTCAAACCTTAAAAAGAGCCCTCAATTCTGCTCCTATTGTGCAAGCTCCTAATTGGAGCTTGCCTTTTGAACTAATTTGTGATGCTAGTGACTTTGCAGTGGGAGTTGTCCTTGGCCAACGCCAAGAAGGGAAGCTCCATGTGATAGCCTATGCAATTAGGACTTTGGATGATGCACAGCGGAACTATGCTACTACGGAAACGGAGATGTTGGCCGTATTGTTCGCATTTGATAAATTCCGTTTATACTTGACTTGCAACAAGGCTATTGTCTACACGGACCATTCTGCGGTCCGCTACCTAATGAGCAAAAAAGATGCAAAGTCAAGGCTCATTAGGTGGGTTCTACTTCTCTAGGAATTTGATTTTGAGATGAAGGAGAAGAAGGGGACGGAGAACTTGGTAGATGACCATCTCTTTCACCTCTCCCTTGATGAGAGAGATGATGATCTCAAGGATGCCCCTATCAATGATGATTTAAAGTAAGAACACCTCTTTCCTATCATAAACAATGAGGTCCCATGGTTCGCGGACTTTGCGAACTACTTAGCTTGTGGGATTGAACCTCATGGTCTTACTTCTTAGCAAAGGAAGAGCTTCTTCAAGGAAGTGTGTAGATACTATGGGGACGACCCTATATTGTTTAAGAAGTGTGTTGACTCTGTTTTTAGGAGGTGCGTACCCAATCATGAGATTCATTCTGTGTTGAATCATTGCCATACTTTGGCATGTGGAGGACATGGTGGAGCGGACAAAACTATTGCTAAGGTGCTCCAAAGTGGTTTGTTTTGGCCTCACATGCAAAAGGATGCTAGGGGATTTGTTTTGAGTTGTGATAGGTGTCAACGAAGCGGTGGAATCACCAAGATAAACGAGATGCCGCAACAAAATATTCTAGAGGTTGAGCCCTTTGATGTGTGGGGAGTTGACTTCATGGGACCCTTTGTTCCATCTATGGGGAACTTGTACATTCTTGTAGCAGTGGACTATGTGACCAAGTGGGTCGAAGCTATCGCTTCCCCCACTAACGATCACAAGGTAGTCAGAAACTCTTGAAAAAGATCATTTTTCCTAGATTTGGGGTGCCTCGTGTGTTGATAAGTGATGGGGGTTTGCACTTTGCTAAGAAGCAATTAGAAGCTCTTTTGAAGAAGTATGGGGTCAATCATAAGGTGGGACTTCCATACCATCCCCAAACTCAAGGCCAAGTTGAGGTCTCGAATCGAGAGGTGAAGAATGTGCTTGAGAGAGTGGTAACCAAGACTAGGAAGGATTGGTCTTTGAGGCTAGATGATACTCTTTGGGCTTTTCGCACCGCTTTCAAAACTCCTATAGGCACCACCCCCTATCGTCTTGTGTATGGGAAGGGTTGTCACTTGCCCGTTGAACTTGAACATCGAGCTTGGTGGGAAATCAAGTAGCTTAATATGGATCTTACTTTGGTGGGGAAAGCTCGAAAGGAGAAGTTGGTGGAACTAGAGGAGCTACGCTTTGATGCTTATGAGAGTTTGCGCTTGTATAAGGAGCAAACAAAAAAAATGGCACGACCAAAGGATACAATAAAGAGAGTTTTGGGTTGGGGACAAAGTCTTGTTGTTTAACTCAAGGCTTAAACTTTTTCCCGAAAAGCTTAAATCAAAGTGGTCGGGGCCATTTGAAGTAGTGAAAACCACCCCCTATGGAGCATATGAAATTGTTGGCGATGAGAGTCCCTTTCTGGTAAATGGTCAACGCTTGAAGCTCTACCACGACAACCACATCATTGGTTTCGTGGGTTGTTTGTTACTTGGCTCTCCCGAGCACCATCATTCAGAGGTGAGTCCTCTTAGTCAAGCTAATGACTTTAAAAAAGCGCTTCTTGGGAGGCAACCCAAGCCTTTTAGATCTTTTTTTCATTTCTCTTATTTTTCTTTCTTTTAGGACTAAGTAGTTTGATTTGATTTTGTTTTATTTTATTTTATTTAGTTTAGTTTAGTCTCTTTTTCCTTTATTATAAAAAAAATAAAAAATAAAAATAGAAAATGAAAAAAAAAGAAAGGCAATACAAAAAACGAGAGAATGCAGAACTGCAGGTCTACACAGCCGTGTCGATTTCGACACGACCGTGTAGCTCTGCAGTTCAAAACATTCTACCTGCTGGAGTTCTGGGCAACACGGCCGTGTCAAAATCGACACGACCGTGTACCCCTGCTGCTGCTGATATTAAACACGGGGAAGGAGGGTTATTTCCCTTATAATCTTTCTACATATTTTCGAACCCCCTCCCTACTCTCACTCAAACCCTCCCTTCTCTACTCCAATCTCCCTCACTACTCACTTATTTAACACCAATTCACCACCAATGTCACTCCTTTCCTCTCAAATCTTCATCACCTACCTCTATTCATCCCTTTCTCTTCACAAATCAAATTTTTCCACAAACCCTAACTTCTCCAATCAATTTGGGGAAAGTGTTTGGTGACGAATTTCTTTGCAATTGAAGGGCACTCTTCACTCTACACCATCATCTACCATCGCCAAAGGTTCATTTGTGGGATTTACTCCCACCATTAAAGCGGTATACACTTTCCTCTCTTGATTTCTTACTTTTTGTTTGAAATTATTGAAGTTAGTTGTTGGATTGTGGTTTGTTGATTGTTGATACTTGATTTGGGTTGTATTGAGTGGTGTTGTTTGTTGTTTATTGAAGAACTTCTTGTTATGGGATTATTGTGCTTGTGGTGAGTCTAGTTGACCCTAGATTTGGGTGGTTGTTTTTCTTGAATTGTTGTTTGGACTTGTGTGCAATTTGTCATGCTTTTTTTACCATAGCTTTGTGATTCATTGACATAATGGCCTCTAGTAGCCGAAGAAACCCTACAAGGCAAACAAGCACATCGAACCTTCGCAACCAATCACCACCACCACCACCACCACCACCTATCCATCCTCCACAAATAGACACACTTGGGATCAATTTCACCAATCCGAACATCTTAGAGCCTTCATGAGACTTAGTAGGAGACAAGTTCGCCCCACCAAATTCTACGATGAGAATGTCGTCGCAGCCCTTTGGGTTCAAGGCGACGTTCAACAACTTTTCTATGGTGTGGGGTGGACCACTTGGCTTAACTTGCATGCCCTCACCTATAAAAGTCTTACCTTGTAATTCCTCTCTACACTTTCCGTTCTTAGAAGGGAATGGAGTAGGAACTCTAGGACTATGACCTTCAACCTCCTAGGCCGGACCTACACAATGAACATAGGGGCGGTGAATGATGTCTTTGGGTGGCCAAAGGGTGGGGTCATCGGGCCAAAGAGTGCATGGGTGTCATCTTACGATGAACAATTCTTTTGGCAACAATTGACTGCCCGTTCACCCTACATTTCTAGTTCGGCCAAGGCCTCCCATCTTGTGAGTCTAGGGTTCCGAGTGTCCCATAGGGTGATCAGTAGCACCATATTTGCCAGAGCGGATAGTGCGGGAGTGGTTGTCGCCCGTGAGCTCTACTTTCTCCATCATATGACCGTGGGAGACACTAGACTAAACCTTGGGGCTTGGGTTATGGAGCACCTAGAGGATGTGGCCCGTAAGGGGTCCGGCGACATTGTGGTGGGGGGAATGATTACTATACTTGTTATTTCTTGTGGTGTTGATTGTGCAGGTTTACAAGCTGTTCCAGGATCCATGCTACTCGACCTTAGTTCTTATCATACCATGCAATGGATCACCCCCTTGGGCCCGAACAATGTGTATGTTTGGAAGGTCAACAATCAGAAGTATGTCATCCTTCCAGACACCTCAAAAACCCCCATTTATGACCAAGCCAACTGGGTTTTCGAACCATATTTTGAGTGTCAATGAGGTTGGCGAGGCCGATATGGAAGTGGATGAAGGAGAAGAAGGAAAAGGAGATAGAGGAGACAGTGCACAGGCCCCCCAAGGGACATTTTGTTATATGGAGCAGCAGCTGGCTTACCTCCAACAGGGCAGGGAGGCTTACGAATGGACGTTCAGTCCCTCAGGTCTGATGTTCGTTCCTTACAGGATTCCCAGTCCACTACTCAGCAGTACTACCAATCCTTGCAGGAGAGTTTCTCCGCGATGACCTCGGAGTTCTGAGGGCTTCGCTCTGATTTGCAGGATTGGGGTAGGCACAGTGGCTGGTATCCTGGTAGCTCTAGCTCCCACCCCCTCTCGACCAGTGAGTCGAGTTTCTCCCCCCCCCTTGCTTTTGTTATCATTAGCCTATCCACAGTGAGGACATTGTGTAGTTTAGCTTGGGGGAGGATGTATATATTAGTTGCATTGTTAGCTTGCATGTTTAGATTTTGAATCTCATTTAGTTTGCATGTATGGGACTACTGTTGGCACATTTTCTGAGAAACTTGTTTGATATATTCATTACAGCTCTTCAGCATTACTTTGCAGTTGATTCATGATTCTTCGTAGCATAATTGTGATTCGATTGATTGGTTGTGGTAAGACTGTTTGATCAACCTTTGGTTGGCTTTAACCTTATTGTGCAGACAAATTGACCTTGGTGAGCTTCTGTGCCTAATAATTGACGTATCTATGTCAGTTCTATTCTTTCGTGTGTGTTTAGTTCCTCACTTGTATTGATCTTGACTTTGACCTTGTACTCATTGAATATTTGATGGTATGGACATCTTGACATGATTGAGGCGTTTATTTCTTGATCTTAGCTCCAGAGCTATTCAAATTGACATATTTTCCCCCTCTAGTTCCGTTGAGCCTTTATGACTATTGTTTCATTCATCACACATATTACAAACCCTTGGCCTCATTGAGTTCTTGTCCCAAGCCTAGCTTGGGGGAGCGAGCATTGGTTTTGGGTCATATTGTACTTCATGATGTATGTGATGTGAGGCTTAGTTGAAGGAAAATGAAATTAGTGAGCTTTCTGATTGACTTTCGGATATAGTTCAAAGAAAAATAAGAAAAATTCTAAAAAAGAAAAATAAAAGAAAAAAAATGAGCTTATTCGAAAGAAAAGAAACAAAAAGGGTTCTATTTGAGTTGTATGAGCAAAAAGTGGTATTGTAATGTTTTGAGATTGTTGTTATTGAGTGGATATGTGGAGACCACGTTTGGTCGTGTTTTCTGTGAATATGCTCCTCCTTGTAGGCTTTTCCACCACATTCCCAGAACATTATTCTTACCCCTAACCTAAGCCCCATTACAACCCTTGAAAGTCCTCTCGATCATTATGTGTTGTATTATTGGATTGGAGGTGAGTCAAAAGGTCAAGGTTAAAGAGTATGTGCTACTTTGAGTCGATTCAAACTAGGTTGAGAGTCATTGACTAGCCATAAACACATGAGAGTTTGAGTGAACTTATCTATAGTGAGGTCTGTCAGGTTCAGTTAAGTCCAGCTTGGGAGAGATAGGTTGTGGTATGATTGGTGAGTTGATTGCGTTACATGACGTGCTATGAGGCTTTGTTGGTGCTCATTGGATGCTTGGTTTATGTAATGTCAATATCTCTCGTGTTGTTGATTGTGTGTTTGACCCTGTTGTAGTCCCATATTGTAGGTCATCTTACGCTTCCTGTGTCTATTGTTTGTTCGCTTGAGGACAAGCAATTGGATTAGCTTGAGGGAGTTTGATAAGCACTTTATTGTGCTTAATCATGCTTCATTTTTAGTGTCATTGCATGTAGAATAGAGCATTTTAGTCTTGCATTGCATGGGTTTTGATATCATTGGTCCAAATTGTCGTTTCACTACTCATTTAGTTGTTTTGGATGATTTTCAGGCTAACTAACAGGTATTTGGAGCGTTTTGGTCTTAGGAGACCTTTGGGTGGAGGCCTAGCTTTGAAGAAGCATGGGAGAAGTTCTACACGGTCGTGTGGCTTTTGACACGGCCATGTAGCCTATCGTTCATAGAAGTAGTAAAAGCCTTGGTTGAAGACTGATTGGGCATTTTCAGGAGGACACGGCCGTGTAGCATTTATTTCCTATGATCAGTTTGCAAACTGATTTTTGCTGAAGTTTGAAGACCAGGTTTACACGGTCGTGTAGGTTTTGACACGACCGTGTAATTATTTTTCTACCGTGGCAGTAGCTCTTGAAGATGCAAAAAAATATTGAAAGTCAGGTCTACACGGCCGTGTCGTTTTGGACACGACCGTGTAGACATTTTTCCACGGAAGCAGTTAGCTTTGAAGAATGCTGAGGGTTATTGAAGAACAGGTCTACACGGCCGTGTCGTTTTGGACACGACCGTGTCGACCTGATTTCGGGCTTTTGCCCCGTTTTTCCGTCTTAGTTTAATGAACCATATAAATAGTTTAGCGTGTTTTGTCGACTTATTATCTCATTACTTAGAACCTAATTACAGAGCTTAAGACTCTAAACTCACTAAAACTCCTAGTTTACTCATTATTGCAACTTTGAAGATCGAATTATTCATTCAATCCAAGTATATTTATTTCAATCTCTTCTCTTTACTTTAATTGTTTTGTTAATCATGTTTAATTTCATTAATCTCTTTTGCTTTGAATCCATGATTAGTGAGTAGTTCATTATCTAGGGTTTGGGCGAAAGTATGAATTAAGGGCTTAATGTAGATTGTTAATGTTATTATGATTCAATTTGATGTTTATGCGTTGAATTTGGTGTTTTGACACCCTAGGATAGATCTTGATCACATTTATGCTAGGGAACTTAGGGTTTCTATTGTTCTTAATAGAATTTTAATCCCTTTTGGCATTCCCATGTTTCGAATTAGTTTCTAGGCCAGGGGATTGGGTAGGAACTAAGGGGGTCCTTTAATTAGGGGTTTTCCGATCTCATTGAATCTTTTGATCAATTGACCAAAGACCATTCGAGAGAGGATTTGGTTGATTGATTAATCGATTACTCTTGAGGACCATTCGATAGATGACTCAAATAATTTAAAAGGAGACTTAACCCTGTATTTTCATCGTTCTTGGATCGTTATCGTATTAATTATCGTTGTCTAGCCCAAGTTCATACAAGTAGCCCGAACTCTAGTGTTTTCCTTATTATATTACATCTCTTACTTGATTATTAGTTTTCAATCTTTAGTTAGTTGGTAATTGTTAACTTTTCAAACTTACACCCCCAAAAACCCTTCACTTAGGTAGTTTTGGACTTAATAGACCTTAGTCAATCCCAACTTCCTTGTAGTTCGACCCTTGACTTGCCATTACTACGTTCATACTAGTTGCTTGTTAGGATAATAAGTATTGTTTGCTAAGTGGTTCTTAGTGCCTTAACAACACGCTAAAAACATCTTATCAGTGGGGTGGCTCGTCGTCGGAGGCGTCTGGGTGGTTTCATGGCTGGGGGAAAGGAGGAAGGGTGGTGTGGCTCCAGTGGCCATGAAGAGGGATGGGGTCTTTTTTAATCTTTTTGTTTATAATTGTTTTAAAAAAAAGTTATTTATGATAACCAATAACTAAATAACACGTGTCTCATTTAACCTCTTCTTTACGTTAAATCCGGTTTTACCCCATTAAAATAATTGGAGTATAAAGGTTGCATTATTCCAGAATAATTAAAAGGTTGCATTATTATTTGTGAATCGTCAAAAGGTTGAATTATTCTTGGCAATTTTTCCGTAATTTAATCTATATCTATAAAGTTATAAGAATGATGAAAGTGGATTGTTAAGAATTCATAACACTTTTTAACACGTAATTTTGTCATAAATTTCTAAACAAATATCGTTTTAGTTACACTTCTACGCTTTGACTATTATAACTTGTCGTGACATAAAATTTGATCATATAAACATCTTTATATTCTTACAGTAGTTCTTCATACAATGGACATACTTGTTCTAAAACTTATTATCAAATCTCTATAAACAACTTGCTATGCATTCTTAATATAAGTGTTCTATACTCCCTCCGTCCTATATTATCACTTGATACACTTCTCATATTCGTCCGGCCCATATTACTTCATACACTTCTAAAAATAGCATGATCCTATACTAAAAATATATTTTTTTATTATGGGATGGTTCCATTATCCTATTGCATTCTCTCTCTTTAGCTCTTTATTTTGCTTTTGCAATACACTCATAGCCCATATTTGTCTCACATTATACTTTATGGACTTAAATATCAAACAACTAACTACTCACAGTAAAATAAACAAGTCAAAAACACTCTTAAAAATCTGTGTCGATCAAGCTATATCAAGTAATATGGGATGGAGAAGTACTTTATACATAATCTAAAAGGGGTGAAGTATACAAAAACAATTATTGTATGCAATTTTAAAAATGAGCATTCTATAGTAAATTTTGGTGTTTGCAAAACCATGACGACCCTCTGTATTGGTAAAAATATACTCCCTGCAGCCTCTGTCCCATAATACTTTCGACACTCACTACGCCACGTAACCGTATATGATTAGTTCATGTTTTAACAAATTCCATCTTGTGGGGATTCAGCCAGGTTGATTCAACATATAGTTAATTACATATGGGCCCCAAGCCCAAGAATATCTCATGTCGATCACAGCCTGACCAAATGCAACTACATCTTCAACACGCATGATCTTTTTCCAAGACCCATTCTTGAACAACGACTCACCAAGAGCCTTTATGCTGTTACATACATGTGCCTCCACATCTCGATTTATGTGCCAAGTACAAAGAAGATGAGCTGTATCAGGGAAGACGGTACGGATGGTCCTATAAAACCCATCTCACGTTTAGTGAAAATGGATGTAGGCATAATTGTTAGAATCGTGATCCTCTATGATTCAAATATGGACAAACGATTCTACTTACGATTCCACACAATTCTATAACTTTCTTTTAACTAGCGAAAACTTAACAAATTTATAGTAGCGAAAACAACACAACTACTACTAACATATATTATCAATTATCATTATATTAATGGTTAAACAATTATTAATTTTATTTTTGACCTTTGAAACATATGATATATGTCTAATATTTGGATTATGTGTGTTCTTAGCATCTTACGATTCTACGATTTGATTCTATGATTCGATTCTGAGAGGCCCTTACGATCCAAAGTATAATCCCGATTTTGACAATCTTGGATGTAGGATTAACGCCCACACCGATCAAATTAGATAAGCAGTTCAAAATCCATGTATGACTACCAGGTGTCTCGTCCCTAATAATGGCATACGCAACCAGGAAGTTATGAGTACAAGGAGAGACACCAATTATTTCAAAGAATGGCATCCTGTAACGGTTTGTCTTGTATGTGGAAAAAACCAACAACTCAAGGATAAGTACGAATCAACTTACATCCTTCTAGATGTGCCATGAATGCATGAGTGAGAACTTTATCGCCATCATCGGCAGTCCATCAGACGTATTTCACAAATCTTTTGAGGTGCAGAAATTGTTCAATTGAAGATTGACGTCATTTTGTTCCATCTTGTAATAGTACCTTTCATTATAAACATGCTTGATGGTAAAATGACAATCAGGAAAGTGATCGATGACTGCCCTATGTATGTTCATTGGTTTGGTTTGGGCATCTGTCAACCTTCGTACTAATGCCTTAGCCTCTTCGGAAAGACCACTCCTACGTCCATGACCCTCGGCATACACCACAAAGCATGGTTATGAAAACCTTAATCAGTTTGCGTAGTCCGAATAAACTACCTTTCAGTTTCCAAATTCTCTTGTATAACAATCTGGAAAGGACAACCACAATACTGCATAGAAGTATTAGGACGTTTTTCTAAATTCAAATCTGTAAAATTTCCTTTATATTGTGTATCCCGTGAGCATTTACAGTGAAGACGCTAAGAGCCACCATCATTTCGTTTCCAAGAATACCTCACTATTGTAAATCCTATTCCTAGAGCCATTGCATCAAAATAAGCAAAGGCCTCCATCACCGTCATTACTCGAGTATGACCCATATTTCAAGAATAACTTATTTTTAGCTCATTATATTACATTATGGTATCATTTATAAATAATTATTGTGTCATTATCATTTTTTTCCAACAATTTTCCATGCATATATACAATATTATTTGATTAACTAAACAACGTTTCATTTAATTGTACATGCAAAATTTCCTATATATACTATTTCTACATTATGATATTATTTAAAAATAATTATTATAGGGTTTTTCCCAATGGTATGCCTTAATTATTGAAGATTTTCAATGGTATGCCCAGTGTTTTTTATTCCCAATGGTATGCCTGAATTTTTGTTAGTTTCCCAAATGTGATGTTATTAACAGAAATTGTTAGATTTAACCCCAAATCATACATTAAAACATAATTAAACTCATAATAATAATAATTAAACAAATAATAATAATTAAACAAATAACAAAGACACAACCAGCACTCCCCCGCCACCCCCTGCCCAGCCACCCACCCCGTACCCCCTCCCTTTCGAACCCCCCGACACAACAGCACAACAGCCGCCGTCGTCTCTTCCCTCGAACCACGAACCAATCAAACCAATCGAACCCCTCAAACCACACCATGAACCAATCGAACCCTTGAACCACGAACCATGAAACAGTCGAACCCAAAACTTCAAAACCCCAAATCGAGCTTTGGTGAGTCAATTAAGGGCTTTGGTGGTTGTGCATTAGTTATTTCGCATGTGGGTGGTTCGATTAAGGGTTTCGGTGGTTGAGCGGTGGTGATTTGAACTGTTGTGCGATGGTGGCTCTGTGTAATGTTGGTTGTTTGGGTGGTTTTGGGCGGCATTTGGTAGTGATAGGGATGGTTGGGGGTTCGAAGGGGTTGGTTGGGGTGGTTGAGGGGGTTCGAAGGTGTTAGTTGGGTGGCTGGGGGTTTTCGAAGGGGGTGGCTGGGGTTGCTGGAGTTTTTCGAATTTGGGGTTGGTGGTTCGATTTGGTTGGTGGTGGCAGCTCAATCTCGGCCATTTTGGGGGTGGTGGAGTTGAAAGGGAGTGGTGGTGGGCGGTGGCGGCTATGCGGTGCAGTTAGGGCTGGTGGTGGTGCCGTGCAATTGAGTGACTCACAGTTGAGTGATGGTGGTGGATGATTAATGGTGGTGGCAGATTAATTGTGGGGATTCGTAGTATTATTATTATTATTATTATTATTATTATTATTATTATTATTATTATTGAAAAAGGACAAAAATCATACAACCTACAAGAAATTAGTGGGCAACCGAGATACAATCTGGGAACCCACTCCTCTAGCTATAGCAAACCCTATCCTAGTGAAAATATGGGCAGCAGCACAAGCCCCTATATCCTATGTCTTCGAGAAGTTCTGAACCCGCTTCAGCAACGCAATAGCCACCTTATCCAATTCCCCAAGAGAAGAAAAGGAAAAGGGAAGGAAGTCATACCCAATAGCTCGACAACGAGCTTCACTATTACATCATACACATAAGCTACAAAAGGCTACAAGATATTAAAAAATTACAAAGCTGCTAATAATAGTGGAGTGCTATTCAATGTACAACATCGTTGTTACATTGAATATTAAAGATACTTTGACTGTTTGTAGTGGGGTTTGGTTTATAAATATTATGGACAACCCCACGACAAATTGTAGTTTGCTTAGAAGCACACATCAACCCATGCTTTAAGGTAATTATTATTATTATAATAATAATCATTATTATGGTAATATTAATTTACTTCTTAGACATAATTGTTATTATATCATCATCATCAAGTATTGATATATTAATACGAATAATGGTAATTACTCATTATTAATTATTATTATTATCAGTAATTATTATTTAGAAAATTAATTTATCATTATTATTATTTATAACATCATTTTATAATATCAAAATAATATTATCATTTTTAGTTAAATATGATTCTAAATTATTAATTATTAATTATTATTACTTAGAATTATAATTACTTTTTTTAATATTCATAATAATTATTATTTAATTATTATTTGAATATATATTTCAATTCAATTCAGTTCATTTCAGTTCAGCTCCAATAAGTTTAGTTCAGTTCACTTCAGTACAGCTCCAACAAGTTCAGTTCAGTGACAATTAGACGAAGAGAACAAGCCCTAAGTATTATCTAGTACTATTATCTTTCAAAGTACTAAAAGTAAATAATAATTATAAAAATTAATTATAAAAATAATAATATTGATAATAATTACTATTATACTTCCTCTGTTTCGCAATACTCGCAACATTAGCATAGTAACCACTATTAATCTATCAAACTTATGTTATATTTTTTCACAAGTGTATAAGAATAAATATAGTCAAGTGAGGTCTTATTTGATTCGTCTTAATGCATACTATTATAATATCAACTTTTTATAATTTTTACTTATCAATAATTAGAGATATTAAGGTTCAAAGTATTGCATTGGATAGTGTGAAAACAAGAAACGTTGCGAGTATTGCAAAACGGATGAAGTATATGTTAATGTCATAAGTTTAATTATTTTTATTATTCAATATTAATTATATTATTCTACTTGTTATTATTATTAGGATTACTCAAAACTAATTTGGTAACCCTGATGGAGCCATCTTCATGGGCCCGACATAAGCTACAAGGTCGGCCAACGTTGAACCGACCCGCAACCAAGGGATTTGTAAAATATAAGTCAATGTTTAGAAGGTGCACCAGGATGTACCATAGGTACACCAAGGATTTATTAGACAATTTTTAAAAAGAAAGACAAAAGAAACAAAACAAAATCCCTCCTCATGGTCGATTCAAAAGATTTTTTTAAAAATAAAAAATTCCTAATCGATTGTGATTCTATTTTTTAAAAAAAAATTATATTTTTCCTCTCTTCTCTATTTGCTTATACGTTATTTTTTTTTTAGGAAGCCGTTAATGTTTTATCTTCTTCTTCCTCTATAATTCATTGAAAAAAAATTGTTCTTCACATAAAAAATATAAATGTCTAGCTTAGTTATTTTTATATATAGCACATTTTTTTTGCACAATAGTAAGTTTTTTATAGGTTAAGCATAATTTTATTAATATAGTACATATTATTACAATTGTTTGTTTTAATTTGGATTTTTATTTTAATAACTAACACATGTTGTTTTGCACAATATTAATAGTTCTTTTTGTATGTTCAACATAATTTTTTATTATATAATAGTACTTGTTTTAAAATGGATTGTTATTTTAATATATAATAAATATTCTTTTGCACATTATTAATAGTTCTTTTTATATGTGCTAAGCATAATTTTTTTATGATGTAATTCATGCTATTAAAATTCTTTGTTAAAATGGATTTTTATTTTAATACATAACTCCATGTTCTTTTACACAATACCAATAGTTCTTTTTATATGTTAAGCATAATTGAGTTTTCGCTCTTTATGTTCAAAAAAAGTTTGCTTTTGCTAGTGGCTCCAAGTTTGATATCCCATCATCTGTAGAAGAAGTAAAGGCATTGTAACTTATGATTAGTTGGATTTTTTGTGAGATAATAAAACCATATTAAAATGGCAATATGTGCAAAAAAAATCCAAATTATAGTATTAGTTATGTTCAATATGGAAAATAGGTTTGTTACCTAACACCACAATCACCGCATTCAAGGGCGAAGTCAGAATTTATAAGGTAACGGGGCCAAGAAAATAAAAGGCAAAAAAAACACAATTATGCTACTATACATCCTTGAACCTGCGACCTCTTGTATAAAAGCTATGTCTGCCTACCTTTAAGCCAAGACCATATTAGTGTTATTTAATGCAGTTTACTAGCATTTATCCTAAAACTCTACAAGGGCCTAAAAAATATAAGGGTCGCAACATTGGACCGCGTGGGTGGGGCCCCTGCCAGCCCCCATGTGGCTTGGCCCCTGACCGTCATTAATATTTTTTGATAAATAAGAAGTCAACTTCCGGATAGATCATGACCTTCGAATTATGTTCATTTTTTGTTGATCATTCCCGCCAACATCTACTATGGTTTATGGATCATGCTCAAACATGTTAGAGTATCCCCAAAAATGAATGATATAGACGAGATATAATCTCTTATTATCGACATCACTTCATGACTTTAACCAACTAGCTTAATTGAGACAAAATTTTGTTCCAAGTAAAATACAATATTTTTTCAATGTGATACTTAACACATATGATCTCAATTATTATTTCGGAAATAATTTATGTATGTTAAATCAAAAGTTACGTTATAATGATGCATGAGCTCTGTTCTCTTCGGCTAAAAGCAATTGCACTGAACTGAAAACAACTTAACTGGAAGAATTAGTAAAATGTGAAAGTAAAAGTATTGTGTATTGATGAACCGAACTAAACTGATCTAGATTGAATTAAAAATAAGCTAGAGAGAACGATTCCAGACTCTATAATACTAAATATTGTAACTAATTAAACCCATAAGAGAGCAACAGATACAAAACGATATATATAATCCTTCAACCGATTTTATCTCACTATACTTCATATATATATATCTTATAATTTCGTATATCCAATCCTAAACTTCACCACTCGAAACATGGCCTTTGGTATCGAAAAATTAAGGATCCATAAATATTATTGATACTAAAATATGTAATTAGTATAAAAAAATATTTACGAACACTAAAGACTTCATGCCTAGTAGTCCTCGTTTTAATCTACTTTTGATTACTTATAAATCACTTCTAAATTTGATTTTATGATCGTACAATCTTACATGGCGCTTTCAAATTTCAATACCCCAAAACCCTGGTTTGGTAGTTGTTATCATATTCGGAAGAACTCGCGACTATTAGCATTAGTGCTTTATATCCTTGTTGCAATGTTTTAGTTCGTGAGAGTCACAGTTGCTTAAGTCCATAAAATCTTGCCACTATAGAGGGATAAGGGTCTTTTTTTTTCAACTTATTTTCAATCCTTACGGTTCGTTCTTCTCAACTTATTTTCAGTCCTTATAAGTTCGGATAAAATCTAATAAGGTCGAATAAATTCTAATAAGGTTGAGTGTCTAATAAAGTCTAATAAGTTTCGATAAGTTGAAATCAGATAAGGTCGAATAAAATTGCATACAATTTCATCGAATAAGGTGGAATAAGATATTACAAGTTCAGATAACAACAGAACCATACAAGGCTCCTGTTCTTTGTGAAAAAGTGTTCCAACAAAAAAGAAACGAAGGTAGTATCTACTAACGAACAAATCACTTACAAATTACTCACTCCGTTTGTTTTTAATTGTTATAGTTTGCTTTGGGGGATAACCAAGGAAATTTATGAAATATATGCAATGATTGTTTGAGAATAGATAAAGTTGTTCGGAAAATAGATAAAGTATGATAGATAATATTGTAAAAGCAAAAAATGTGGGTGATTCGATATTCAATGGGAAAAAATGACAAGTAAGCCCCAAAAATATGGAAAATTGAAATATAAAGTTGTGAAAATTTACCAAAAATAGTATTCCCTCCGTCCCCCTATTACTTGATACAGTTTGACCGGCACAAAGTTTTAGGAGTCTTATTTGACTTGTTTATTTTATTGTGAGTAGTTAGTTGTTGGTCTTATTAAATCCATAAAGTACAATGTGAAACAAACGTGGGCCATGAGTATATTGCAAAAGTAAAATAAAAGGCTAAAGAGAGAGAATGCACAGCAGGACCATGCTATTTTTAGAAGTGTATCAAGTAATATGGGACGGGCGAATATGAAAAGTGTATCAAGTAATATGGGACGGATGAATATAACATAATAGTTGCAACAATTGAACTATGGGGAATTCCTAGGCAGAATATGTTAAGTATGGATAAAGGAGGTTGATTAATAAAAGTAAGAGAGATAAATCACATTGGTTCAAGAGAGAAAAGGAGGGAAAGAAACAAAACAATAAAAAAGAGTACAAAAGTGGGTGGGGACCAAAAAACACATCATCATTTCATGTGATAAAACTTACCAAAATAAGAAAGATGAAAAATTGTTGCAAGTAATATGTTACATCCATATTAGAAAATTATTACAACTATTATGTTACCAAGTATAACTATTAGTAAAAACAAACGGAGTACAATTAATTATCTCAAATTAGTAGGTGGAGCCCATGTGTGTGCCTAAATTGCATCGAACGGTTAGGATTTAGGAGGAGAAGCACAAGAATGAGCTCATCGAGGATAAAGCACCAGCTGACATAACCGGGGGGGATTCCCAGTTCCCTCCCTTCCAAAATCACCACACTTTTCTGCTCCTTTCTTTCTCTCTCTCACATACAAACACACTCATTTTTGCATACCTTTCAGTTTCCCATCCTCTACTCATCTGTACATCTTGATTGCATATTCAATTCAAGAATCTAACACCAAAAATGTCAATTGGGTTTACCCAATACCTTGAATTTAGGACCTAATCAGTGAATCAGTCTCAAATTTCCCCAAGAACAGGAATTTTGTTGGGTATTTTCTGGGTCTTCAAGATTCAACTTTTATGTGAGATTCTTCAATTTTCCCCCCTTTTACATTCCATGTAATGAAGAATTTGTTGGGTAATTACTGATTTTTTAGATTTTCAGAGTTCTTATTCTTTGTTATAGATTCCCTGAATATTATACTATTAGTGCATGAGAAATTTCCTGTAATTGTGAGCAGATTTCATTACTTTAGCTATAGAATTATAAAGATTTTGTAGTGTGATTAAGAAATTATGATGGATCATATCGAATTTTCGTGAAGAAAAGCAGTTATTTGCACTTAGAACAGTCTTAATTACAGATTTTAGGGTGATCTTTATGTGGTTAGAAATGCAATTTTGTTGATTTAGCTCAGTGATACATCATTATGTTGGTGATTTTTCCCTAGGGAAGTTCATAGATTGAGGGTTCTTGTAATTTTAGCTGTTCTTATTGAGAATGGATGATAAGGAGAATGATTCAAGGTATCCTCCAAATTCCTATGGTTTGAACAATCAACAAGATTCTTGCTCCTCGCTTCGTCCTAAGGTTTCTGGTTTCAATGCTGTTTCCCCTAGGGAAAGTAATCTGTATGATGGTCATGAGGAGGAAGATTTAGAAGCTGAAGAATTAAGGCAGAAAGGAGTAGAAACTAATGGAGTTAAGATGATAGGAAAAGATACGTGTGATGATGAGGAAGAGGATGAGGATACTGATGATGATGTGTTGGAGGAGGTGGAGGAGGACGACAATGGTGACCATGATGGTAAAAGGTTCAATGGGATGGCAGAGGATACTGGCATTGGAAGGCCTCGAAAAAAGCGGAAACTAAAAACCCTAATATCGAATTATGAATTTGCTCCGCGTGTGCCCCAACCACATGTTCAAATTGCTAGATTGACTCAACCATCATCTGATGGGCAGAATGTAGTGCGAGATTGGAGTCATTGGACTGAGCGTGAGACATCTGCTTTATTAGATGCATGGGGAGAGCGGTTTCTTAGCCTAGGTAGGAAGAGTCTTCGTTCGGAGGATTGGCAAGAAGTTGCAGAGAAGGTATCACAGATCACAAATGTTGAAAGAACTGATGCTCAGTGTCGAAATCGTTTGGATACGTTGAAGAAGAAGTACAAGAAAGAGAACACAAGGATGACAGGAGGTGGGAGTGGAAGTAGCAAGTGGGTTTTTTACAGAAAGATGGATGTGTTGCTTTCTTCCTTTTCACAGCAGCACACTGGCCTGTCATGTGGAATTGATTCAGGGGAGTATGTCTTTATGAACCCTAACGTTTACTTGGACCGCGCAAATGGAGCGGATGAGATGAGAGACAGTCCGGACAATTCAGAGTCTTCGAGGAATGAGGAAACGGATTCAGATGGACTTCCACCCAAGGGAAAGGGTAAGGGAAAAGGAAAGAGGTATAGAGGGAAGAGAGTTGAAGATTCTTTCAAATTGCTCGCAGATTCGATCGATAAATTCAGTGTGATGTATGAGAAGATTGAAAGTGACAAGAGTAAGCAAATGGTGGAACTTGAAAACACGAGGATGGAATTCCGGAGGCAACTAGAAACACAAAGGAGGCAGATTTTGGAGAGAGCTCAGGTTGAAATTGCGAAAATAAGACAAGGTAATGATAATGAAAAGGATCTCTCTGCTGAAAATCTTAGTTGATAAGTGACACCTTAAGATGTAAGGGAGGATTAGTTAGTATTCAGCTGTAACTAGTAAATAATGTAAGTTCATTGATTGCCTGCTAAATGTAACATATTCTGTAGCTACTTCGCTGATTCTGCTCAATGTTGTACCATATGTTGTAGCTACCTTGCCAATTGCATCGTTGAGTTGGAAGGAACTAATCGAGATTAACATGATCCCTCTTTCTCTTCTACTGCCTGTTTGTATGTGTGTGTTGTTACGGTCGATTTTAACAGTTTCAGACGCCATTTCCAAAATCACAGATTAGGAAAGTTGGTCAAATCTTGGCATAACGATTAGATCCAAAATTTTCCATCATGAATTCTAGATTGAGAATTTACGGTTTTCTGATTTGAGTGGTATCTGTATGTATCTAGTCTGGGCACGAAAGGAATGTAAACTGTAAAGGCTTGTTCTAAAGGCACTATAGAGTTATGCATGTGACGCTTACCGAAATTCAACATCAACTCAGGCTACTAAAATTGATTTTTTGGTAACTTCTCCCATTAAAGGCCTGTTCTTCTCATTTCAACTCCAATTTAATTCTCATTTCACTCTCACATTTTATTCCTTTCGGTTCAATTCAATTTAATTATTTTCAATTCAGTTTAGTTGTTTTCAGCCAAAAAGAGAACATGCCCTAAAGTTGGAATATGAAAATGTCACAACAACAAAATCGAAGTAGGTCAAACCTCATGACAGTAAACACGAAATTTTCTTCTTTCACTAAATATATGTAGTTGGAATTGTATGTATACTATAATTTCACATATCCTCAGTTTCCCATAGATTTTAGCTATATTTTCACATATTTGTTTTATATTTACAGAGCTTTACAAAAATCTAGAAGTCGGAAGGCTTTTACACTTTTGCTGAGTTTTCCTCATTAACTACAAGTTTGCAAACACGCTGTAAAAGACCCGGTAATCAACATCAAGATTGAAACAAGGCGAGAAAGGCAAGAACTGCACAAAGGTCTCCAAATTATAGCATATTAGCATTACAGTCATGAATATCGTAAGCAACAACAGTAAAGGCCTAGTATCGATCCTGCCACCAGGAGCTAAACTCCTGTCGACTCTGAACTTAGATGCCCAGATTTTTTTAATTTCCTGGTGCTTTTACACCTCCTCGTAAGTCCCAATTACTTCATCTGAGTCAGGGGGCAAAACGATCTGCTTTACATATTCCCAAACTCCAAAGCTAAATACTCAACTGTCTTCCCCAAACTCCAATCAGGCCATAATGAGCAGAAAGGATTTCTGACATTTCCAATACCCTCATAATCCAAGGGCAAGCATTTGCGATGACTGCTGTCAAGACCACTCTTCTGTGTGAGATAAAGAGAAAGAATTATGCGAGGGATGATTGATCAAAAACAATGATAGCTTGTTTTTGGGTCATGTAGAATACATCATCGACAGGATGTGTATGGACAATTCATTTCGGGACAAATTCACACAGAATTTCCTTACAAATAGGAGCCGGATACTTGGACACATATCCAATCCTGACACGAGTAACTGAATCCAAGCAAAATCGACCAACTCTAAAGGAAAAGATTTTACTTGTAGTCAGTATGATGATAGTTTAGTTCAAGTGGGTTAAAGCGGCAACTTGTTTCACGGACCAACCATTTTCTTTGCACAAACCCAGAAGCAGGATCTGTTCTGAGCTATCATCTACTCTCTTCGCACAAAAACATTTAAGCTCTCTCCCTAGTGCCTATAATGACCCCTGACTGATGCAAGCACTTAATTTTCCAGGATAAATGTCCTATTAAGCATCACGCATCATAGACGTGTTTTCCGGTCGACCATCAGTCAAGTACTGCTGTCTGACATTCGTCGGAGACTTCGACAAAAAAGAGGTTCAGCAGTCGGCGCTAGAATAAATATTAAGTTTCCAGCTATAATGCCAACCCAAAAAAATCTGCAACATCAGAAATTGTACATTACCAACTACCAAGTGGGATCTTGTAAATCATATCAATGTGGAATTCGAAATTATTCCTTAAAACAACATAATTTTAAATAAAACATAAATGTGTAGAATAATGGACAGATGTTTGTTTGTGGAGACTGTAAAAAGTAAGTGGGAAATAAATTTTGGGATGGACGGAGTACTTCAAATTCAAACAAGCTTAAGATGAGATTTTTATGTTTAGCTAAAAGCATGAGACGGAAGCAAGCATGAGATGTCAATTTGGAAAAATAAGGAGGATACTTACCTTGATACTGTGACTAGTCGTCAGCCAAAAAGATTAACCAGTGAGAAGCAGCAAAATTTGGTGGTCATGGTGGCTCTTCAGCAATCTAGTCAGTATCACAACAAGGACAAATTACAAATTGGCACTGAAAAAGGTGATTCTTAAGGTGCATAGTTCTTGCTGGGATATAAGGTTACACAGACGCCTTATTTTACAGAAAATGAATGGTGGGAAACATAAGAAAAAAGAGCAGAAAATCAGAAAAAGAAATCTAGCCTGATCAACAAGGCCAGTAATGAATTTGCAGAAGGGACACTTTCTTATCCTGGTACAGTAGTACTATAGCATTCCGTGGCTCATCAGACCAATCTGAAGATAAAAGGAGCAACTGCCTTTTAGTATAATATAACACAAAGGATTCATATAATCAGAGAAGATAAACAAAATTAAAGCAAACATTCATCAATCCATCCACTATACAGTCAGAATCTTCTCTCGGACTTCCCCTGAAAAGTTAGGTGAATAATCAATAACTGCAACAATAGCAAGCAAGCAATACCTGATTACTGTGAAAATGTTGATGGCGTAGAATCATCATCAATCCTTCCCACTGCCTCAAGTAATGAAGAGTAGGTAATCCTGTCATACTTGAAACCGTTATCATTCATCTCTTTCATCAACTTCACAGACTCCTCAAACATACCGGCACGACTAAGACAGCTAAGCATTGTATTGTAGGAAACAGCATCTGGCTTGATGGATGAATGCTTCATCTTCTCAAACATTTCTCTTGCTTGATTTGGGTCACCCGTTCGAGCCAGACCATTTAAAATTATATTTCGTGAGTTTGTATCTGGTGCACAGCCATTTTCTTCCATAGTCTGTAGCAGCATTTGTGCTTCATTTAACATGCTAGCCCTCACCAACGCGGACATGAGTGCATTATAAGCATAAACATTAGGAGTGCAGCCAAGTTTCTTCATCTCATTAAACAGATCTACAGCTTCATCAAGATGGCCACTTTTACCAAACTGTTTAATCATTACTGCATATACTCTAGCACTTGAAGTACCGGAGGTTTCTTTCAACTCTTGGAACAGCTCCTTGGCAGCATCGTAACGTTTTGCTTTTCCAAGGCTGTTAATCAGACTGCAATATGCTGCTGGACAGGGAGGGAAGCCTTTCTCATCCATCTCTTCAAGAAGCATTAAAGCCTTCTCAATTCTAAACTTCTTGCACAGTCCATCAATCAGAATGGAGTAAGTGTAAGAGCTAGGGGCAATGCCGATTGTCTTCATTTTCTCAAACAATGCAGAGGCCTGAGCTGCTGGGGCATTGGCTTCAAATAAACACTTAATTACTGTATTATATGTGACTACATTCGGGATACATTGCAAAGATTCCATATCTTCAAACACCTTAAGAGCCTCCGCCAAACGCCCAGATTTGCCTAAAACATTTATTAAGTTGTTCATTAAGACAACATCTGGCTTGCAACCCTCTTTAAGCATACTCAAAAAAGTGGCATAAGCCTCATCCACTTGACCAAGCTTACCAAGTCCCTTAATCAATTCAGTATAAGTGTATACAGTTAAAGCACAACCCTTTTCTTTCATTTCTTTAACCAGATCTAATGCCTTATCAGCCCTGGCCAGCTTGAAATAAATGGCGATTATTGTTGTATAGATCTTTGCATTAGGAACTAACCCATTCTCCTTCATCTCATCAAACAGCCTCACAGCAGAATCATCACGACCCATTTTTCCAAATGATTGTATTAAGGCGCCATATGTTAGTGTATCAGGGAAGCAGCTACCATCATTACACATCTCATTGTAAAGCTCATGCACCTTTTCATAATGACCTTCTTGCATCAACATCAAGATGAGGGAGTTGTAAGTACTTGATGTTGGTTTACACTTGTGCCTTTTAATTTGATAGAAAATTGAGACTGCTTTACTCAGCATCTTAGCATGGCCCAATATTCTCAGAATTTCAGAAAATTCGGATGGGCTGATGAGATATGAGCTTCGAACAAAGTCTTGGATTGTCTTCCACAGTTCACCAACTGATCCAGCTTCAAGCAAACAATGGATCAGAGACATGTAAGTGCTAGAGTCATGCTGAAAATTCCTCCTTTTCCCTGCCCACCTAAAGAATTGGATCTTGACATTTATATCAACATCTATTTTAAGAATTTCGCATACCAATCTATGATCAACCTTTAGCTTAAGTACTTCCAAAGCCTTTTCAGCATCAGGCCCCCACTTGAATATTTTCAAAATTCGGATAAAACGCTCGTCTAATATTCGACTAGAACTCTTTCGACTCGCTGAAGCGCTATGGGAGTCAGATACTGGGTTTTGTACAAGAAACATTTTGACAATTTCATTATCTGCAGCGTGACAAAAGACACAGAAATAAATGTACATTACTCTGTTATATATAGCAGAGGACAAATTGTAAAAGAAAGCAGGCACACATTGTTACATTTTTATATAAGACTCAACCAACAGAATGACCGCAAAAAAACCAGTATTGCATCACCTCTCCATTTTATTCTATGGTACAATTTGATACTTTCTGAATCAATTGGCTAGAGTATCCACTGCAGCATTACATGCAAAAAATGGAATGTCTCCATAATCAACTTGTCTCTCTTCCTAATTGTTTGGTTTAATGGAATTAGTAGGATGTGAAACAGGGTGGACAATCGGACATGAAAAAAAGAAGATAGTTGTCGGAAATATAACATGGTACCTCATTTGGTTGTATACTTGTATGTAATAAGATCAGGGGGAAGATGAAGGGAATTAATAACAAAGGTTTTTTGCAGCTGAAGTGACAAACTCAGGATGTCAAAGGTGACAACTTGATCTTACATCACTTCTTCCAATGCATAGGATAAGCAAACCAAATCTCTCCGAATACCAAAACAAAAATAAACAGATGCTACTCCTTCATTTTCTCTATTCTACTTCTTCCATTACTGCTCTTTTTTCCCTTTTCGTTTTCACTTACATTAAAAAAACCAAACACAAATTCTAGAGAATACTAAACACGTTCCTGATGCCATTACAAAGACCAAAATGCATTAAGATAACCAGTAACTACTAAACACATCAAAGAAAGGCATTTCTACTTTTCCAGTTCCTTTCATCAGATTTGAAAACCTAAGCTAGTAAAATCACACTTCCTCCTTTTATTATGGTTGTGACACTTTTCATATGAGGAAGTTTCAAATTATTTGTGACACTTTCTTTATGTCAAATCTTTCTTTCTATCTCTTTCCTATCACATAGGTCCCCTTCTTCCTTTCTCTCTACCTCTTTCCTCAACAAAAATTGCCAAGAGTCCGTGAAATCAAAAGTGTACAACTAAAAAACAGAGGAAGTATGTTTTCCCCCATCATGAAAATCTAACCCTCATTTGAAGAACTGAAACTTAGGCACCAGTCCATTGACGAACCATTTCTATAGTACGGGTGCTGTCCTGACAAAAGGAGGCTAGCTAAAAAAGCATAGAGCACTCAAAACTCGATTGGGTTTTCTCCTTTGCTAGGGGCTGATGCAATTATGAGAACGAATATAAATGTATTCCTTACTTTCACATGCTTGTTTATTTGGGGACAAACAATGGAAAACCAGAACTGAAAAAAAAAAATGGAAATCTTATAGTTATATATGGTTCATTAGTTTTCCATAGTTAACTTTTCTTAATCAATGAAAATCCCTGAAAACTTGTGAGAAAACCTAGAACAAAATTGATGGTCTACATTTTTTCCTCATTAAACAAACCAAATAATGGAAAAACTATACTCTTCAATAGTTGTTCTCATTAGATAGCCAAACAAGTAATTCAAACTCAATCCTTTCTTGTCTGTTTCACATACTTCAACGAGCCCGTTTGCTAGATGGTAATAAATGGCGGCAATAGTAATAAAGTTATATGTATTTTCGTATTTAAAGTATCATGATATCCTATTACACTCACTCAAAGTTGTGATTTTCTTTATAAAATTTCATTACCATCCACTACTGCTTAAAAAGTGGTATACTATTAAGTGGGAACGAAAATTTGTAAACAATGTTAGATGTGTTTTCATTACCACGGTAATGAGTTATGAATTCTACTTCCAAACTATTCCCTCCATAACAATTTAATGCTAACAATTGGTTTTATCTGCATTCTAAGGAAGAGATTTATGGATGTAAATGAATAAATTAATCAAAATATTTTCAAGATCAGTAACCTTCTAATTACATTGTTTACAAATCCGACTCCCTTAAAATGCATGCAAAACCAATTGTTGTCATTAAACTGCTACAAAGGGAGTACATACAATTTGATTACCATTACCACCATTTATTACCGCTTATGAAACGTGCCGCAATACTTACATCATAAATAAGTTCCCAAATACGTAGGTTAGAGAATGAAGAGTATCAGGCTATACACATCAACAAGGGATAATTTGAGAATGTAACAAAATGCAAGAGCAAATATAATTGAAAAAACAATTACAAAAAGGGAAAACAGAAGTGCATTATACCTGTTTGCTTAATCCGTTGACATAAAAATGGTAAAGTTGATATTAATCGTCTTCCGGCAGCCGCTCCGAACATCATTTCACCCCGCGTTAGTACCTACAAGTTTCAAAAATTAATATGAAAAATACTGTCAATTTGTAAAATTCGCTGTTTCAATTCCGTTAAATTGAAGTTCGATTGCATAAAATTGATTACAAGTACAACTGCAATCTACCTTACAATCTTTGATTTCCTACGTTTCACCTAAAGGGCAGATGGAAATAGAAGTAAAAAAGAGTGGAAGTAATCAACAAGGAGGGGTGAGCTCCATTTGTTTTAATGGAAAACTAACAACATATTCAATGGAAAATATGAATATATGATTTTAGAAAATTGTTTCTTTTGAGTAGAGAAAAACTTAGGAGACAAGGTACATGAAGCAAGATAAGAGGAAAGATGAGTAGAGAGAATCAAAATAGGTAATGAGTAGAGATGAAAACGTGGCATACCTTATTACAAAATGAATTTAAGTTTTCTTCTTTTAAAAGCACTTTCTAATTTTTAAGAAAATTGTTTTCCATCACTAATCAAAACAAACGGAGCCTTAGAAAATAAAATGATTTCTTTATGAAGGAAAAAATTTCCACGCTTAGGAAAATGGTTTTGCTTCTATTAATAAAACAAAGTAAAAAGTAAGAGGGCGGAAAATCATTCTTCGAGAAAATGTTTTCCTCTAAAATAAATGGAGTTTAAATGGCAAAACCTCTAAAATAAAGTGGCAATAGTCGTTGTTGTAGCTGAATTGAGCTATGTAGGGTTTTGTACATTTGATTTTATTTAGTTTTTGCAGAAAACTGAAAAATAGGGGTCGACGCCTAGAAAAAAAAAAGTCAATGCCGGAAAATAAAGGAAAGATTTCTTCTTGCAACAAAAACTAATGCGACGTTTAGTATGTAGGAATGAGAGTTTGAGGACTAGAAGGGGGTCGATTGGAAATTAGGCCTTCTTCAGTTCACCTTAAAATAATAATATTCAGTAAAAATAAGTTCAGTTCAGTAAAAATAAGTTTAGTTCAGCAAAAATAAGTTCAATTCAGTAAAAATAAGTTCAGTTCAGTAAAAATCAATAGTGTAAAGAAGAGAAAACAACATGAATCGGCAAAAATAACTTCAGTTCGGCAAAAATAAGTTCAATTCAGCAAAAATAAGATCAATTCGGTACCGATTTTTGTGTAGTTACTTTTATATACTGAGTAAATAATCATTCGTTAAGCATTCATTAATTTGAACACTATGAGGATAGAAAATAACATGATATTTACATTTTATTAGCTTAAAAATTTTCAACTTTTAGCACAACCATCGTCTATCAGGATATGAATATAATTATGCCAAAAAACGACAATATCCTATACATTTGTGTTGATCCAAAAGCTAATTATAGATGAATAAATCCTTTTAAAAGAGTTCATGAAAATTTATGATGGTGATAGTGAAAAACCACAATAAATTTGAGGAAAAATTGGATCAAACAGCACAAACTATGCATTTATTGCACAAAACAATACCAATAAAAAAATGTGCACAAAACAACATAAACTTTTTGATACAATTTTTCTTAAACTTAATATTTTGAAAGTATAGTTAGGCCCAATAATCGAAGGAGAGAAAAGAGAACGACAATTAAAAAAAAAGTGGGCTAGCAGAAGACAAGATATCATACAATATTCTTGGGAAGAGCTCCATTATAACTTTAGAGTATCATCTTAATAATTTATCTCAACATACACCCGTCTCACACAATAATGAGTAATGAATTACAAAACACCATCACAAACTGCCAATATAGATGTGGTTAAAAAGCAAACCAGATTTCAACAACATCCATTGCCAAATTTTATTGTATAGTACAACACAAAGTCTAACATCTTTATTTTCGGTCTATAGTTGATCAAGCTGCAGCATCAACAGCTTGTCCGGAAGTTTCCTTGTTCACAAAGTTCTCCAGATATTCCTTCCTGCAAACAAATGTAAGGGTCAAATTATATAAATTATAGTGTTGACACAATAATTAGTCAGATTTTACCAGTTCTAAAGTTGATAAAAATTACGGAGCATACCTTGCAGGAAGCTCATCATTGGGGCGGTTATGGGGTGTCCAAACAGGATCACCAACAAACAGCCGCATGGCCTACACAAAGTTATGCCAAATTAAGTAAACTATACCACAAACAATAAAACTAAATTATGCCAACTTAAGCTATAACCAAGTATACTATATGCATGGAAATGAGGACGGAAGATGAAAGAATATACAACACAGGGAGCCTATTGGCCGGTGACTACACAAACAAAAGGTCATTTGAAATGTCTATTGGCAACCACTTTAGTCACAGCTCACAGTAATCCAGCATCACATACTACCAGTTTGTAACCCCTGATTACAAGTAACCACTGGAAGGCACAGCCAATTGCCAATTGCCACTAAGGACTAAGAAGCAAGTTTAAGGAAGCTCACTCTATACATGCATAATACAAGTTATCCAGTGATTCCGTAAGATTATGATGCAAACACCATCTAGAACATTGAAATTTACACATTTTTTTTTCAGAACAATTAGGATGAATTTAGAACTCGGTTTAACTCCAAATGCTTATAATGAATTCATTTCTTTTTTAATGAAAAGTTTGGAGCTCTGGCAGCAAAAACCCCAATGTCCCTTCATAAGCATAGGAGCTGAGCTAGCCATCACAACTTTGTGTCAAGTACACATATAATTTTGATTTCTAATCCTTTAGGTGTGGTAGTAAGTTTTTCATCATGACTAGCACAATGCGTGATTTCGATATAAAGATGATTGTCAATGTATTCATACCTTAATATAATTGTCTGAATCCAGAGTAAACCGATGATATATTCCTGCAGGCAGTACGATCATTGCCCCTTTCTTCACCCATATGCGTATCCATTTATCATCACAATCTCTCACATCAAAATAGCCTTCAACAAAGGATATTATACACAAGAAATCAGTTTTTACCTTCTACCATAAAAGCCTTTCCCTAACCCCCCTCCACACCGCTTTCTCTTCCCACTCCATGAGACTAGGCAAAACAAAACAGAGGGTGCAAGCTCAACATAAAGGTACTTAACCTACCACTTCCAGCTACGCAGTAGCGGATCTCTTCATCTGTGTGCAGATGTTCCTCATAGAAGTTTTTGATCTTCTGTTCATAATTTGGAAGCTTTTCAGGGCAAACCTCACAGAAGTCCTGCAGGCATGAGTAGCATGTACAAAAGTGACTAAATTTCAATCATAAACGAGTAGTACCTACTTCTGAATACGAACAACTTTTATTCATATAATTTCTTCAATTGGGCATTTTATTATTGTTGTTCTATATTAGATAAAAAATGTTAGTATATCAGAAAAAAAAATCCCATAGCTAATAGATGAAGTTGATCCTCTGATTATCATATACAACACTTTTCATTGTATATTACAACATTCATAACTACACAACCACAAATTTTTGTGAACAAATATAAGTTTATAACCGTTACTTATTAGGAATTTCTCAATCATAAACTATGTTTAAAACACTATCTTCAAAAGTAGAGATAGGCAAAGAGAAAGAAAGGCTACCATGTAGGAATACCCGCGATCTTCACGAATTTTCTTCAATTCTTCATCAGTCTCATAGTTGTCAGCATCGAGCCTCCAACTGAGAACCCCAAGTTCTACAAGTTACAAGACAAGTGATAGTGATTAGACGCAAGACCAAAAAAATTGTAATAATTTATAGAAAAGTTTAGTTAACACACCATCGAGTTGCTTCAATGACACAAATTCTTTAGGATCCTTGTGATGAGGAAGTCTCTGATCCTCATCACTGTCATCCATGAACCATGCTTGGATGACCTCTTCCCTGGGATCCTGTACAACATGAAGAAAATAGGTCACTACGACATTATATGATCATAATGAACTCCGTCAACCTTGATATTTGGAATTCCGTGCAATAGGTACATGCACAGTAAAAGGACAGTCATTTTCCAAGATATTTTTAGTTCTTACCAATAGTTAAGTTCAAGTACCAAACATCTAGATTCTGCAAGAACTTGGAATTGCTTTCCAACAAAATATCCCACAACCCCCCTAAAACTCGGGGTTTCACGAAAAATAACTCATTCTAGTGTTTAATGACGATTTATCATGTTTCATTCTATGCCCTAGCAAACGCAATAAATTGCACATTATTAAATATAAATTCAAGTAAGTAACACTCTAATTTTACAATATCAAAAAAGGTCATAATTAAAAGAAGAAAAAATCTGACTTTTAACATATGTGGAATCTAAGAACAAAAATAGTGAGAGAACAAACCAAGGGCATCAAGAAAATCTACTACCTCCATAACACTAAAAATGTTATGATTAGACATTTTCTACTCAAACTTTATGTCAAATCGTTGCATTTTTTATGTTACGAAGGTAGTATATGTATTTCAAGTAAAAGAGACTCAACCTAATGAGCAATGTTCGGCAAGGTTACGAGCATCCTGAACAGTCTATGTTGTTTACTAAGGAGGCCAACATCCTTACAAATACCACCATCACTTTTCATATTTCTGTGGCACTTGCCGTGGAATTGGTCAAGTGTGCTATCTTTGTTAGGGTCAAGGTTATGAGAATAGTAGCCCATAGGTATGTTGGAGTTAGGTTGTAAGGGAGGCTTAAGGTTTTTGAATTCGGTGTTCTACAGTAGTATAGTATGTGGAAGAAAAGAGAGAAGTTCTATGTGTATGTGTAGCCCATAGGTACAGCAGTTTTAGATTTTAAGGGACGCTTAGGATCTTAAAATCAGTGTTCTACAGCTTTATGGTGTTTTGGAAAAAATAGAAGTCGTATGTGCATGTGTTCTGATATTGAAGCAATGTATCCACGAATACCATAATCCATTGTATAAACGTTCTAGGCTATCTTCCTATCCCACATGGAAAAGTCCATAGTCCCTCCCACAGAGATCTCATTGTTTACACAACAAACTCATAAAACAAAAAAATACAAACTCTAAAAAGGCTCCCAAAATAACAAAGGACTACTACAAAATAGTCAAAATTTTAATCCCCTCCAACATAGCACCGCAAACCAATCATGTACATTGGACGTTAACATCCAAGGGACCAACATACTTTCAGCCTTATATAAAAGAGGGCACATATTTGGACGCTAATATGCATGCTAGAGTGTCGAGGAACTCCAGACAAAAGAAGGGCCAAGGTAACATAGACAAAGAGGAAAAAGGGCAGAGTATGGATAAAAAAAAGTTTAGGGAAGTGGTGCAAAAGAAGGTAAGGAACTTGGCATATGGAATCCCATCTTTAGGTTCACCATAATATAACCTAGTTAACGCTAGATCTAACATGGCTCAACACTCGCAAAGATGAGATTCGATGATGAAATAAGGATTCTCTTTATCAAATGGATGTTTCCTCTTTGCCCCTACAATTGCTTCTTTTTCTTCTATCCAAAAAGAAGCAACTGTAGCGGCAAAGAGGAAACATTCTTGGGACAACCGAAAGAACTAGTAAAGATCCTTTGTAGGTAGAAAGTTATGGCTTGCTATACAAGAAAATGAAAATGCCAATAGACTGATCGAACACCTTAGGATGTTTATGATAATTCCCAATACATATTCGGATACATCTCAAACATACAAAAATTTGTTCTTGAAATGTGCTTTATCTCTAAATATAATGGCTCAATCTTTAGCTCCATAAGCTTTTGTGGGCCGGGGAAGGGGGGTGGGGACGCAATGCTATTGATATGACTTCACACAGTATATAACTAGATAGCAAGGGAAAAAGAGGGAGAATGAAAAGCAACGTCCAACAAGCATATGGAAAATTAAAACCAAATCATTTGAGCTTTTGCTAATTCTATAACACCCATTTCGCCGGTGTTAATTATGACATTAATAGTTATGAGTTTGTGTGTTCTCTTGCATGGAAACTCCATGCCATAGTCCATGGTAATACAACTCTACTCCCACAAATGTCTTTTTCTTAATAAATCTCTTACAATATGATACCAAAACTGTTCTTTAGTGTAGTAATGAATGGTAATGGTAATTTCTAAAAAACTACACATACTTGAAGGTAGAATTGTGTTCCCGTTGATATCATAATATCAGTATGAGACTTTCCTCGCAAAGATATAGACGAACCACTACTATTACCATCTATCAGACAAGTCATAAGAGCAAAAGGAGATATGAGCTCGACCAAAACAACTGAGGTTTAGCTTCTCTTTATTATTGAAAATTCAAGTATGGGTAAACTTTCTGTCTCTTTATGTTTAGCTCAATCAGTCCTCCGCCAGCTCCATTCAAATGTGACTTTTGCTGCAATCTTGAAATTATAGGCAGCGTTTTCTCACCCTCCTCCTGGTAGTACTATATAACTTTTGTACATTTGCCAAATTAATAAACACTTTTGGTTCCCTATTTATCATGTGCAGTTGAACAACTACTATTGTATGATTGTATCTTGTTCGTATGTTATATACCCCCAACAGTTCTTCTAAAAGCACCAAATGACGAGGTTATTTTATATTCATTGCGAGTTTGCGAAGCCGGCGTTGCGCAAACCACCCCCAAACACGCGCGCGCGCACACACACACAAAGGCGGCAAAAGCTCCCGTCATAAACAAGATTCAATCATACAGACTGAAAACCTTACCCTTTGCCAACAAAGCTACATTCTTAATCAAATGAAACTAATGATAACATCCTATCATTAATCAACAATACATATATCCATGCAAGCTCATAAAATTAAAACCTTATCAATAACAACAACAAATAACTATCAATCAATAAATTATATCAACCACTGACCATGGCAGCAAGAATTGAAATCAGGCTAACGTTGCGTCAATCTATCAACTGTTGTTCGAATTTCTTCCTTCCTGAAAATTAAAATCGTCAAACAACTTATCACAAGCCATTACACAGTTCATAGCATAATAATTAAGAAACTAAACCTAGAAAAATCATGAACATGAGTTGTAAAGCTGTGATTCAGTTGAAAATTGATTAAATTCCAAAAAAAAAAGAGAGAATTATGGATTTGAGGAAAACAATGGTGTGAAAAAATTGAAGTGAATTCTTCAGCATACTTGCAATTCTTTAATTAAGGAACGCAGAATGAAAAAAAAAATTGAGAATTGCGGATGGAAAATAGATGAGAAATACCGATGTTGATATGGACGATGAAAGGAAGGAAGAACAGAAGTGGTTTCAGCAGTTGGGGTCGGTTAGCTTTACCCTCTTACGCGTTATTTTTAGGCTTTTGGGTATTCTCTGCGTTTTTTTCAATTCAGGAAAACGTGAAAGGAATGTGAGTTCATGTTTTTGCCGTTTCCCTTGATTTGGCAAGGACGGGTTGGATCCATTTGTACCGGTCTTTTTTTTTTTTAAGATAAAGTGTGGAATAGAAGAACGTCAGGAGCTCCTCCGCACGAGGATCTCTCTTGACGCATTAGACAAAAGGATAGAGTGTAAACTAGATACAGACTCATCGGAAATGATAAAAGACTCTGGTATTAGGTGGCCCACATTAGCCACCCAATCACCCGCTCTGTTCTCTTCTCTGAAGACGTGTCGAATCTCGCAGTGCTGAAAGTTGCTAATGATTTATTGTGAATCCTTGATGATGTGCGAAATCTGCCAGGGGGCAGGCCAAATATTCTTGAGCGTGTTGACAACTAGAAGGTTGTCGCCTTCGATGATGACGGAGTTGGCCCCTGTTCTGAGGAGGTGTTATAGCCCCTTGGGGAGTGTCGTAGCTTCTGCTACCATGATGTTTGTGCTTCCATGGTTGAAAGCATGTGCTACTTGGAGGTTGGCGTGGTGGTCAAGGATGACGTAACCAACTGCTGCAGATTGTGATTTGACGGAGCCGTCGAAGTTGAGTTTGAGGGACCCCGGAGGAGGCGGAGCCCAGCTGACGTAGATGATGTTGTGGGGAGGGTTGACGTGAGGAGGTAGGGGTGGGGGATATTCCCTTGCGGGGAGGGCCGGGACAAGGTAGTGTCCAAAGTTGTTCGACAATTCCATTCGTGCTGGTGGAAAGTAGTCAGATGGCTAACTTTGTGTTCGTTGAAAGTGGTGCCTTGGAAGATGGCCGCATTCCTTTCTTTCCAAATATACCAGAGTAAGAATGTCGTTAACAAGATTGCTTCCTTTTTGTTTGAGAGCTAAGAATGTTTCAGTTGTGGTGAGGCGAGGAGGGGTGAAAGTTTGTGGGAGGAGCCACACTTTCTTGGTTATTGGGCAGTTATTGAAAAGGTGGTTTATTGTTTCGGGGAGAGTCCCGCAAAGGGCACATATATTCGAAGGAGCTATATGTCTTCGATGAAGGGTGTCTTTGACTGGTAAACTATTGTGTAACAGTTGCCTAATGAAAATAAGGAGTTTGGGTGGGATATCGAGTTTCCAGTTCCAATGGAACTCCCATATGGGTTTGTGCCTGGGAATGTCGTGTGCTAGCCAGGTAGCTGATTTAACTGTGAAAAGACCTGGGGTGAGGGGCCGCAAATAGGGATGTCCTCTAAGTCGCTCTAAGGGATGGGGATGCCTTTGATTTGAAGGCAAATGGCAGGCGATAGGACTAGGTGGAGCTTGGGTAGATTCTAAGACTTATTAGCATTTATGAAGTCAGAAAGCTTTTGGTGAATTTTAACTGTTGCGGGGTTTAAGTTTAGGATTTCAATAAGGTTTCTACTATCAAACCAGTTATCTAGCCAGAAGAGGGTGTCCTTTCCTGTACCTATTTTCCATCGGATGCCTTTTCTTAGACTTTCCCTTTGGGCATAGATTTGCCTCCAAATTGTTGAATCAGAGGGTTTAGGTTTACATTCGAAAAAAGATTTATGTTTCAAATATTTGGCCCGAATAAGTTGCACCCATATGTTGCTCGGGTTGGAGATGATTTGCCAGCCTAGTTTTTCTATAAATGCTTTATTTAGCGGTTGTGTACGCCTGAGACCTAGCCCCCGTAAGTGTTTTGGGGTGAAGATTTTATCCCAAGAAATAAGAGGGATGGCATTCTTGTCCAGTTGTTGTTGTCAGAAGAATTTCCTATGCAGGGTGTCTATTGCGTTTGTGGTGCTGGTGGGAAGGAGGAAGGAGGAGCAAGTGTAGGTCGTAAGAGCTTCCAGGTTAGATTAGATCAGCGTGTGTCTACCAGCTTTTGAGAGAAAGGTCTTCTCCCAGAGATTGATCCTGTTTTCTGTTTTGGCTAGCAAGTAAGCCATGTCATTTTTGTTGGGCGGAAGGAGCTGAAGTGAATGCCGAGGTATCTTCCTAGATTCCTTCTGGGCGTGTGATATATCGATTTCTTATAGAGTTTTTCCCTTTCTTTACAAGCTAAATTGTGCGATATTGATGCTCTTAGGAGCTATTTATGCTAACTATTTCGATATAGTTGTGGTTTGTGTGTTCTATATCATTTTGCAGGTTTTAGGGAAAAACTCCCTATTTACTTGATGTTTTGAGCACCACGCTATAGCGGGAAGTTATGAGGCATCTTGGAGGTCTCAAGATGGTATTTGGACCCCATTATGAAGAAGTAAGTGCGCAAAGACTTGGCGTCTGAAGCCAAGCAGAAGCAAGGAAGAAAGAAGACTCGCCCGATCGGGTCGGGAAACCACTGCCCGATCGGGTACGAGTAAAGAAGCTGAAGTTTAGGTTTTCCGCCCGATGCGATCGGGCGGAGCAATACTTAGCCAATTCTTGCTGTTTTTCTAAGAGCTGAAGAAGACATCCACCCGATGGCATCGGGTGGACTTGCCCGATCGGGTGCTGGGGTTGCGGCCCCGATCGGGTGGAAGCTGCCCGATCCCATCGGGTGAGGGTGAAGCCTATTTTGCTGCTGTTGGGAGCCTGTTCCCAGACCCGATCGGGCGGCCCTTTTGCCCGATCGGGTGAACGACACGGGGATGCGATTTTCGTTATTTTCCCCACTCTATCTTATTGTTTTCTTAGGACTTATAAATACTTTTTAGGTTGTTTTTATTGGTATCTTTCATATTATAAAACATTTAGAGAGCTCTTAGCCTAGTTTATCATTGCTTTCGATTGTAGAAGAGATTCAAGTACAACTTCAATTCAATTAAAGTTTCCGCTTTCCGTCAATTTGGTAATCGTCTTGCTTATTGCTTTATTCCTTTCTCTCAATTACTTTAGTTCAATTGCTTATTTCTCAATTAGTTCATGATGCAATTCTTAGGGTTTTCAATTAGATTTGTTGTTGTCGATTTAATCATGTCTGAGTAGTTCTCTTTCTAGGGTGTTAGATAGGGAAGCCATGTTTATACTATGATTGTTACTTAGACTCCTATTGATTTCTAGGGCTTGATTAGAGAGATTGTGGTGTGGTTTGTTCTTAATTAGTGATTAATGTTAATGGCCAATTTCATTGATTACTTGTGGTTAATAGTTGTTTGCACAGATCTGTCTCACGATTAGAGGCCTAGGACACATCAGTAGTTCTGATTACGTTAGTGAACATGCAGCGTATGTTGAACTATGAGCGTTGAGTCTTAACCATAGCTCAACACATGCTCTAATCACTTGACTCTTGACCTAGGTTTTGATAGTTGTTGACCTTGTTTGATTGGTATAAGCATGGTGGACCGACCTAATACCCTAGACTTTTAGTCCATAGTCAATTTCTCGATTTAATCCGTCTTCTTTAGTTTAATCATTAGTTCAGTTAATTCTTCCCTGATTTCATCTGGAGTAGCTGATTGATTAAATATTAATTTAGAAACTCTGTCTCTCTGTGGATTCAACCCTAATTCCATTGACTACCATAGTTAGAGGACCGTAGGTTTATTTTTGATTAGGTGATACGACTAAATCCTATCAAATTTTGGCGCCGTTGCCAGGGAGACGGCCAGTTTTCTAGTTTTTATTCGATTAATTAGCGTACTTCTCTTTGCCTCATTGGAACCTCTCGTTCCAATCGAGGCCGTTCTTACGGTTATCTTGTCGTTTTCTCTTATATGTCCAGGTATCAAAAGAAAACTCACATTATTCCTGGAGATCCTGACACAGAAGCAATACTTCGGGATCTTAGAGCAGAATTTGACCAAGAGAAGCCAGTTTCAGAGATTTCTACATTACCAATGGCGAAGTCACTGAAATCTTATGGGGTGCCTAATCCTGAAGGCATACCCACAGGTCCACCGATGCCCACTATTGCTGCGAACAATTTTGAAATCAAACTTGCACTAATTAATATGGTGCAGCAGAATCAGTTTAGTGGGCATCCTTCTGAAGATCCGGCCAACCATCTGCAGAGATTCCAACAACTCTGCAGGACTGTTAAACATCAAGGAGTCACACCTGAGCAGCTGAAGGTTATGTTATTTGAGTTCTCACTCAGAGACAAGGCTTAGAGGTGGTTCAACGATATCACTGAGACAGAATGGCCGGCGATTTCTGCTGCATTTCTACATGAGTATTACCCTCCCACAAAAACAGCAGAAATCAGGAACAAGTTGGCTACGTTTTCCCAAGAGTCAGATGAGACATTGAGGGAAGCGTGGACTAGATTCAGAGACCTACAGAGGGAATGTCCACATCATAATATGGACAAGTGGTTTCTGACGCAGACTTTTTATAATGGTCTGCAGCCTCAGACGAAGAGTACTGTTGATTCGTCTGCAAGAGGAGTCTTTTTAGACAAGGCAGTTGATGAGGGTTATGACTTCCCAGCAAATCTTGCAGCCAATGACCATTCATCATCTAGGAGTGTGACTAAGAAGGTACTTGAAGTTGATGCTATTTCAATGCTTACATCTCAGATGGCGCAACTCACTCAGCAGCTAATGAAGTCCTCTAGTTCAACACCTCCGCCTATGAGCATCAACGCTATGTCAGCAGTTTCACCCATCACCTCATCTTACTGCGAGGTGTGTGGTATTCAGGGTCATTTCAGCCATGATTGTCAGTTCAGTCAGAATCAGATGGAGCAGGCTAATGCTTTTCAGCAAAGACAACCTAACAACCCCTACTCCAACACATTCAATCCTGGTTGGAAAGACAACCCACTTCTTTCCTATAGAAGTAACAACGTTCAGAACCCACAGCCACAAAATTCCTACCATCCCCCACAAAATTCCTATCCACCTTCACATAACAACCCAAAACCCAACTACTACCACAACCAAGGGAATTCTCACAATCCCCCTGGTTTCCAAAGACCTGCCCATCAAAATTATCATCCAGCACCACAAAATGCAACCTCACAAGAGCCTAGCACTTCTGAACTGATGAAACTAGTATTGTCTATGAAAAAGACAAATGAGGAGGCACAGAAAACTCAAGAGAGACAGTTGTTGGCTATGCAGAAAGCCAATGAGGATGCACAAAAGGCGCAGGAGAAGCATATAAAACTTCTCGAGACTCAGATTGCTCAGTTGGCAGAGACTAATGCACAGAGGCAGCAGGGACAATTGCCGGGCCAACCTACACATAGGGAGCAAGCAAATGCCGTTACCCTTCGTAGTGGCACTGCTTATGCTGCTCCTCCTATGCCCGGTGATGATGATATTGTCCCTAGCAAAGAAAAGGAGGTAGTAGAGAAGGAATTGGGGAAGAATTCGACGTCTGATGTCGAAGTGTCTGAAACAGCTGAAGAGGCAGAAAAGAAGAAGGAGAAGGTTTCTGATACACCTTTTTCGCCAAGGTTGCCTTTTCCTCATCGAATGCAAAAGTCCAAAGTGGATCAGCAACTTAGTAAGTTCTTGGCTATGGTCAAGAACCTTGAGGTAACGGTCCCTTTCACTGAAAAACTTATTTCTCAAGTGCCTGTCTATGCTAAGTTTTTGAAGGAGATGATCACAAAAAAGAGAGATTTTGGTGGGGTAGATAGAGTCGCACTCACTGAAGAGTGTAGTGCCGTTTTGCAAAACAAATCCCCACTAAAATTGAAAGATCCGGGTAGCTTTTCCATCCCTTGTCATGTAGGTGCACTTTTTATTGATAAAGCATTATGTGATTTAGGTGCATCTGTGTCTGTCATGCCTTTGTCTGTCTGTAATAAACTGAATATGGGGGCACTTAAGTGCACTCAAATTACTTTGCAGATGGCTGACCGTTCTAAAAAATACCCTTTAGGTGTTTTAGAAGACGTCCCTGTTAGGGTGGGAAAGTTTTACATTCCTGTGGATTTTGTTGTTTTGGATATGGAGGAGGATGCCCAAATTCCTATTATTTTGGGCAGACCATTTTTGTGTACTACAGGTGCTGTTATTGATGTCAAGTCAGGATCTTTGACTTTGAGTGTTGGTGATGATACTGTCACTTTTAAACTAACCACTGCTATGAAGTCTCCTATGCTTGAAGAATCTTGTTGCAGGATAGATGTGGTAGACAAAGCTGTGATGTCTACATTTCAGCAGATACGTGATGCTGACCCATTGGAGGTAGCATTGACTGAGAGTGACTCCTTAGGCATTGATACTGATGTTGATGCCTGTCTTGCTGATTTAGAGGGTCATGGAGCTGAACGGAAACAGGAAAATGTGATACTTGAAAGTGTATGCTCCAGTTCTACTCCTCAGGTAACTAAGGTAGAACTCAAACCACTTCCCTCTCATTTGAAGTATGCATTTTTAGATGATAAGGAAGAATGTCCCGTGATTGTTAGTACTAAACTCACGGATAGCCAATTGAAAAGCTTGCTTGCTGTGCTTCGTATCCATAAGAAGGTTATTGGGTATAGTATTGATGATCTAAAGGGCATTAGTCCTGATTTTTGTATGCATCGTATTAATCTTGAAGAGGATCACCGCCCTTGCATTCAACCTCAGAGACGTTTGAATCCTAACATGCAAGAGGTGGTGAAGAAAGAGATCATGAAACTGTTAGATGCAGGGATCATTTATCCCATTGCTGATTCGAAGTGGGTCAGTCCTGTGCAAGTGGTTCCCAAGAAGGAAGGGACCACTGTTGTTTAAAATGAAAAAGGTGATTTAATTCCCACTAGGACTGTAACAGGGTGGCGTATGTGCATTGATTATCGTAGGCTTAATAATGCCACCCTGAAGGACCACTTCCCCCTCCCTTTTATTGATCAGATGTTGGAAAGACTAGCCAAACATAGCTATTTCTGTTATCTGGATGGATATTCTGGTTTCTTCCAAATTCTCATCCATCCAGATGATCAGGAAAAGACTACGTTTACATGTCCTTATGGCACCCTCGCATATCGTAGGATGCCATTTGGATTGTGTAACGCTCTGATATCACGTATTTATATAGTCTTTTCTCCCTTATTTACAAGCTAATTTGTGCGTCATTGGAGCTCTTGGGAGCTATTTTATGCTAACTATCGTATATAGTTGTGGTTTTGTGTTTTAGTGTTGAATTGCAGGTTTTAGGGAGTTTTCTCCCTATTCCCGAATCATTTGGAAGCAACCACGGCTTTACGAGATGTTACAAGGCACGTAGGATGGCTCGCGAGCTTTATGGATAGTTTAGGAGGTCCCAAGACCCCTAAACATGAAGATTAGAGAGCCAAGGAGTCAAAGGAGGTTTCCGTGCACTTGTCGGGCAGAAATGGCCCGATCGGGCGAAATATTTATGATCGGGTATGAAAGTTGCGGACCCGATCGGGCAAGCATTGCCCGAAGTGATCGGGCGAACATCATGTACCCAGACCCGATCGGGTGTTCATCGCCCGACACGATCGGGTGGGCTGCTCGTAGGTCTTGTTAGAGAGCTGCTGAAGAGACGCTTTCACTAGGCCATTTTGTTGCCTGGCCCGATCGGGTGGCTGACCAAGGCCCGATCGGGTGAGCGTCAAGTCCATCTAATACTGCTGCGCTGCTGCTACATCACAGCCGAAGACGAGAAAATGCGAAGTTGTATTTGACCCGATCGGGTACTGTGCTCGGGCCCGATCGGGTCTGGCGCTTAATGACGCGGATTTCGAGTTTTGTTTCCGATTTCTAATTAGACTTGAGGGGTATTATAAATACCTTTTTCCTCATTTTTTTTAGAGGCATCTATTATTCATCTTTCATTAGGTTTTAGACTAGTTTTATTCTACATTGCTCTTAGTTTAATTCAAACACTTTAGATTAATTTAGAGGTGATCAAACCTATTTCGATTTCAATAAAAGTTCCTGCTTTCCGTTAATTGGTACTCTTCTCTACTCTTTATCTCTTTAATTACTTTGATTGCTTAGTTTAATTATTTAATTGTTCATGATGCAATTCTTAGGGTTTCATATTAGTTTTGTTGTTGTCAATTCAATTATGAGTGAGTAGTTCTCTTTCTAGGGTGTTAGATAGGAAAGCCATGTTTATACCATGATTGTGATTTAGCTTTCTTTCAATTTCTAGGGCTTGATTAGGGTGATTGTGATGTGGTTTGTTCTTATTGAGTAATTAATGTCAGTGTACAATTTCATTGATTGCTTGTGGTTAATAGTTGTTTGCACAGATCCGTCTTACGACTAGAGGCCTAGGACACGTCAGTAGTTCTGATTACGTTAGTGAACATGCGGCGTATGTTGAACTATGAGCATTGAGTCTTAACCATAGCTCAACATAGGCTCTAATCCCCCGACTCTTGACTTAGGTTTTAATAGTAGTTGACCCTATTTGATTGGTATAAGCATGGTGGACCGACCTAATACCCTAGACTTTTATTCCATAGTTTAATCCTCGGTTTATTCAGTCTTCCGTAGTCTATTCCTTAGTTTAATTAATTCCTTCCTGATTTCATCTAGAGTAGCTGAATTGGTTGAATATTGATTTAGAAACTCTGTCTCCCTGTGGATTCGACCCTGCTTCCACTGACTACCTAGTTAGAGGTCCGTAGGTTTATTTTTGATTAGGTGACACGACTAAAACCGCTATCACGCTCCCGCTACTTTCCAACGCTGCATGATGGCCATATTCTCTTATTTTATTGAAAATATCATGGAAGTGTTTATGGATGATTTCAGTGTTTATGGTTCTGATTTTGATGTTTGCCTGCATAATTCTTCCAAAGTGCTTAAAAGATGTGTTAAGGCAAACCTCGTGCTTAATTGGGAAAAATGTCACTTCATGGTGAATGAAGGTGTCGTTTTAGGTCACTTGTTTTCTGAGCGTGGCATCCAAGTGGATAGAGCAAAGATTGAGGTGATTGAGAAACTTCCCCCTCCAATGAATGTCAAAGGAGTGAGGAGTTTTCTTGGTCATGCGGGGTTTTATCGCAGATTTATCAAAGACTTTTCAAAAATTGCGAAACCCCTCACTCAATTGTTGCTAAAGGGTGCCACGTTCGATTTTACTGATGAGTGTTTGGAGTCTTTTGACAGGATAAAGACAGCTTTGATCACTGCCCCTATTATACAACCTCCAGATTGGGATCTCCCTTTCGAGATCATGTGTGATGCTAGTGATTATGCGATAGGGGCAGTACTTGGTCAGCGGAAGGATAAGCTACTCCATGTGATTCACTATGCTAGCAAAACCTTGGATCCAGCCCAGGTTAATTATGCTACGACAGAGAAGGAGTTGTTAGCCATAGTCTATGCATTGGATAAGTTTCGAACCTATCTTATAGGTTCGAAAGTTATAGTACACACTGATCATGCTGCTTTGAAGTACTTGATGGCCAAGAAGGAGGCCAGACCTAGACTCATCAGATGGATTCTTTTGCTGCAAGAATTCGACATGGAAATCAAAGATAAGAAGGGCGCTGAGAATGTGGTCGCCGACCACCTTTCTAGGTTGAGGTTTGGATCCCCTTCCGATCCTCCTGTAGATGACTCTTTTCCTGATGATCATTTGTTTTGTGTCCTCTAAAACTCCTTGGTATGCTGATTTTGCTAACTTCTGTGTTAGTGGTTCTCATCCTCCCGATCTTACATATCAGTAGCGCAAAAAGTTTTATCATGATGCTAGAATGTATTTTTGGGAGGATCCTTTCCTATATAAGAAGTGCTCCGACGGGATGTTTCGTCGATGCATTCCTGATTGGGAAATAGAGGGTGTTTTGCTAAATTGTCATAGTATGCCTTCTAGTGGTCATCTAGGTTCCCAAGCGACTGGTTTTAGAGTCCTACATAGCGGTTTCTATTGGCCTTCGATTTTTAAAGATGCCCGTGCCTTTTGTTTGTCTTGTGATGCTTGTCAAAGGACGGGTAATATTTCAAAAAGGCAAGAGATGCCACAGAGTGGGATTTTAGAGGTCGAACCTTTTGATGTATGGGGGATTGATTTTATGGGACCCTTTCCTACCTCTTGTGGGAATAGGTATATTCTAGTGGCCGTCGACTATGTGACTAAATGGGTAGAAGCTATAGCATCACCAACCAATGATTCCAAGGTTGTGATGAAGATGTTTAAAAAGATAATCTTTCCCCGTTTTGGTGTCCCCCGTGTTGTAATTAGTGATGGTGGCTCTCACTTTCATAAGAGCACCTTCAAGACCCTATTGACAAAACATGGAGTCACCCACAAAGTCGGACTTGCCTATCACCCTCAAACTAGTGGACAAGTAGAAGTGTCTAATAGGCAAATTAAGAGGATCCTTGAAAAAGTGGTCACTAAAGCTAGAAAGGATTGGTCATTGAAACTTGATGATACTCTTTGGGCTCTCCGCACTGCTTTTAAGACTCCTTTGGGTACCACATCCTATCGACTGGTTTATGGCAAAGCTTGTCATCTACCAGTTGAGATGGAGTATCTTTCTGCGTGGGCGGTCAAAGAGATTAACCTTGATTTGACAGCTGCAGGTGAAGCACGACTTCTTCAACTCAATGAGTTGGATGAGCTCCGTTTGGATGCTTATGAAAATCACAGGCTCTATAAAGAGCAAACGAAAAAGTTGCATGATAAGATGATAGGAAAAAGAGAATTCAAGGTTGGCGACAAGGTCCTATTGTTCAATTCCAGGTTGAGACTGTTTCCTGGAAAGCTCAAATCTTGATAGTCTGGACCATTCGAGGTGACAGAAGAGAAGGTACATGGTGCCATCGAGGTTGCCAACCACAAAGGAAAGAAGTTTAAGGCAAATGGACAGCGTCTGAAGCTGTACCATGAAGGTGCCTTTGTTGGTTGTGTGGAGGAAATCCGCTTTGATTCCTCCCCACTTGATTCATCTACCTAGAGAGGTAATATGGTCGTGCGGGACCTTCATAAACCAGCGCTTTGCGGGAGGCAACCCGTATCTCTTAGTTAGATCTTCTTTTCTTTTGTTTCGTAGTTTGTAGCATGTGAGAGAGCGTGAGGGTACTAATGTGTTCCTAGATCTTGTGTGCTTTGATGTGCAGATATGCTGTTTGAAGAGAAACTTGAGCCATACTTGCCCCAAATTTGCAAAAAGGCGAGCTACTTACTGAACAGTAGCTCGCCCGATCAGATCGGGTGGCTGATGCCCGATCGGGTGGGCGAGAAGTTTCACAGAGTAAGACAAGAAATTGCACCCGATGTCATCGGGCAATGTGTGCCCGATCGGGTGCGCAACCCTAGCACCCGATCAAAAATACCTTGCCCGATCGGGTGGCAGGTCGGGTGGATGCACAAAGTTCAAAGAAAAAAATCTGGGAAAAAGGTATTCCGCCCGACGTCATCGGGCAATCGTCGCCCGATCGGGCACGAGACTTGAGCACCCGATGATAAATAAAGCACCCGATCGGGCGGTTGATCGGGTGAAGGTTCCTTTTTTCCCAACCACAGAATTGAGTTTCACCCGATCGGCGGAATTTTACCCGATCGGGCCTGCGACCTCATAACCCCTTTTACACGGATTTCTCCCCTTTTATCACCATTCATTCATCATCTTTCCAATCAATTCTCTCTCTCTCTCCACTCATCCTCAGCCTCCAAACCCCAAACCTCCATTAAAACCTCATTCTTCTACCTCAAATCTCCATCCTTTCTCAACCAAACTTCATAAAATCCATTCCTTTCATTTTTTCACCCTCCATCTCACAAAACATCATTCACAAAAATCATCTTTCCTTTCCTTTCTCCTCCCACACTCATCTTAAACCCCATTCCTTGTGTTAAAAGAGGTTGCAAGTTTCATTTTCTACCATGGCAAGCAAATTCCGAAGGATTATTAGAGGTCAAGGCTCGAGATCTAGGCGAGAGGCAACACCACAACCACCACCACCACCACAAGTTCCACGGGATCCTCAATACCCGGAAATCATTTTCCGGGATGATGAACATCGCGAGAAATTCTTGCGATTTAAAAAGCGTGAGGTACTTCCTACCCGATTTCTAGATGTTGAGCTTTTGTCTAAACTTGGTTTAACTGCTGATTTTAAGGAATTCATGAAAGTTCTAGGCATGGAGGCACTTTACAATGTACATGTTAACACTTATCCTCCTCTAGTCTATGAATTTTTTAGTAGTTTCAGTCTGACAAAGCCCCGGGCCGGTCCGGTCACCCATGTCCACTTTAGACTTCTAAACCAAGAACACTCCCTTAGCCTTAGGGAATTTGCGGGGGTTCTTAGGTTACAGGTACGGGGTGACTACTACCCACCCGACCACTTTAAAATGGCCGACACTTATGTTATGCTGACAGGGGACCCTACGCCCTTTGACATCCAGCAATGTCATTGGGCGAACTTCCATCACCCTATTTTTAGCATTTGGATACGGTTCATGGCCCAGACTCTGTTGGGACGGTTTTAGGGTCACTTGGTCCGGGGGCCGAGCTAGTTGCTATAGCTAGCTATATTGCTAAAGGCTCTAGGGAGCAATTTCAGTACAACTTGGCTCACCATATCGCTATTCAGTTCGAGCGGTATCTCGAACTCGCTCCCTAAGCCAAGGGAAGACGGTAGTTGGACCTCTAGGAGGTTAGTTAACGAGGGGTGATCACATTGTTTGCCCGGCAAATTGCCGTCTTTGACGAGACTCAGCGTACCCCCGTCCTAGGCCCTACCCTCATTGACCTCACCTATCTCAACACCCTCAAAGTCCTGAACCGCCTGCCTGACCATAGATTTCAGTGGGTGATTAAGTCCAAAAAATCCCTCATTCTGCCCGACTCTAGGGCCCGACTACGGCGTCGTCAGGCAAAATACCTACTCCCTATGGAGGGAGTCGACCTAGTTGTCCCCGACCCAGAGCCCCCTCGCCGTTCTTACCATAGGCGGCATACCCCGATTTTAGACGAGGGCGCCTCCACTTCTGCTCCCCCCTCCTCCCCCTCACACGGACACATTTGACTTCACTTCTATGATGTCGACCCTAGGTCGCATGGAGAAGGGGATGGGAAGGATGGAAGGGCTGATCAACGCGAACACCGCCACCCTCGCGGTATATGGCCCTCGCATCGATCAGCTCTACACCCGTATAGACCAGATGGGGGGCGGATGGATACCTTGGCTAACGACCAGCACTACGCCCTTTATCCTCTCTATGACTACTATTGTAGGCGTGACATTATTGAGCAGATTGCTCAGCACCCCTCGTGGTACCATTGGAACCCGAGTTATGGCCCGCCCACCGGTCAGAGTGATGACATGGCAGAGGATGAGGAGGAGGAGCCTGCTCGTCAGTCCGTCTCTTTAGGAGATTTTGGTCTTGGGCCTAGTGGTATTGGCAGTGGTTTTGATGCAGGTCCTAGTGGCTTTGGTGGTGGGATTAGTGGTTTTTCAGGTGGTCCCTCCGGTGGTGGTTATACCGATGGTGGTGGTACTTCTAGTGGTGGTTTCTTCAGTGACTCCACTAATGATGATATGGGCGGCTGATGCCCTTGTTCTCTCCTCTCCCTCGTTGCAATGAGGACATTGCCTCGTTCAGCTTGGGGGAGAATCTCTCACTGTGAGTATAGTTTATTGCTTTCTAGTATAGTTTACTGCTTTTTAGTGTAGGTTAAAGCTTTGATAGTTTAGTTTACAGCTTTGAGAAAAATTGAAAAAATTGAAAAAAAAAATATGTTTGATCATGAGTGGTTTGATTGCCTCCCTGTGCCCCTTGTTGTGCTTTATTGAGAATGATTTGACTTTATTTTCTGGATAGCTGGGCATTTGTGATTCTGAGGCTTTGATTTGATACTCGACTACTTTGATTTCGAGCAATTTCTGACTATGATATACTACTTTGTGCTGCATACCTGATTTGGTTAGACTGTGAGGCCTTTTTCTAGCCTATTGGATTCATACTTTTATCCAGTCTATATTTTTGGTGTGTTAGTTCCTCTCTAGCGGATTGATCTTGACTTTGACTTCGTACTCATCTGATGTTTGGTGACTTGTTACATTTGCTATGATAAAGGCGTTCTTTTGACTTATTCTTGAGCTTCAGAGTTAGTTTTTGATACATTTTTATCCTCCTTAGCCCCGCTGAGCCTAATGACCTTGTTTCATGTTACTTAAACCCTTATTATAAGCCCATGGCCTTTGTTTCGATATTATTTTCAAGCCTAGCTTGGGGGAGCTTTTGTATGGGTTGAGAGCGAAGTTAGTTTCATGGTTTGGTTTGGTTGTTGAGGAATCAAAAGTGTATTTGTTGTGGCTTGATTATGAGAAAAAGGGAAGAAAAGGCAAAATTAGAGTTGCGTGAATGAAGTTCAGAAAAATGAAAGAAAAAATGAAATAAAAGTTCAAAAGAATTCAAAGTTCTTTCATTCACGCACATTCGTAAATAAAAATTTGGGTTTGTTGTGCGTATTCATTGAATTTGGAGAGTTGGTTTATTTTTCATGGTTATATGGTGTTGATTGGGAGTTGCTTAGGCCATCTAAGGCCTTGTTTGAGTGTTCATGCTCCCCCTTTCTTGGTTTTTCCACCACATTACCCAAAAGTATCACCTACCTCTTACCTAAGCCCCATTACAACCCGGAAAAGTCCTCTTGAGCTTGTGCCTACAATGTCTACTAGATTGATTTTGGTTAGTTTGTCAAAGTTAAAGAGTACGTCTGCTAGTTGAGTCGACTTGATTAGGATGAGCGACATTTTACCTTCTTAAACACATGAGAGTGTGAGTGGGAAGGGACATTTATGGTCGGGTCGGTAAGTGTTCGGGCACATTCTTTGCCTGCCACAAAATTGAGAGGAGTGACACCCCTTTGTGAGCACCTTTTCAGGATTTGTATGCCTAGTAGTCACTTGAACTTGATGAATTGCTTGGATGATTGGTGGTTGGAAGGATTTGATTTGCCGAATTTGAATTATGTCTGCTTGAACGATTCTTAGTCTTGAAAATGGTTTTTTTGAGCTTGAATTGTTTTATCTATGGGGTGAGGCAATCTATTCCACGATCATGTTCTATTTGCTTGAGGACAAGCAAAGGTTTAGCTTGGGGGAATTTGATATATCGATTTCTTATAGAGTTTTCCCTTTCTTTACAAGCTAAATTGTGCGATATTGATGCTCTTAGGAGCTATTTATGCTAACTATTTCGATATAGTTGTGGTTTGTGTGTTCTATATCATTTTGCAGGTTTTAGGGAAAAACTCCCTATTTACTTGATGTTTTAAGCACCACGCTATAGCGGGAAGTTATGAGGCATCTTGGAGGTCTCAAGATGGTATTTGGACCCCATTATGAAGAAGTAAGTGCGCAAAGACTTGGCGTCTGAAGCCAAGCAGAAGCAAGGAAGAAAGAAGACTCGCCCGATCGGGTCGGGCAACCACTGCCCGATCGGGTACGAGTAAAGAAGCTGAAGTTTAGGTTTTTCGCCCGATGCGATCGGGCGGAGCAATACTTAGCCAATTCTTGCTGTTTTTCTAAGAGCTGAAGAAGACATCCACCCGATGGCATCGGGTGGACTTGCCCGATCGGGTGCTGGGGTTGCGGCCCCGATCGGGTGGAAGCTGCCCGATCCCATCGGGTGAGGGTGAAGCCTATTTTGCTGCTGTTGGGAGCCTGTTCCCAGACCCGATCGGGCGGCCCTTTTGCCCGATCGGGTGAACGACACGGGGATGCGATTTTCGTTATTTTCCCCACTCTATCTTATTGTTTTCTTAGGACTTATAAATACTTTTTAGGTTGTTTTTATTGGTATCTTTCATATTATAAAACATTTAGAGAGCTCTTAGCCTAGTTTATCATTGCTTTCGATTGTAGAAGAGATTCAAGTACAACTTCAATTCAATTAAAGTTTCCGCTTTCCGTCAATTTGGTAATCGTCTTGCTTATTGCTTTATTCCTTTCTCTCAATTACTTTAGTTCAATTGCTTATTTCTCAATTAGTTCATGATGCAATTCTTAGGGTTTTCAATTAGATTTGTTGTTGTCGATTTAATCATGTCTGAGTAGTTCTCTTTCTAGGGTGTTAGATAGGGAAGCCATGTTTATACTATGATTGTTACTTAGACTCCTATTGATTTCTAGGGCTTGATTAGAGAGATTGTGGTGTGGTTTGTTCTTAATTAGTGATTAATGTTAATGGCCAATTTCATTGATTACTTGTGGTTAATAGTTGTTTGCACAGATCTGTCTCACGATTAGAGGCCTAGGACACATCAGTAGTTCTGATTACGTTAGTGAACATGCAGCGTATGTTGAACTATGAGCGTTGAGTCTTAACCATAGCTCAACACATGCTCTAATCACTTGACTCTTGACCTAGGTTTTGATAGTTGTTGACCTTGTTTGATTGGTATAAGCATGGTGGACCGACCTAATACCCTAGACTTTTAGTCCATAGTCAATTTCTCGATTTAATCCGTCTTCTTTAGTTTAATCATTAGTTCAGTTAATTCTTCCCTGATTTCATCTGGAGTAGCTGATTGATTAAATATTAATTTAGAAACTCTGTCTCTCTGTGGATTCAACCCTACTTCCATTGACTACCATAGTTAGAGGACCGTAGGTTTATTTTTGATTAGGTGATACGACTAAATCCTATCAGCGTGATATTAAAATGGCTAGCTAACGAGTGCTTCTTAGAGTTGGGAACATATTTGGAGAATATTAAAGCAGCTTTGTGGTAATTGACCAATTGACCTGAGTGAGTGCAAAAATCATCAATTAATTTTTTGAGATTAGTACAGGCAGTAGTAGTTACTTTGCAAAATAGTAAACTGTCGTCGGCAAACATTAGACAGGGGATATGGATGGCGTTCGGACAGAGTTTGAAGCATATTCCCGTATTTGTATGGGAGCTCTGAATCGACAATTGTCTGATGAAGACTTCCATACATATTATAAATAGGTAGGGTGAGAAGGGGTCACCCTGTCGGATACCCTTAGATGGTTTAAACCATTCAGTAGTTATGCCATTAACTTTGATAGAATATGATATTGTTGTGACGCATTGTTTTACGAGATAAATCCATTGAGCCAGGAAGCCATATGATTGAAGGCATTTCCAGATAAAGTCCCATTCTAGTCTATCATATGCTTTCTTCATATCGAGCTTTAACGCGCACCAGCCCGTCTTATTCTTTGATTTTTGGAAGGTATTTAAGACTTCTTGCACTATTAAAGTATTGTCGTGGATAGACCGTCCTTTTGTGAGCGCATTTTGGAAGGGACTGATGATATCGTTTAGAACCCCAGAGAGCCGATTGACCAGTATTTTGAGATGGCTTTATAAATTGAATTAATGAGGCTAATGGGTCGGAAGTCATTTGTAGTCTCTGGGTTGTCTTTCTTGGGTATGAGAGCAATGATGGTGTGGTTGAGAGTAGGGGAGAGTTTGCGGTGATGAAAGAAGCCCTTTATAGCTCGAGAGATTTACGTTCCTATAATGGGCCAATATGCTTGGTAGAAGCCTGCACCAAAGCCATCGGAGCGCGGGGCCTTGTTAGGGTTCACGTCAAAGAAAGCATCTTTAATTTCTTTATCCGAAACTACGGCTAGGAGGTCGGTACATTGTTGCAGGCTGAGGATAGGGGCTATGCAATCCAGTGAGAGATCTCTTGAATGAGGGTGTGGAGAGGAAAAGCGGCTTTTGAACGATTGTGCAAATTCAAGATTGATTTCTTTCTCGTCATAAAGCCAAATGTCTCCGGGGGTCCGGATTTTATAAATCTTTGAAAGGATGGTCCTTTTCTTCATTCTGTTATGGAAGAATCTAGAGTTCTTGTCGCCTTGGGTTAGCCATATTTTTCTACTATGGAAGCCCCATTGTTGTTGTTTGAACAGTAGCAATTTTCCCGTTGACGAATGAGCCTTCGGATATGGTCTATGTAGATGGTGTTGTAAGGTTAACGCCATAGTTTTGTGGCGGAAAAATTGACAAGAAAGGGCTCAACTATCACCCATTTACTTTTATAAGTCCTAACTATTGATTATTCCCTATAGGACCAAACTTTATTATTTTGTGACTTGTATAGGTCCTTACAAGGATTTTTACTTTTATTTTGTGATTATTTTGTTCCATCCAATTATAATTTATTTTTTGCCATCAAATGATTGATTATTTGTCTTTTTTTTTGAAAAAATTCACAAGAAAGTAAACTGTAAGGACCTATACAAGTCACAAAGTAGTAAAGTTGGGTCCTATAGGGAATAATCAATAGTTGGGACTTATAAAAGTAAATGGGTAATAGTTGAGCTCTTTCTTGTGAAATTTCCCTTTATTGGCACAGTGTTTGTATTTTCTCTTAACCCATTCCTTTAGGAGTTGCTTGGTACTCTGTAATCTTTTTTCAGTGCAGAAAAATCTAGTGCCTCGTACCAGAGTGCTCCATGCTTTAGACACAATATGGTGGGATTCTTCTTCTAAAGTCCAAGCACTTTGGAACCGATAATGACGTATATTAGTTTGGTTTACTTGTTTTGTATGAAGGAATAGAGGTGCATGACCTGAAACCTTAAATACCCCGTAAGCCGAGAAACAATTAGGAAAGAGATTTGTAAACGATGAACTACAAACCGCCCTGTCTAGCTTTTCATAGATGATTGAGGTGGGCAGGTTTTCTTCCAGCTATATACGTTTTGCGTGGTGGGAATATATATTGCGTTGAGAGTCGTGAGTAGTCTCGGTTAGCGTTGTAGTTGGGAGAGGCGGAGGGTTCTTCCTCCTATTTTATCTTGTGTGGAGAGCATTTCATTAAAGTCTCCAATAACTACCCAGGGGAGGGTTTGCATATTTAGAAAAGAAATGAGATTGGACCTGAAAACATCCTTTTTTTGCTCCTGAGCTGGTGCATAGATTCCGGTAACTACTAAGTCCTGTTTGGTTTGTCTATGTGTGAGGTAAACATTAGCACTCCTATCGAAACATTGAGTATGAGTTACTAGTATGTTGGTGTTGTTCCAACATATCCAAAGACCACCCGAATTGTTTGTCGGGTCTATGATAATTTTGTTTTCGAAAGAGAGATTTTTGTGCTATTTGCTCTACTAGTTTTCGTTTCAAGGACAAAGAGGAAATCCGGGTTAAACTTTCGTTTTAAAAAGAGGAGTTCAGCTATAGCATGAGGCCTCTTACCTCCTTGGATATTCCATGAAATGCACTTCATAAAATAATTGTCGGTTTTGGGAATAGGTCTTTCTGAGAAGGGTCGTAATGGACAGTGGGAGTGTCCTGGCAACTTTGTGTAGAGGGAAGGGGATTCCAAAGTGCTCTTAGGGGGGTAGAACCCCGTTTCAAATCTCGTTTTAAAAACGATAGGAGATTTTCGGAAAATGTTTTTAATGGAGTGCTCTTTCAACTCCAGGGAAATATGGACGTCAAAGCATCCAGGTCCTTTTTTGTATCCTTTTTTTCTTTTGTTGTTATTCTTGGCCATTGTAGTTTTACATAATATAAATTATAACAACGATAAAGAAAGGCGATTAAACTATTACAGTTGTATAGAAAGGGGGTTACACAATATGTCACCATTAAGAAGTATAAATATTTGTACAAGTTGTTTGCTTGCCACTTTATTGAGTAGACGTTATGGCTGGCTGAGGATGCTCTTGGCAATGAACAATGTGGTGAGACTGCTGGCCTTGTAGTGTTGAGAGAGCATGCTCTGCGTTGAGTTGCTCGGGGAGTTGCATACGTTGAGATTGTTGAGAATGTTGAGATTCTTGAGAAATTAGTTCTCCCTCCATAGTAAGTAGAAAAATATGCATAAGAAAACAAGTTGTAAGTGTCGAAATATAAGATGCCTTTATGACTAAAAACGCAATACAGAAGAGTAATTTTTTTATTTAGTAAGTAGAAAGAGGTAGTTAAAATCAGATTAGAGTTTACTATACTGCAAGGGTTAGCAGAAAGAAGGGGCAGATAATTAAGGGTTCCAAAACTTTTATTGAGATGTTTATAACTTTTAGGCCTTACTATGAGCAACATGTCCCTCAAATTCTTACTAAAATGAAATGGTACATAAATGTAAAGTCGAAAAACAACAATGCTTTTGTGAATGGAAGCAACATGATAAGTAAAGAAAGAAAACCAAGGAAATCAGCAATATAGTAATCCAAGAATAAGTCCAAATTCTCAATGGTAATTGTGAAGGTAGTACAATAGGGAAGGCAAATACCAAGCTGGTAAAAGAAGGAGCTAAAGAAAATTACAAAGATTAAAACTAGGAGAACAAGGGCTATTGCAATAATCGGTTTCATTAAAGAGTAGTCATCACAACAAAGGCAGATCATGGAAATGAGAGTAAAGCAAGGGATCATTACAACCAGAGAGAGATCAATGACGGCAAACACAGAGGTAGTAGAGGCAAATGAAACCATAACAACACCCATAAAATCCACAAAGACAAAGACAGGGAGCATTACAACTAGAGCGAAATCAGTAACGACAAATACAACAAATACAGAGCTAGTAGCGAAAACCAGGATTTCACGAGTGGAAAAAACAACTACGACAACAAAGAGTTGAAAAGGCAATGCCACAACAGCAACAACCAACATTATTATGGCAGCACTTTCGCTAATAACAATCGACACAACCATATCAATTATACGAAGTAGTAAAGTGACAACGACAACAAGGAGTTGGACAAACGACGCCAAATCAACAAACACCCGCCTAAGAGTAGCAATCTTGCTAACAACGATCAGTGCGAACAAATCAATTATAGAAAGTAGACCAATGACAACTTCAGCAAGTAGTTGAAAGAGTAACGCCACAACAAACACAAACATCATCACAGCAGCCAGAGTCACAACTATCAGAATCAAATTGAAGACACCAAAAGCAGGAGGAACCAAAATAAGCAAATTGAAATCCATGTTAACAAAGCCATCACAACGACACCAATTAGAACAAATCGAATGGCAGTAAACATCACCACCACTCGCATAGCAATGAGAGTAACAACTACACCCACAACAATAAGAACAATGGCGATATATATAACTCCAGCTACTGTAAACCCAATGATAATCAACTCTAACAACAGAAGTCAGCATAGCAATAATAAAACCAAAACCATAAATATGGCCACAACAAACAACAAAACAAACCCAAAAATAATAGTATTAGCAAAGACAGTAGCAATAAGTATATTGGCAAGCAGAGGAACTAGATTTAAAAGGTTAGAGTTTAAGATCCATTTAGAATTATGTTGTGTAGTAAACAAAGATTGAAAAGAAAAAGGACTCAAATTTACCAGGACGCCAGGATGAACAGAGAGTTTCGTCCTTCCACAAGCTTATCGGCGCTGCTCATAGAGGGTAGCGATACGCTGGACACGGGTATAGGTCACTTTTCCACGCGGTCGATGCTGAACCAGGCAGCTGGGCCTTTGTCGATCAGAAGGAGGCGGGTCGGTTGGGGACGGCCCTTGCATAACAGAACAGTAGGCGAGGCTGCTAGGCAGCTGGTCGGCAGAGGGGGCTGTGAGAGGGGCGCTAGGGTTTTGGGGCGGTGATTTTTTTCTTTTTTCTCCTCTTCACTCTAGGTTTTCCTTCTCTCTCTACCCTCATATGGAGTAAAAAAATAGCATCAGAATCTGATTGTGTGACATGATTGCATTTGTACTGGTCTTATATGAATGTGATGTGCGTAACGATAAAAAATTTAGGGCCCGTTCGGTATTACTATGGTTTTCTGTTTTTTTTTGGTTTTTTGCTTTTGAAAGTCATATGATATATGTCCTATAATGAATAAAAGATTAGTCAAATTTATTGGGAACATGATGATTTTGAAAACTGACAACTAAAACCCAAAAACCACTTTTTCTTTTGGTTTTTAGTAAAGTGATTAATTATCTAGTTAATCAAGCGTTTAAGATATTCTTTTTTTTAACATTTTAGTGTCCACCCCCACCTCTTCCCTTATACTATAGAGATAAAGGTAATAGTGTTACAAAATAAAAAGGGAGAGATATTAAAGAATAGAATTGATTACTTTATTCAACCACTAAAGGGGTATATATATACATAGGAATTAGGGTTTCCTTGGATCACAGAATATCCTAGAAGTTATCGGGGATGGATAGTGGACATCCATACAATTATTTATAACACTCCCCCTTGGATGTCCATTATTTAATTACTCCTCATTTAAACTTTACTAGGTTTTTGTCCCACAGGGTTTTTCCTAGTAAAGTTTTAATGAGTACATAATTATACGCTTCAGATGTTGTCTCATTAAAAATCTTTTCTTAAAAACCCAGTGGGACAAAACCAAGGATAAGGGAAAAAGAATGCAACGCGAATTTACTCCCCTAATGAATACATCACTTGAGAACTCTGAGACGACGCATCCCAATGTTGTGTGTTAGCTTCTCAAATACAGATGTAGGTAGCGCCTTGGTAAATAAATCTGCCAAATTCTCACTTGAACTAATCTGCTCAAATTTAATATCTCCATTCTTTTGAAGGTCATGAGTGAAGAAGAATTTTGGTGCAATATGCTTTGTTCGAACTCCTTTGATGTACCCTTCCTTAAGTTGTGTAATGCATGCAGTGTTATCTTCATACAAGATGGTTGCAGCTTCATCTCCAGATGACAAACCACAGTTCTTACGTATATGGTGAATCATAGACCTTAACCATACACATCCACGACTAGCTTCATGGATTGCCAATATTTCTGAATGATTCAAAGAGGTAGCCGCAATAGTTTGTTTCATGGAGCGCTAAGAGATGGTTCTACCACCATAGGTGAACACATATCCAGTTTGAGACTTACCATTATGAGGATCAGACATAAAACCTACATCTGCAAAACCACTTAAATGTTTTTGGGATTGATAAGCGAAAAAGAAACCCATATCCTTTGTGCCTTGGAGATAACGAAGTACTTGTTTAACTTTATTCCAATGTCTTCGAGTTGGTCATGAGCTAAATCTTGCTAACAAACTTATAGAAAATGAAATATCAGGTTGGGTATGGCTAGCAAGATACATCAATGCGCCAATTGCACTTAGGTATAGGGGTGTTCACAAATATCCGATCCGATTGATCCGATCCGCGATCAGATCCGAAATATAGTGTTTCGGATAATTCGGATCGGATTCGGATCACCCTTTTGGCTTTTTCGGATATCCGGAAAATCCGAATTATCCGGAAAATGTATAAAAAATCGGATATTTTTCGGATAATTATCCGATCCGATCCGAAATATCCGCAATTTTTTCCATTAAATAAATTTGATCTTAAACTTTTTCCCCCCATAAAAATCTGATCGGATAATCCGGGTATCCGAAAAAATGGGTATCCGAAATTTCCGGATCGCACTTCTCCCGATCCGAAATTGGATAATCCGAAATGAACACCCCTACTTAGGTATGATACTTCAGGACCAAGTAAATTTTCATTATCTTCCCGGGACCGAAAGGATCTTTATTCACCTCGAGTGCTCTTACAACCATTGGAGTAGTTATTGGGTGTGACTTATCCATATAAAAATGCTTTAACACCTATTCTATATATGTGGACTGATGCACAAGGATTCCTTCTTTTTGGTGCTCAATTTGTAATTCCCAAAAAAACTTCGTTTTTCCAAGGTCTTTCATCTCAAATTCTTTCTTCAGATGATCAACAGCAACTTGAATCTCTTCAGGAGTTCCAATGATATTTAAATCATCAACATATACTGCAGTAATGACATAACCAGATCTAGACTTCTTAATGAAAATAAATGGAAAATAGGATCATTCTTATAGCCTTCTTTCAACAGATACTCGCTTAGGCGATTATACCACATGCGTCCAGATTGTTTCAATCCATATAGGGATATATTCAATTTAATTGAGTAATGTTCACAAGAACTCGAATAAGCTGCTTCTGGCAGTTTAAATCCCTCTAGGAGTTACATATAAATGTTAGTATCAAGTGGGCCATACAAATAAGTTGTAACTACATCCATAAGGCGTAAATCAAGCCTTTCTCGTACTGCCAGACTTATCAAAAATCTAAATGTAGTTGCATCCACCACAGGAGAGTATGTCTCCTCATAATCAATACCAGATCTTTGTGAGAATCTTTGTGCTACCAAACGTGCTTTATATCTTACAATTTCTCCCGTTTCATTTCTTTTACGCACAAAGACCCATTTGTATCCACTGGTTTCACACCTGCAGGTGTACGGACTGCTGGTCCAAATACTTTTCTTTTCGCTAGTTATTTCAATTCAGCATCAATCGCTTCTTTCCATTTTTCCCAATCATCTTTTTGTCTACATTCTTCTAGAGATTTTGGTTCATGATCCTCTTTATCATTCATAACATCTAGTGCTACATTGCATGCAAATACATCATCGACGTTGATTTGATTTCGATTCCATTTAATTCCAGACATGATATAATCTATAGAGATTTCTTCATTTTCAGGTACCTGAGTTTCTTCTGAAACATTATTTTCATTCATGTCTAAAGTCTCTTCAGGAGATCTTCCTAAAATAATTTGTTCCTCGATTTGGCCATCATAATTCTTTACTCCTTTTTTCTTTCGAGGATTCTTATCTTTGGAACCGATTGGTCTACCACGCTTCATGCGTACATAAGACTCGTTAGCAACTAGATTTGGTCCTTTCGGGACATCAATTTTAATTGGAGCATTCACAGATGGTATATGTGACTTAGTCACTCTTTTGGGTCAGTAAATGCGTTTGGCAATCATTGGCTAAACTTTGTAAATGAATAATATTTTGGACTTCTAATTCACATTGCTTAGTCCGAAGATCAAGATGAGCCAATGATAATTCTTTCAAATTAATTTCTTTTTCCAACAGTTTTATATCTCTCCCTATTGTTGGAAAAACTGACTCGTCAAAATGACAATCTGCAAAGCGAGCCGTAAATAGATCCCCAGTGGATGGTTCTAAATATTTTATTGATGGGGATTCAATCCAACATAAATACCCAACCTTCTTTGAGGGCCCATGTAACAGCCCGACCTTTCCGAGTTGCTAGCTTGCCTCGTTTAGCAATCATATGCCTGAATGTATTCTTAATAAGAAGAATCAAATATAGATTAACTCCAACCTGCAGCAAATTCTCAACCAAAAACCTCGATCATGGACCTGTGGGTCACTGCCCACAACACAATGGTCCTAAATGAGACTTTCCAAATACATAATTGGCTCAACTTAATTACCGAACTATAACTAACATGATTTATTCACAAACCATTAATGTTCAATTAATACAACCCAAATTCCAAAACATAAAACTAAATATCACACCACCTTGAATCTCACTACATAATTCGAACTGTGATGTCACTCTTGATTTGATTCCGCACTTCCAACACAAATATGAAAATAAGAGAGAATATACAAAACAAACAAAATTCCAAAATGAGTGGAAAACTCGTAACCTTTCCTTCATCCCGTCAAAACATTATATTTTAAACAATTTATCACTAGGTGTTAAAACATTAGTATTTGGGAACTGTCGGAGACAAGAGTAACTTTATAAATAGCTAGTATGTAGTAAAGCCTCGTAAGCAACCACATGTTATTTCTATTAAAATTATGAGTGTTATATAAATGTTTCAACAAAGAAATTTGTATAAGTACAATTGTCAAGCCCTCTCATGATAAATGATAATTGTTATTCGTATACTATTGGCAACTTATCGCCGAAACACACATATATATATATATATTGTAGAACTTATTATCAATATTCATCGTATAAATATTCGGAAAGAGAACACGAATAGAGAGGGGTTTCCTCCTTAGGTAAATCGGCGATCTCTAAACTTTTGGAGGCCGTCGCCCCACCATTTCATTATTATGCTTACAAGCCTTCATTAGGAAATGTCCCGATATTATTCATTCGCCAGGAGATCACCCATCTTGCAAGGGTTCGCCAGGAGATTACCCATCCTGCAAGGGTTCGTCAGTAGATCACCCATCCTGCAAGGGTTCGTCAGGAGATCACCCATCCTACAAGGTTGTTGTACATACCGTACCATTCGGTATCAGCTCTTTCCGCTTATGCATTTATTTATTAATATTATTAGCTTATGAAATGAGATGCCATTTGCATCATTCATTGTATCTCATTATCCCTTTGGCTTACTTATCGTTAATAACATTAAACACTTAATTTCTTCTAATCCAATAGTCAAACACTTTCATAGTTATTTCAATGGTAATTTTTATTGTACAACAAAACTTCACACCTTGGAAGTAGTTTATAAATTTGGAAGGTATATCCCGTCTCTAAAGTAATACTCATTGAGGTGTATGAGGATGTGTATGTAATAAAGTATTTTCAAGACTTTGACAGAACATTGTCATTTGGTTCAAACTCTTTTTCTATAGTTTGTCAAAGTAGGAACTGATACGATTTACTTCGAAAGAGACTTAAAGGTTGATTCAATTTGCTTTATGAATCATTATACGAAGACAATAAGACAAAACTATTTCTTATTAGCTTTATAATTCTAGTAAACTCAAATGTGCTAGAAATACCATTTCTAAAAACATTTCATAAAAACACTATTTCTAAAACATTTCATAAGTATCTCTTCGAGACCGAAGTTTTGTCTATGATTCCAAAATATATTTGGTTAGAACTCTCATAGTTCTAAATATTTTATTGTATAAACAAATAAATTGTATTTTAGCAACATAATTCGTATTTTATTCATACAAAAATATAGTACGGGCATAAAAGTTAAGTTTGCTAAATATAAAAGTTACCTTAACCGCTAACCAATACTTTATGGTACCCTTCATGAAGCCATGGATCTTCGAATAATGCTTCTAATCCTAAACTAACCTCCATGATTAACCTCGTAAATCATGAAATCAATCAATAGTTTCCAACTAAACTTCATTTTAAGAAGCTATTCAATATACCCTCTTCTTCTCTTCATCAATTCAACTAGACCTCTCTTAACTAGAAAATCAAATAGCCTACTTATAACCCATTTCATAACCATATAACTCCTTTCAAATTTTTACAAAAGGTAAGGGACAGAGAAGCACATTTTATTTGGAACTAAACACTTTGAAATAGTTTAGAAACTCATTTTCCAAACCGTAATAAACAATTGAACAATTTTGGTCATAAACAATAAGGGGTGAAATGACATTGAACTTGTGGTACTCAACCGCAAACTCGTATACTAAAATAATATCTTCATAATCGTTTCAAACTCTTTATATTAAACTTATTATTTAAGAAGTATGCGTATTCTCAATACAAATATAATTTCAACAAGATTTTCATAAAAGTAGTTTTAATGAAACTAACGAACATTGAAGTTGAAAGTTTAAGTTATAAGGATTTACTTACACAACAAAGGTATTAAAGTACTTGTCATAAATATAGGTCATTCAATTACTACTCAAAAAATATTAGAAGAATAACAAAATCATTAAAATTCGCTGAGGAGATATATGATTTTATATATTGGGAACTATTTTATTAGTAAAGAATTGTAATTGTAAAATGTCTTATTATACTCAATGTGGTAAAAGGAAGACAAATCAACACTTCTCAAGTGAAATATATATACACTTTATTTGAAAGTTATTATTCACAACTTTGTAAAATCTAAGTTAAGTAAGTTAAACAAAGTCCAAGAAATAAGGTAGATGATGTAACCATCAAAAACTAGACTAAATTTTCATTTAACTCTTAAAAAAAAATACAATTTATAATTATTTCCTTCAAACACTTTGCAAAACATTTCAACCTTCCATTTGGAAATTCACCACAACTTTTACCAAGAAGTGAAATCGTCCAACAAAATGTCAAATTAAGCAGAAACTTAAAATGGCTATAACTCCCTTATAACAACTCCAAATCAGACATTTTTTGAGCCTAACTTGAGTAAAATTTTGATACGAACAACTTTCGTGAAATAGCATTTTGGCTAAAAATGACCAGAAGATGTCGAAAAATAGGTTTTTACGAAACTGGTTCAAATTCTTACGGGAAATGAAGAGTTAACACTTTCAAAGTTAAATTATCTCACATGCACTTAGGTTACATCTATAATAAGAACTTAACCATTTGTCAACACTGATTTGAGTACCAAATTTCACTAATCTCAAAGGATCAAAAACTCAAATGAACTTAATGAAAAGATAATACTCTATTACCTTGATTTGGCCCCAATTCATTTTTCCAAACTTTCCTAAGTAGTTCATTACTCAATCCCAATCTCTTTCAGGACTCCATTTTCATCTTCTTCCTCAAACTCAACATGCATAAACAATTAAACATAAAAGTTAGGGTTTGAAACTTACTAACCCAAAATCAGAAATTAATTTAAGGGTTTTGTTACTTACACTTAAGTGAAGATTTTTCCCTGACTTATTGGCCGAAAATCTCGCCGAAATCTCGCCGGAAAACACCATGAAGGTTGATCTTCAACCTTCCTTCTTTCTTTTCCATCCTTTTCTCTCTCTTCTTTTTCCCTTCCTTTCCTTTTACTGACTTCTATTCCTCTTCTCCTTTCTTATTTTAATTTCCTTTTCCTTTCTCCTTTTTTTTTCCTTCTAAACTCTTTTCTTATTTTCCCTTATTCTTTCTTTTCCTCTTTACATGTATTTTTTTTACACTTTAATAATAATTCCCAAGTTATAAAATTCACCCACTTTATTTGCTCCTCGAGTCTCATTTCTATATCCCGAATGTTGATCTTACCCACACTTAAGAATATATTAATCCATAAATTTTATTTAGCACATAATATAACACCTAAAAATACGGGCTGTTACAGCCCATCTTAGTTTGTTGTGGTGGAGCGATTGAAACATATACTGCACATCCAAAAGTTCTAAGATGGGAAATATTTGCTTCCTGACCATGAATCATTTGTGATGGGGAGATTTTATGATAACTTGTTGGCCTAATCGAATTAGTGATGTTGCATGTAAAATTGCATGTCCCCAAGCAATAATTGGGAGTTTCGACTTTATTAGTAATGGTCTTGCTATTAATTGGAGACGTTTAATCAATGATTCCGTCAGACCATTTTGTGTGTGAACATGAGCTACAAGTTGTTCAACATTTATCCCAATGGACATGCAATAGTCATTAAAAGATTGAGAAGTGAATTCACCAGCGTTGTCAAGACAAATAGTCTTGATTGAAAAATCTCGAAAATTTGCTCGCAATCGAATCAATTGAGCAAGTAATCTCGCAAACGCCAGCTTGCTAGAGGATAACAAGGATACTTGGGACCATGTAGTCGATGCATCAATTAGAACTGTTAGAAAATGACTGATTACAATGACTTAACAAAGACTAAATTCAAGGCTGTGTCGCGGTAGAAGACCACTGACTTGAAAGCAATTACGGCCCGACTATGGTGGTAATCGCAACTGGCCGGAAAGCTCCCCAAGGTTAACACAGCGACCTTTCTAAGTCACCACTAACAGAGAAAGATATTGGAGACTGATTATGCACGTACCCAGTGTTTAGAAGAGAGAAAGAAGAAGAGAAGAGAAGTGATTTTCGGATGCCAAACTGAGGTAGCAGTGGACTGATTTTATAGTAAAAGAATCAGGCCAAGAAGGAAGGTAATAAACAGAGGGAGGAAATCAAGGGCGACAATAAAGGCCATTAACACTGTAACGTTTAAAAACGTTTCAGTGTTACATGTTACCGTTACACACAGTTGGGCTCGGGTCCAAAAAGATAAGCTCCAGCTCAGCTCTTTCCAGAACCCAGAACCCAGATCCCAGGCCCAGGCCCAGCCCAGCCCGGTCCGGTCCGGGCGGGCGGCGCGCGCGCGCGTGTGTGTGTGATAGCAAGCCCAAACCCAAGATTAATCTCCAACCACAAAAGCCAACCAAGTACTCAACTCAATAAACATGAAGAGGAAGGGAGTTAATAAACAAAGGCAAGCTCCCTTCCATAGGTGATGTGGGATGTTTGGGAAAAACACAAGTAGGCTTTGCAAGCCTTAACTCCAACAATCCCCCACAAAGGCTCTGAAAAGCAAAAGAAATTCCTGGGTAAGGAAAGGGAGGTACTTAAGCATCAATATCTTTCGATTTGAATTGATACATAGTGGAGTGAGGCAACAACTTACTTTCTAGTGAGTGAATTTCTCTTGAACTCACCAGAGTTCCGTTGAGACCCCCACAACACATACCTACCTTAAGAACGTGCAGTCTCCGCGATACAACACAAGCGCTTTATAGCCATGCGCACACCTTGGGTCTCATAAGTGCTCTAGAAAGATAGCCCAGTCTGTCATAGAAAACGGCTTAACCTCCACACTTACGTAGGTAGTCCATTAAGTGTTCCTCAATAACACCACCCCGAGGGATATGGAACTATTAAGAGCAAAAGCTCAACCTCACAATATAAATCCATAAAGTGCGTCTCAATAGCACCACCAAACAGGCTATGGATTTAGAAAGCACTACCAACACGCCATAGGGATGAGAAATGTAGTGCAAGTTAAGATTCTATGGCTTCGTTTGACCACAAACGGGTATCCACCATAAACTCTCAACTAATGGGCCTAAGCCCCATCCCCCTCGACGACTCTAGGACAACTCTCCTAGATAATCCCTTAGTAAAGGGATCAGCAAGATTTCTTTCGGACCTGACATAGTCCAAAGAAATCACCCCATTTTTCAGGAGTTGTTTCACGACTCCATGTCTGATCCGTATGTGTCTTTTCTTACCATTGTAGACACTGTTCTTAGCAACGCCAATGGCTGCTTGAGAATCACAATGAAGGGAGACAGGAGCACCCTGCCCTCCCCATAATGGAATATCAGACAAAAGGTTTCTCAACCACTCAGCTTCTTGTCCTGCCAACTCGAGTGCAATAAACTCAGACTCCATGGTTGAGCGTGCTATACAAGTCTGTTTCGAAGACTTCCACGAAATAGCACCACCACCAAGAGTAAACACGTAACCACTAGTTGAACTAATCTCATCATTACCTGAAACCCAGTTTGCATCACAAAATCCTTCAAGTACAGCAGGAAATTTAGAATAGTACAAACATAGATCAACTGTTCCTTTCAGGTATCTAAGAAGACGATGAAGAGCATTCCAATGTTCATTACTAGGGTTATGAGTATACCGACTCAGTCGACTCACTGCATAAGCTATGTCAGGTCGAGTACAGTTCATGAGGTACATCAAACTACCTATGACTTTCGCATATTCACTTTGAGAAACACTTTCTCCTAAATTCTTAGTCAAATGAATACTAGGGTCATAGGGTGTACTCACTGGAGCAACATCAAAGGAGTTAAATTTTTTAAGCACCTTTTCCACATAATGAGACTGACTAAGGGAGATGCGACCGGAGGTTTTCTTAAGTCTCACTCCTAAAATCACATCAGCTTCTCCCAAATCCTTCATCTCAAACTTCGATGCCAAGAAAAGTTTAGTATCATTGACCACCTTTAAATTGTTACCAAAGATCAACATGTCATCCACATAAAGACATATGATTACACAATCTGATCCTATTAGCTTTGAGTAAACGCAAGAGTCAGAGTTGTTGACAATGAAGCCATTTGACACAATAGTACTGTCAAATTTTTCATAACACTGTTTTGGTGCTTGTTTGAGACCATATAAGGACTTCCTCAACTTACACACTTTATCTTCTTGACCTTGCACCACGAAACCCTCAGGTTGAGACATATAAATCTCCTCCTCTAAGTCACCATTCAAGAAAGCAGTCTTAACATCCATCTGATGTACGACTAAGTCATGAATAGCAGCAAGAGCTAACAGGGTCCTAATGGTGGCTATCTTAGTCACAGGAGAATAAGTGTCAAAGTAATCTAGTCCTTTCCTTTGAGTGAAGCCCCTAATCACAAGTCTGGCTTTAAACCTCCCAATGGTCCCATCAGGTCTCAACTTCTTTTTAAAGATCCATTTGCTATCTATGGTCTTTGATCCCTTAGGTAAGTAAGTTAATTCCCAAGTGGAATTAGACACTATGGAATCTAACTCGCTCTTAATGGCCTCTTTCCAAAAACTAGCATCCACATATCTCATTGCTTCCTCAAAAGTCTTAGGGTCCTCTTCTATCATGAAAGCATAGACCAATTCATCACTCAACAAGTCAATACAAGAGCTCTCAGACAGAAAAGCAGTGACAAAATCAGAACCAAAGTCTTTTGCTACTCTAGGTCTTTTACTTCTCCTAGGTTCATCTATAGCACCAGAACTACTAACATGCAAATCAACTGAAGTACTACTTAAAGTCAAATCAGCAGGAACATCACTAGTAGGTAAGGGAACGTCGTGCGTAGAACAAGTAGGTAAAACAACCGTAGGAGAAGAACATGAAGGCATGGAAGCAACATCACCCTTTTTCAAGGGAAAAACATGTTCAAAGAACTCAGCGTCTCTGTACTCACAAATAGACCTATCACTCAAAGTCATGAACCTATAGGCAGCATGAGCATAACCAATAAATACTGCATCAAAGGTCTTGGGTCCAATGTTTGACCTTTTATAGTCAGGTAGCCCAACTTTAGCTAGACACCACCACACTCTCAAGAAGCTCAAGTTTGGAGTAAACCCCTTCCATAATTCATAGGGAGTCTTATCTAACCTTTTGTGAGGTACTCTGTTAAGAACATGACAGGCTGAAAGGACTGCTTCCTCCCACATTTCATCAGGCAACCCAGAACTTACAAGCATAGCATTCATCATGTTTTTCAAAAACCTATTTTTCCGTTCAGCTATACCATTCTGTTGGGGTACATAAGGTGCACTAAGTTCATGAATAATACCCAATTTCTCACAATGGTCATTCAAAGAGAAGTTTTCAAACTCTCTACCTCTGTCAGATCTAACCCTCTTGATTTTCCTATCAAGTTGGTTTTCTACTTCGGCCTTATATTTGATGAAAGCTTCCCCTGCCTCACTTTTGGCTTTGAGAAGGTAAATCTTAGTGTACCTCGAAAAATCATCAACAAATGAAATATACCAGAATTTTCCTCCTCTACTTCTAGTGTTCTGGAAGTCAGCTAAGTCCGTATGAATCAACTCTAGAAGTTGTGTGGTCCTTTGAGTCACAGTTTTGCAAGGTTTCTTAGTGAATTTTGCTTCAACACAAACTGGACACTTAGAAAACTCAGTAGTCGACAGATTAGGAATTAAAGCTAAGGTCCTTAGTCTCTTAATGGAAGCAACATTCACATGCCCTAATCTACCATGCCACAAATTTAAAGACTCGGCAATATAAGCAGAACCAGAAACAGTTTTATTAAAAACAGCAGAAATGGAAGAAGCAACATTCAGAATAAATAAACCTCCACTTAAATACCCCTTCCCAACAAATTCCCCACCACGAGTCATTACAACTTTGTCAGCCTCAAAAACAATTTTCAAACCAGCTTTGTTTAACAAGGCACCAGACACTAAGTTGCGACGCATAGTAGGAACATACAACACATTTGAAAGAGAGAGGGTTTTTCCAGAGGTAAGTTTAAGAGTGACCTTTCCTCGTCCAAGTACTCCAGCAGTTGCAGCATTGCCCCATGTAGACACACTCGCCTTCAGAAGCATCCTGAAAATCATGGAGCAGCTCCTTGTTTGCACAGAAATGTCTTGAAGCCCCAGTCTCCAGAATCCAATCAGTACTGTTCTCGATCAGATTTGCTTCAACAACCACAGCAGCGACAATGTCGTTTGATTCAGCAAGGTTGGCCTAAGGTCCTTGTTTTTGCACAGAACCTTGGCGTTGAGGGCATTTGTAAGCCTTATGATCTGGCTTGCCACAGACATAACTGAAGACAGTCATTTTCTAACAATTTGAAAGCAATTACGGCCCGACTATGGTGGTAATCGCAACTGGCTGGAAAGCTCCCCAAGGTTAACACAGCGACCTTTCTAAGTCACCACTAACAGAGAAAGATCTTGGAGACTGATTATGCACGTACCCAGTGTTTAGAAGAGAGAAAGAAGAAGAGAAGAGAAGTGATTTTCGGATGCCAAACTGAGGTAGTAGTGGACTGATTTTATAGTAAAAGAATCAGGCCAAGAAGGAAGGTAATAAACAGAGGGAGGAAATCAAGGGCGACAATAAAGGCCATTAACACTGTAACGTTTAAAAACGTTTCAGTGTTACATGTTACCGTTACACACAGTTGGGCTCGGGTCCAAAAAGATAAGCTCCAGCTCAGCTCTTCCCGGAACCCAGAACCCAGAACCCGGATCCCAGATCCCAGATCCCAGATCCCAGGTCCCAGATCCCAGATCCCAGGTCCCAGCCCAGCCCGGTCCGATCCGGGCGGGCGCGCGCGCGCGCGCTCGTGTGTGTGTGATAGCAAGCCCAAACCCAAGCTTGATCTCCAACCACAAAAGCCAACCAAGTACTCAACTCAATAAACATGAAGAGGAAGGGAGTTAATAAACAAAGGCAAGCTCCCTTCCATAGGTGATGTGGGATGTTTGGGAAAAACACAAGTAGGCTTTGCAAGCCTTAACTCCAACAAGAACCATAAAATATCTAAATGGCCCACATGAGGGATGTATAGGTCCGCATATATCTGTAATCCCCCGTAATTTTATGAATTTTATAAATATATTTAAAGTATATATTTATAATCATTTTCGTACTTATTTTATTTAATTATTTAAGTATTGAATATTTTAAAATTCAAATGATTATTTCAACGTTTTAAATGGTCATTAATATTTATTTAGTTGTATTTAAGTATTTAATAATTTATGTAAAGGTTATGGGTCGTGTTTAAGATGATTTTAAATGTTGGGTTAAGGAGTCCAACCAATTGGTTTAAGTGTCATGTTCAACTTAAGCCCAAACCTAAAGCCTAAACCTCTTCACCCTATGATTTAGGCAAAACCTATAAAAACCTATAATTCAACACTTTTGTTTTTCCTCTCCATCACTCCCCTCACTCGTCCCTCACTCTTTATATGTCTCCTCCTGTTTTTCCGGCGCCGGCCACACACCGCCACCCTCACCTTTGCTCCGTCGGCCACCACACACGCCACTACTCCCCTTTCTTCCTCTGTGCGCGCCGCAGCAACAACAGCCACCTCACCCTTTGCTTCGCCGTCCGCCAGCACGTGCAGCAGCAGCGTGCGTCCCCGCACGCGCCGCCGCACCGCCACCACACGCCACCACTCATGCTTGTGTCTCTTTGTTTTCCGGTTTTTCGTGGTTTTCTTCGGTTATTTCTTAACCCTATCCTCTACTTTAATGTTTAAATTATAATTTAATGTTAAAGTTATAGTTTTTATGATTTTTATATGTTTCTATAATAAAGTTGAAAACTTTATTATTCGATTATTAAAAATTTGATTTTTATTTATTATGAATATAAATTATAATTTCAGATTCATTATTATTGATTTAAAGTGATTTTTAAGTATTAAATTAGTGATTTTTGAGGTTTTAAAGTATAGATTTATGAGTATTATATTAAAGGCCGTTAAAGGTTGGAACTTTAATATATTTAAAGTATTTTAAAACGAGTTTTGAGACGTTTTAAAGTAAGTTATATTGCTGTGAATTAATTAGTACTCCCTTCTTTTTTTTTAATATGCATGTTTTACCATATTGGAGTGTTTTTTAATATGTATGTTAGTACAACTTTTATATATGGTGGGGTGCACATTTAATGTTTGTCTTGATATTCCTAAAAGTGGGCCCCAAAAGTACACATTTAATCATAATTCTCTTTCTCTTTCTTACTTTTCCTCTTTCTCTTTCTTACTTTTACTCTTTCTCTTTCTTACTTTTAAAATTTTCCTTGGTCCTAGTGCAAAGCCTTTGTAATACCCCTATTTTTAAAGAGTATTTTATTAATAGCTAAGTATGATTTATTAGCCTGATTATATATTAATAGTCTTCAAGTTTAATTAAAGGAAATTAGATTTGATTATAGAATTATTGAAAAGATAATTATTTTTACTTAGTTAATTATTTTGACGTTTTAATGGAACGATTACAAGAAATATTGAGTTTAATTCTTTTAACGAGTATGACTTATCATTGTTGTATATGAAGTTGTATAAGTATTTAAAATATATTTTAAAGTTAAATAGCTGTATTTAGATATATGTATAAGGAGAAGAATTTAGGATAATTGGACTAAATAGATTGGAAGCATATATTAGATTATATTAAGTGGAAGGAAAAAAAATGGAAGCTTAGCATATGAGGTACGGGAAAAGCCAAAGACCTATCTGATAGATGTGAACAGTAACATCTATCAGATAGGTCTGTACTACAATTTTTTCTTGTACTACAATTTTCAGAAACTATACTACTCCAAACTATATATAAAAATACTACATTACGTGAAAATTATACTACATAAATATATAAGTGTACTACATTTTTATAAAAATAGTTTGATATGTGCCTAGCTCCCACCTATCTGATATGTACTAGGCAGCCCTCGATGAGGTACGTGCCTTTGATTTTTCTTGAAGAGGAGGAAAACTCAAAAGAAGGAGGACAAAGAGAAGAGAAGAGGGAGTTAAGGAGAATAGAGAATAAGGACTATGGGCTCCCAAAACCCTTGTTTTTGCCATATGACGGGCGCGAAGCCACCACGAGTGGTGGTACTCGACTAGCAACGCGAAAAGAGAAGGGATCAAGTATAATCTGGTTCGTTTTGGGGCGTTTTGGGCTCGTTTTAGGGGCGATTTCCAACTTATCTTTCATCCTGAATCTCCCTTAGTAGTCGGTAAGTTGTATTCTCAATTTTATTTCAGTTTTTCCAAAGTTTATGAAGCTAGGGTTTTTGTATTGAAATTGAATTGGGGGTTTTTGATTTGAAGGTTTTTGTGTATGAATTGATTGAGTAGGAGGTTTAATTAGGTGTTTAATAGTTCGTTTATGTTACTAGTTTGATTATTAAACTTCTTATTGTGAGTTAGGATGGATTGAAATTAGCTTGAATTCGTAAGAAATTCTGTCAGTTTTGTAAAATGTGTTTTTCGCAATTTCTGGGATTTTTATCAAAAATATTACTTCACAAAAGTTGTTCGTATTGAAATTTTACTCAAGATATGCTCAAGAAACGCTTGATTTGGACTTCGTAGGAGGGAGTTATGCTCATTTTAAGTTTCTGCCCAAATTCTACATTTTATATAGTTGATCTTAAAACTCTATGCTTTCATATGATTGTTTCATATTGAACTTTTGGGTATCAAAATGAATATATGATTCTTAAGTGTTGATTTTATATAAATTAAGATGAGTTTAATTAGTTTTGGTAAAGGTTTTAGTTAGACGGCGATTAATGTTAAATGAAAGTTCGAGTTAGAACATGAAAGTAATTTATATGGTTTATGATATGTTTGTTTACATGATTTAAATGGAATTATAAGAAGTTGGTTGTTTCTAAAGCTAGTTTTAGTGAAATTTCATTACTAGTTAGCTAAGTCTATAATTGATTATTGAACACATCTATGTTATTATGTAGCTTTCGAGTTTACTAAAGAGTCGTTTTGGAGGTGGTTGTTTTGCTATGATTCGTAAGAGGTAAGGTTTCATATTCAAAAATTTATAGTTTACATTATAAGTCCAAAGAGGTAAGATCTCTTACTTAAACGTTTTGTAAGTTTAAAAGGTAAGATTTCTTATTAAGACGTTTATAGTTACGAGAAGAATTTTATAAAAGTTTTAAACTCATTTTGATTGAGTTTGTTTTAAAAGACGGGAGTTTAGTTTGAAAAGTATCTTTTATAGTTTACAAGAAGAGTTTTAAAAGGGTTTTTATCTAATCATTGTTGAGATTGGTTCGAATGGGGGGATGTTCCTCCAAAAGATAGAAAGTTGGTTTCCAAACCGCAATTAAAGGAAAGATTATAGAAAGATATTTCGAATAGTTTTTTTTTATGTTTGAAAAGTTATTGGATTGCCTGTGTGGTATCTCCAAGATAGTTTTATATTTTCAAAGTTGTGGGGATTATCTCAGTGGTATCTCAAGGAATTGGAACTTAGTCGGGTTTGGCTCGACTATACAGAATAGAATAGTTGAGGTACATTGATTAGTACCTCGGACTTAGATCTTCTGCTACGGTTTGGCCGTATGTAGGATGTGCACACTAGGGGTCTTTGTCTATAGTTATCCGAAGGGCGTAGCTAGCCCAAAGGCAAAGAAAAGTTCGTTTCATTCTCTAGGTTTATGAATCTTTATTTGTGAAAGAAAAAAGGAAAGAAAGGATTGGTTATCAAAAGGAAAAAGGAAAGATTTGAAAAAGAAAAAAGAAAGGATTTGATTTAAAGAAAAGTAATAGAAAGGATTTGATTTAGAAATAGAAAAGAACGGTTTTGTTTTATAAAAAGAAATACGGAAAAGGTTTTATAAAGATACTTATTATTTGGTTTTGAAAGAAATTGATTTGTAGGATATATTTAATGTATATCCTACCTGCATATATGTTTGGCTTTTCAGTATGAAATTTTGCTCAGCCAGTTTGGCTGATACTACGTGCCGGTATATGCAGGTACATGAAGGTAGTATTGTTGAAGAAGACTCGAATATGTTATCCCTATTATTTGTATTGCGGCGAGGACGATCGACTTTGTAATAGTATAGTTAATAGTTAACTTGTAATTAAGTTTAAAGAGTTTGAGTTTATTAAGTTTAAAGTATAATGGTTGCTGGATTTTGAATACTGGTTTATAAGTGGACGCGAGTCCTAAATTAAGTTTTAGGCGGTCCGTTTTACAAACGGAACTCTGCCGGATTTTCAGTAGAATTTTTAATAACAAATCTAGTTGATTAAAATGTTTTAGGATCACTTAATATAGTTAATTATAGTTAAAGGTTTTAATATAATCATTACAATATAAAAGTTTTAAAAAGTCAAGGTTTTGGAGCTCGACACTCGTGGTGAGTATGATGGTAATAGCCCGGATTAGGTTTTCCGCTGCATTTAGGTCTTAATTAGGTTGGTCGTAGATCCGGGTTGTTACAGTCTTAGGTGCATATTAAAAAAACAGAGGGAGTATATTAATTCATTGTTGTATTATTATTTTGATAGGCGGAGAATTTACTTTAGGCGACTTCTAGATTTCTAAAGGGGCCTCTCACTTTGTCTACACAAGGTACGTACATGTCCTTATGTGTTAGATTAATATCATGTCCTAAGGATTAGGATTATTCATAGTATCATGTATCGGGAACCATTTTAGGGTTCATACGTGGCTATTGAATTGGAATTTCGTGTTGATGAGCATGTTAATTGATTGCATGATTTATTACATGATTGAATGGATGTTTGATTCAAGCATGTTATTATGGGTGTAAACGCAAATTTTGTAATCTGAAATAATGAGAATAAAAATAGTGTAACAAATAATAATTTATTGATATAATATGGGTTACAATCTCTAATGAAATTCCACTGATTCAATCTCCACAAATGATTTGACTTGTATCACGAACTTGACTTGACAGCTTCGTAACACGAATTTAGATTTCTTGAATGAGGGACACCGGTCTTGATCTCTTCAAGTCTTGTTATCTAGAATAGAACGGCACAATGATTTTATGGTGCTTATTGTTCTTCTTCTAAATTAAGCAATGTTGATATAGTTTTCTACTCTAGAGAGTGTTTGTATCTCTGGAATAGCTGTGGCTTCTGGGTTTTCTCTCCCTTCTGATTTATTTTCTGGACCTCATTCAAATGAGACTGGAGAGCTCTATTTATAGAGCTTTCTAGGGTTTAGGTTTTAGTGAGTAGCCACCATGGGCCTCACAGCCATCATTTATCCAAATAGCCCATTTATTAGGCCTTAATCCAACCAGTAAATGACAAATAATTAAAACGGTCCAAACTAATTACAAGTCCGAATTAATTAATATTATTTATCATTTACGTTTATAAAGTCAACGGTTGACTTTACTGGATTAATGAAATTTGATGACGTGGCACATATTATATTTTTTTTGCCTACAAATTGCCCCCTCGAGACTGGTCACCTACACAATTTTGAGTGTTTTAGCGTGATCGGGTCTCGATTTTTTTCATGGACTAACGAGTCTTTGTATTTTGAACCCAATAACCCATATAACAAACTTAATTTATTTTTTTACTCTTACTTTTGAAATCATTTGTTATGATAATCAAAAATAAAAATAAAGGTCAAACCATACCTCACGCTGAATCCTAGTGAAATGGTTTTGATTGAATTTTTTTTAAAAAATTATTGATTTTCCTTTCTAGCTCACGCAGAGCTAACATTTCAACAGATATGTATAATCTTTTGGTTTGAATAATATCTGATTTTTTTGTTTTGGAAGATAATGATAACAATATCATTTTTTTTACCAAATGATAATTGGAAAAAGCTAAAAAAAATATATTTTCAGTTTTAGATTTTGAAATCTTTTTTCTGCAAAATCTAATCCTAATACAACTTTAATTAAGTTAATTAAAATTGCAAAGAAGACAGATTTTCATGGTACTATAAATAAGAGTTGGTTTACTATAAGACGGTCTTAGGTTAAGCTTAACCTCAGACCAACCCAATAAACCTTAAAGAAGCCCATGACGCGCGCCACATGCTAAGCAGCCCAGCCAAGTTGATTTTTTAACTTTTCGACCCAAAACATTAACTTTTTGCGTTTTTTAACTTTTCGCCCTAAAATCCTAACTTTTGCATATAAATCCATAACTAATATCGTATGTGGAATCAATACCCTTCACTCCATTAGCCGTATTAGTTATGGTTTTTTATGCAAAAGTTAAAGTTTTAGGTTGAAAAGTTAAAAAACGCAAAAGTTAAGGTTTTAGGTTGAAAAGTTAAAAAATCAATTTTTCTGGGCTCTTTAGCTCGTGGCACGCGTAATTGGGCTTTTAATTGGCTTATTGGGCTGGTCTTACATTAAGCTTAATGTAAGACCGTCTTTTATAAGATTTTGCCTATAAATAATACCATAGGGTGAAATTCAATTTCACCATTGAAGGACGGAGTAACAGGACGCCAGCCGAACGTGCCGTGCCGAAGCCTATTCTGTCACCATTGAAGACGGAGTAACCGGACGCCAGCCGAACCAAGAGCCCTGTCGAAGCCTATACTTTCACTGCCTCATTTGGTGTTTCGGAGGCCTTGCCGGAGACGAACTCTACTATAACAGACTGAACTATACCCGTCGGTGAAGAAGAAGCCTTTTTCTGATTTCCGTCAAGAATTTTTTTTATTCCTGAGTTGGCCGAACTCCACTGTTTTAACATCTCGAGGTACCCTTTTTTTTTAATTTCAAATCCAAGACATTAACAACTTATGCTAAATTTTCAAGTTGAATTATCATCCCAATCATTTTTTGTATCTAATCAACAAGCCAAATTTTTTTAAAAAAAAAAACTTACAGCAAAAAACCTCTTGTCAATAACTTTCTTGGATTTTGATGACCAAAAATTTGAGATGGTATATTTTTTAAAAACTGATCAACCAGCACCATTTTAAAGTAAGTCACTTACGTGGTTGTTTAGCTGCAAATCCCCACCATCTCTTCTCAAAAAACAAACGCCGGAGTTTCCTCCCACCCAGAACCACCGTTCGAGCCACCAACGCGCCATCAATAAAAAACCAATCGAGATGGCCGTTTAATCGTCCAAATCAACCATTCTGGTTTTAAATTCAAAATTCCAAAACAAATTCAGGAAATTTACATGGGAGTTTAGAGGAAGAAGAAAAACTAAAAGTGAACGAAAGAGGAAGAGGAAGAGTGGTTTTTGCACTTGTTTTGTTTGTTTGTGTTTTTTTGATAAAAATGAAAATAAAGTGGTGGGTAGAGTAAGTACTAACTTGGCATGATGCACTCTTCACGTGTCACAGCTTTTTAATTTTCTCTTTTTTTTCCTTTTTTTGACTTCTTTTTCCTTTTGCTTTGTAACAAAAATAATGAAAGACAAAACCAATAATCTAGCATATGACTTTAACGATCAATACGCTTTATAAAATTTTTGTTTGACGAATTGTATTTCATCATTTTTTTTTCTTTTGAACTTTTTTATTTTGTTTCCCTTTTGCTAGGAAATAATATATCATGGTGAGATTTGAGTCCGTGGGAGCATCTGACGGAGAATCTCAGATTGTAGTCGATGACGCAAATGGTGGCCATAAAGCACAATTTTCAATTTTTCGTCCATTGACAGGACCTTTTGCAAAGAATAAGTCATTTGAACAATGTCCGCCTAGTTTGAACTGTTGGTGGAAAGACATTTCAGGCCGCAAAACATCTGCAGACAAAGCTTCTAAAGCCGTTCTTCGTGCATCTCACCTCAAGTACAGACGCTTCATGCATGTATCTCTAGGAAGGAGACTAGTTGAAATTCCTATATGAACATTGGTGTTGAGTTTACCCATATCCCTCGCTATTGGGAGTGGTTGGAGGACATATTGCGACATTTCAGAAATTCCCTTAGTAGTGTACATCTTCTCGACGCCGTTTATGCCTCAATGTTCCTTTACAAACAAAATCCTTCAGTTATGCAGGCCCTTTGTGAATCCTAGTGTCCTACTACGAATACCATGCTCACTGAGTTTGGAGAGGCTTCTATTAGTTTATGGGACATACACCTTCTTAGTGGTCTACCAATAACCAGCAATTTTATGACGAAGTCATACCCTCTGCTGCTGAATTTGAAAATTCTGGGAACGAAGGTCAACTATGTCTCCCTATATGTTGCAAATATCTGTTTAAGGAGTTCCTCCACATCACAAGAAAGTCTATAAGATCAAACATCACATTTGAAGAGGGGTGCTCATTTTGGTTCCGAGGCTCCTGTAGATACATGGTGATGTCCAGAAACAATGGTAAGCGAACTGATGTTCCTCTTTACGTGAAGGACCTTGCAACTTCCGGAGACCCTCAACCGTGGAGTGTCGTGATTCATGGGGCGTTTAATGATATAGATATCCCAGTGGAACACCGCAAGGCCTCATACCTTGCAGCATTCTATTCTTGTTGGCTTTGCGCATTTGTCTTGCCAGTGGAGAACTTAGGTGACATTCGTCCGAGTGTTTTCAAGCCTGCTTCACTCCTTGCTCGTGGACACCAGACTTCTCTTAATATTCCTGTCTTGGTAAGCATTTATAGAGGTTTAAATGATCTCTCCCAATCTGCAACCCCAGGGAAGCTCTGCGGATTTTTTCCTGCACACTATGTGTACGTTTGGGTGGCAAAATATTTTCGTAGCCACCATGCCACTATTCGCGACTCTGTAGGTGCCCTCATGATTGCATTTCAAGGCCAAGACGCTGTTTTGCCTATCCAGCTCTCTGAAGCACAAAACCGCTTTCGCACTGGCAAGTCGATCAACTGGCTCGCTACGTCAGTGAATGGCACACGTGATGAGGACTTCATAGATGATAAGCTTTAATCTCGCCGAACTGTGAATTTCTTCATCAGCAGGAGATTTAGTTTTGTCACTATGAGATACGATTCGACAGTCCCCACAGATTCGGCAGACAATTCGGTTTTTATCAAGACGTGCCTGGCTAACTGGAGCCTCAACAAGGGGAAGTCAAGCTAGAGAGATTGTTTCATTTGTTCGAGTCCAGCATTCGCGTGGGAACGAACTCTTCCTTTATTATTCCTGGTCGCCCATCGATTCTTCAAGGACGAGTTACGCCAACTTATGTATCTTGGCTGAAGTCTATTTCATCAACGATTTCATCTTCTAGTCCTCCAGTTCCTCCAAAGATCCCTAAAGCTCGTGGCAAGAGCAAGCATAGGAAAAGAAAAAATGACGATTCCAACATTTCAGCATCAAAAAGGACAACTAAGAATCCACTCGACTCTACCGACAAGTGTAAGCTTAAGGTCAAATTACCCAAGGACACTGCCACTTCCCCTACACAACATACAAGAAGTCGTTGCAAAGCGACGGAAGGATGATAAAAAACATAGCCCTAGCAAAACGCTTGAAGCTGAGTCGGTTTTTGATGATATTTTTGGTTCTGGCTATGATGAGGATTTCGAAAATGGAGGAGTACAAGTAAGAATTGTTTTTATCATACTTTTCGGCCTTTATTTTTAATATACCTGACAGTTACTTCTCCTATTTTGTAGGCTGATCAGTCTGATGTGAACATCGGCGAAGAGCTACGCGCTTGTAACAATGCTTTTGGTCTTTCCATTGATGAGGAATTGATCAATTCTATCGATGACCCAATCCTACTTCCTGATGCCGAGGGTGCTTTAGCTAAGGAAGTTGACCATGCTCCCGAAATTCCTTCCATCACCGCAAAAGCATCTATTCCATTTAGTGTGCAAGACATGATTGCCCGAGCTAACCGAGAAGCTGATCGTTGTGCTGCAAATTTTATGGTCAACTCGATACGAGACAAGCGGCTGGATACTCCTCTAGCCGATGTCTCTAGACTGAAACAAGAGTTTGAAGAGCTCCTCCAGTATATCAGTGCTAAGAAGTTCGACATTTCTAGACTGCGTGATCTTGTTGAGAGGTACGTGGAGTACAGCTTACAACTACACATCCATAGAGAAAATGAGCAAGGAGAAACTCCTGTGAATGTCCTTCAAGAACAACTTCTAGATGTGGAGTCCTGTATGGAGAATGCTGCACATCTTCAAAAAGAGGAAGAGGAGCAAGTCCGAACACTTCGTGGCAAAGTGTAGGAGATTCAACAACAGCTGACTAAGCTGCAGAAAAAGGAAGAGGGGCTTATGTTGCTTGTCCGAGACTCAGAAAAGGTCCTTGCAAAACGAGTTGCGATAGTGAAAGGCTTGGTGAACTCTCATACTTCCCTGGAGCAGAGTATTGCCGTTGTGAAACAGAGAGAAGCAAAGCTTGTTGAGATTGAGAAGGACTTTGACAATGCTTGTGAAGCCTTGAGGACTCTCCAATGGGAGCCATAGTCACATGTCGACTTTGTCTTTCCCTCTTTTGATGTCATTTTTTTTTTGCACATCCCTCTTTTTTTTAGTAAGGACTATAAAGTTATTTTATTTCATTCCAAGTGAATAAAGATTTTCCTCTCTTGTTTATACATGGTTGCTCCACAATAAAGTCGTCCGCATATTCATACGATCAATGTTCAAATGTTGTTTGTTTGTTTATTTAGCCGTTCACAGTTTAGACTCTTGCAGGCCAGGAGTGTTACAATGAATGATTATTTTTTCTTTTTTTGGTGTGACTGCACTTGAATTATATGGATTCCTAAAGCTGCCTACGCACCTATGAACTGAATGAATTCACTCCACAAGATCAAACCAACGTAGTTCGGTCAAACAAACTTCACTCTTTTCTGTTTTTCCAATTTTTTCAATTTTTTTTTATGTACATGTGTATGCAGTTTACCCTCTTGCTCAGGAGCCTACATGGTACAAGACCTCAAGGATAGTAACGCTTTAAGAATTTCCCGTTGATAGGTCCTATGCGTAGTCCGTCTACGTCAACGATCTTGTAAGCTCCACTAGTGTATACCTCTTGCATAACATACGGGCCATCCCATTTCGATGTGAATTTATTCCCTATCTTCCGAGAAGTTATGATGGGCCTCTTTACAGCAAGAACCATGTCCCCAACTTGAAAGGAGCGAACCCGTACCTTTTTATTGAACGCATGTGTTATGCGAGCTTGGTAGCATTCCAACTTTTGTTGTGCCTCAAGCCTTTTCTCGTCAAGAGCTTGCAATTCAGCTAACCGAATCTTAGCATTTTCCTCTGTCGTGAGCTCTTCTTGGATGGCCATACGTAAAGATGGAACTTGTATCTCTAACGGGAGCATAGATTCCACACCATATACGAGGGCGTATGGCGTTGCTTGGGTTGGTGTCTTGTACGTAGTACGGTATGCCCATAATGCTTCCCCCAGCCTCTCGTGCCAATCTCGCTTGTTCTTTGAGACGACCTTACTAAGCAAGTTGCAAAGCGTCATACTAAAAGCCTCGGCCAAGCCAGTAGCAGGAGCATTGTACATTGACGATTTACGTTGTACGAATTTGAATTTCTCACAAAGACTTGTCATCAATCGATTAACAAAAGGCGTACCATTGTCTGTGGATATGTAACGAGGTACACCATATCGATATATGATATGATTTCGAACAAAATCGGCAACATTTTATTTTTTAACTTCTCGAAGAGGAACTGCTTCAGCCCACTTGGAGAAATAATCCGTCCCTGCGAGAATATAAGCATGTCCAGCTAATGACTTTGGTGTGATAGGACCAACAACATCGAGACCTTAAGCTTCAAAAGGCCAGGATGTCACAGTGGGGTGCAATGGCTCCGGCGGTTGGTGGACGAAATTTGCATGATATTGGCAGGCTTGGCATTTCTTCGCAAACTCCATGGAATCTTGAACCATCGTGGGCTAATAATATCCCGCCCTTTTTATTTGATCATGAAGTTTTGGACCAGCTTGATGTGCTCCACACACTCCTGAGTGGGTTTCCTCCAAGATTTTGGCCGCTTCTACGTCTCCAAGACATCTCATCCAAGTTTTGAGGAATGACCGCCTGTAAAGTGTTCCTTTGAAATAAATGAAGTTTGGAGCACGTCGTCGAATCTCCGTCTTGTGTCTCAAGTCGTTTGGAAGCTTTTCATGTTCCAAGTAGTCTATGAGTGGTTGACGCCAATCATATGTGTTTATTTCATAAACTGAGACTGGATTGGATCCTTCTTCCATTTCATCCTCTAGAGGTGCACCTACCCATCGATTGCAAACTAGAACGAGCACACCTTGTTCTTCTGCCCCAGTGCCAATGTGGCTGCGAGATTTGCAAGAGCAACGGCCAACTTATTGGCACTCCTCGGAACGTGTTGTAACCTTACGGCATCAAATGTTTCTAACAACTGCGAATCACGTCGGTGATAAGGCACAAGGTCCTCCTTCTTGACGTCATAGTCATTTAGAAGTTGATGGATCACTAACTTAGAATCTCCATACACATCTAGATCCTGGACTCCGGATTCTTTGGCCATTTGAAGCCCCAGAACAAGAGTTTGATATTTAGCAACATTGTTGGAACACAAATGAGTAAGGACAAAGGAGTATGTGAGGACTAGTTTTTCTGGTGATACCAGGACAACACCGGCGCCAGCACCGTCATGCCTTGCAGCCCCATCGAATTACATTTTCCATGATGGAAGGATTTCTATGTAGAAAAGTTCTTCTCCAGGCAAGTCTTCTAAAAGTTCCCAATTAGATGGCGTCGGGTGGTCTGCTAAAAAATCCGCCAAAGCTTGTCCTTTGACTGCCTTTTGAGGAATGTACACGATGTCATGTTGGCTTATGAGAATTGCCCATTTAGCGATTCTTCCCGACAACACTGGCCTTGACAATATATATTTGGTAGGATTTGCTTTTGAGATTACTCGTACAGTATGTGCTTGCATGTAGTGCTTCAACTTTTGAATGGCGAAGATCAGAGCCAAACACATCTTCTCAATTGCCGAGTAATTCCGCTATGCCAAGACCAAAGTTCGACTGAGATAATACAGGGCTTTTTCCTTACCTTCGTCGTTTTGTTGGGCACATAATGCCCCCAAGGACTATTCTTGAGCCGCGATATAGAGTACAAGAGGCTTTCCTGGGATGGGTGCCCCCAACACTGGAGGCGTCGACAAGTATTGTTTAATACTTTCAAAAACCTTCTGACATGACTCGTCCCATTCGAATGGAGCGCCTTTTTTCATAAGATGGCTGAATGGATGACATCGTCCAGCTAAATTTGAGATAAAACGTCGAATGTACGCCAACCTACCTTGGAGTCCACGTAATTCTTTGAGATTTCTGGGTGGGGGCATGTCTTGGATCGCCGTGATCTTGGATTGATCAATTTCAATTCCTCTATGCCTGACGATGAATCCTAGGAATTTTCCAGAGGTGACGCCAAACGCACATTTCAAAGGATTTATCTTCAATTGATATCTACGCCACTTTTCGAACACGTTACGTAAGTCAGTTAAATGATCGCCCTTCTTCTTCGTCTTGACCACAAGATCATCAACGTAACACTCAACTGTTTTGTGCATCATGTCTTCAAATATTTTTTGCATTGCTCATTAGTAGGTGGCCCCTGCATTCTATAGGCCAAATGACATCACCTCATAGCAAAAGATTCCCTTAGGCGTGCGAAAAGCAGTTTCTTCTTGGTCTTCGGGCGCCATCAAGATTTGGTTATAACATGCTGTGCAATCCATGAATGATAGAGCTTCATGTCCAGTCGTGGCATCAATCATTATCTCAGTGACTGGTAATGGAAAGTCGTCTTCGGGACAAGCATCATCGAGGTCTCTAAAGTCAATACATATACGTAACTGTTCTTTCGTACAGGGACGATATTGGCAATCCACGTAGGATATTTGACTTCACAAATGAAGCCTGCATCAATGAGCTTATTGACTTCTGCTTCAATTTCAGGGATCACTTCTGGTCGAAAACGTCGTTGGGGTTGTTTCTTTGATGACACCCCTTTCCTTACGGCCAAGCGGTGCACTGAAACTTTTGGATCCAGCCCAGGCATATCCTTGTAGCTCCATGCGAACACATCCTTGTACTCCATCAGTAAATTGAAGTACCCCTTTTCTTCTTCAGGTGTGAGCAAAGCACTCACATAGTATGCTCGCGGCTCTTCCGGCGTGCCAAGATTTAGTTCTTTCAAATCATCAACGGTGGACTGGCCTCCATCTTCCAGAGTTTTTGGTGCTTCAGTTGTCTCTACTTCTTCATCCATACTTGCTTCTTCACAAGCCGTAACATGATTGGAGCTGATAACCATTTCTCAGTCCAACACTGGATGCTCGTTCATACTCTGGCGTTGATTTGTGAGGACTACAGTGTGGCCTCGCACACTAAGAGATTCCCCCATTTTTACGTCTAAAACTGCACAACGCTTCATTCGAGATGGTATGACACTCCTCACGTCCTTCTCCAATTCAAGCTCGTCTTCCATGTTCATTCCATCTTTACGTCGCCATTGCTGTATAGGCGATGTATGATTTTTTCCAATTCGGGAGAAGACTGTTTTCTTGAGCGTTGCGGCTTCAAGGCTCAATACTTGACGATTCTTGGGTCTGTAGGTATCTTTCCCCAATCTGTTAAAAACACCTTTTTTGGAAGATTTTGTACGTACATCCTTGCATTGACCACCTAATATTTTAAAGATCGACCTTGAAGATGGAGGATTCCCTTGGCCTTCCAATCTGTCAAAGACTGAGTGTCGCGACTTTTTAGAGACAGATTGGATTCTATCAAAGACAGTCTCCTTCTGGGTTGGAGAAGCATTACCGCCTTCATTCTCTTCAAGCTATTCTGCTGCAATGAAGGACGTAGCTTGCACTGCCTTCCGCCTAGCTGATATTTTTATTGGATTAGGCTCCGTAAATCCAAGGCCAATCTTTCTGGCATTAACATGCTCCCCTTGTTGCTGGAGATTTTGTTGAGTTTTATTGAGGCCATAAGTCTTCACTTCTACGACCTTTCCCATAGGATCTAGATTAGAGAAATCGTAACCATAATTTTCCATAATCTTGTAAGCAACTGGATCAAAACCGTCCTTTCTCGAACCATGAACCTCTGATGACTTGATGAAGCCGAAGAGCGGTGCTCTTTTTATTCGAGAATCGTTCATTCTTTGTATTGGTAAAGTCACACTTTCACCAAAATCTTGCAGCTTACCTTTAACTTCTTTTGATGCAGGCTTCATCTCACATTCCTTAATTCCAAATTGGACAAAAGGAGACTGGCCTTCCTTGCGCCTCGACATAGGAATGTAGCGCAACACTGGAGTTGACGAGCTAGAAATAGCTTTATCAACCTTTAAAGAAGCGTCATGGTCTTTCTTTTCATCAACTTCTGCAAGTTCTTGTTTTATAACTCTCCTTGACGGAAGATCCTCCTTAGTTGCTTCACATTTCTTCGGAAGGGCTTTTCTTGTAGATGCAATATCTACTGGCATAACGTCACGAGGTTCCTCCTTGTCAATATAGAATTTCGCATCGGCAAAATGAGACTCTGCTTCTGAGAATGGCTTAATGTCTGCGCTCACCTTTCTTTCACCATTTCTGTAGTATTTGAGGCATTGGTGCAGGGTCGACGCTACAACACCGTTCTCATGCATCCAAGGTAGTCCTAAGATCAAGTTGTACGTGGTCTTCGAATCAATAACATGAAAAATGGTTGTTGCCATCATTTCCCCTACCGACAACTCAACTCGAATCATACCAATGGCTCGTTGTCCTCCAAAATTGAAGCCTTGGATCATCAAATGACTCTGGGATAATTCTTCTATGGTGATCCCTAGATTTTCCATAGTGGACTTGGGCATAATATTCACAGCAGAACCTCTATTCTATAAGAATGCGATTAACTTTCTGCTTACAGATGTATCCACACACAAAGAGAGGCCTATTACGAGGCTTTGACCCTAACATGAGGTCATCGTCCGTGAATGCTAAGGCTGCACTTCATGCTGCACAAGGATCAGGATGATTGTCATAGATCCCATGCTCGATATTTTCTTTCGATGTATATTGAGTAGGATTTTCCATGGCACGAGCTAGAGCCAACCGCATTTCTTTACGAAGAGATAAGGCTTGTCGCCAACCCATCCGAGATGGAACTGTATCCAACAACGCCAAGATCTTGGAATCTCTCTCAGGATTTCTCCTATGATCAAGACCTTGCACAGAAGAATCCTTTTGTTCTTCTTGCTCTTGTTCTTCCTCAGCCACATTGCATGTCACGGCGTTGACCGAGATTTCATCGAAGTAAACTTTGGGAAAGAATTCTTCCAATGTGATAGGCATTCATGCTTCTTGTTCAAGCAAATCCATGGGTAAGCCCCCTTGTTTTCTGACTAGTGTAGTCTTTTTCTTCGCCTTGGAGTGTTTAAAATTCTTCCTTCTATGCTGTTGCTTTCTTTGTTGAGACGGTGGTGGCTTCGACAACAATTGTTTTCTTTGCCTTCTTCTTGTGACTAAAGTCCACCCCTCCTCTTCTTCTTCGCCTTCTTCCTTGCAGGATGTGGATATGGAATGAAAATTCTCGACACATGATTCACCATACGGCTCTACCACATATTCTACCACGGGCTCCAAATTTCCGAACTGGATGATTCGAGCTTGCCCCCTTTGTTCATCATCAGAAAAGGCCTCTAACGTGACCGAAGCATGATTCCTCTCAGCCATGTCTTCTAGATCAAGTACGATCCTCCCATCCTTAGCAAGCTGCATAATTTTATCCTTGAGAGTGATGCACTTCTCGATAGGATGGCTTACTAACCGATGGTAACGACAATAATTCGGATCAGTCGTCCTCCCTGCTTCTTCAGGTCGTTTTGGTTCAGGCAACTCTATGATTTCTTTTTCGAGCAGGTCATCTAACATCCCAGCTAAGTCTGAATCCGGGAACGGATACTTCTTAGCATGTAGTTCTTTCAACGTGGGTCTATCCCTCTCGACATCTTTTGAGAATGACCCGTTCTTTTGTTCTGTCTTTGCTTTTGCAGAAATCTTCACGGGGGCAGTCGTCGTGGTGACTGCATATGACTCCTTTGTAGAGCCTTTGACATACTATTCTGGTTTCTTGAAGTCCTTCTTCACTTTCTTGTACTCAGAAGAGCTTCCACCACGATTGGCAATAATGATCTCCATGTCGTGGGCGCGTGTTGCCAGTTCTTGAAAAGACTTGGGTTTTATACCTTGTAAGATGTATAAAAGATCCCACTTCATTCCCTGGATGCACACCTCTACAGCAGAAGTCTCCGACAAGCGATCTTTGCACTCCAAGCTCAAAGCACGCCATCGATGGATATAATCAACGACGGGCTTATCTTTCCATTGCTCTGTCTTGGTCAGCTCGGTCATGCTTACAATACGCTGAGTACTGTAAAATCTGTTCATGAACTCCTGTTGCATTTGGCCCCAACTACTTATGGATTCCGGTGAAAGATCTGTATACCATGTGAAAGCAACTCCCTTCAGAGAAAGAACGAACTGCTTAGCCAATAGGTCTCCATCGGTTCCAGCATTGTTGCATGTTTCCACAAAATGGGCAATGTGTTGTTTAGGGCTGCCTTTGCCATCAAATTGTTGGAACTTTGGAGGTTGGTAGCCATGGGGCATCTTCAGCTTATCGATCCTTCTAGTGTACGGCTTGACATAGTGATAATCGCCATGAGGATCTCCAACAAGTTGATGCTTGACTGCGTTAGTTATCATATCTTGGATTTTCTGAATAGTCAACGCATCGTGTGCCTTCTTGCTTTTTCAGTATACTTGGAGTCACGACTGGATGACGATCCATCACTTTCGACTTCAGAATCAGATTCGCCAGGACGTTTTTCAAGTTTCCTCGCCATGGAAGCGATCTGCTCGTTTTGTTGTTTGATTTGTAAATCTTTCTCTTCTCCATCCTTCATAAGTTTCTGGAGGAGATTCTTCATTTCAGCTAGTTGTTCCTCGACTGTTTTGGCTTCATGAACCATAACAGTAGCAACTTCAGGTTGTGGCACCTTATCATTCAAAGGGGGTGACAAAGAGGAGTCACCAGTACTTTCAATGTCACTTTCCACACCAACAGGCTCAAAGAGAGAGCTAGTGTGGAGAATCATTTTTTTACCTCCTTCAAGGGAGATCCCTTTTGAATTGAACAGAGTGCTGTCAGATTCTTCATTTTCCGTAGAAGGAACTGAGCCAAAGATGGGAAATTGGCATGCCCTTCGGAAAGAAGATGCAATAGATGATTCAGAATTGAATGAACCACTAGACTTCGTGCGCGGCTTGGTAGGAATAGATGAGGACAAGAGGCTGGAAGAAGAAGTAGCAACAACGGCTCTTTGTTTTCCTCTCGTGAATACTCCCGTGGATTGACCTCCAAAGACTGAACCCAAGTTTTCAGATCTTCGTTGAGTTTCGGCATCTTTTTCGACATCAGATCGAGAAGTATCCTTCTTTGACGCCATTGGTTGCGAAAAGGATTTTATATTTGTATGGAGAAAGGGATGAGTGGTAGAGAATGGTCCCACCGAGCGTGCCAAAAATTTATAAACACAAATTTTATAATTTGCAATAATGAGAATAAATATAGTGTAACAAATAATAATTTATTGATATAATATGGGTTACAATCTCTAATGAAATTCCACTTATTCAATCTCCACAAATGATTTGACTTGTATCACGAACTTGACTTGGCAGCTTCGTAATACGGATTTAGATTTCTTGAATGAGGGACACCGGTCTTGATCTGTTCAAGTCTTGTTATCTAGAATAGAACGGCACAATGATTTTATGGTGCTTATTGTTCTTCTTCTAGATTAAGCAATGTTGATGTAGTTTTCTACTTTGGAGAGTGTTTGTATCTCTGGAATAGCTCTGGCTTCTGGGTTTTCTCTCCCTTCTGGTTTATTTTCTGGACCTCCTTCAAATGAGACTGGAGAGCTCTATTTATAAAGCTTTCTAGGGTTTAGGTTTTAGTGAGTAGCCACCATGGGTCTCACTGCCATCATTTATCCAAATAGCCCATTTATTAGGCCTTAATCCAACCAATAAATGACTAATAATTAAAACGGCCCAAACTTAATTACAAGTCCGAATTAATTAATATAATTTATCATTTACTTTTATAAAGTCAACGGATGACTTTACTGGATTAATGAAATTTGATGATGTGGCACATATTATATTTTTTGTGCCTACAATGGGAATGTTTATATTTTAATCCATCGTGTGACACGGATTAATATTATTTTATTATTGGATTATGGATTTTGGTATTGTTTCCCTTATTGGATATTTTTTTACTTCTCAAAGGCCGAGGACTTTATGAGTAAGTTGGACTAGTATTGGATATGGTTATATTAGTACTTTGCAAAGACCGAGAACGTTGTTGGGTATGTATATTTATTGGACTTTTTAATTGTTGATTTAAGTCAACAAATAAATTTGGAGGATTAATTCTTGGTCAATTGGAATTGTTTGATCACTTATTAATCCTAAGATAAAAGAGGAATATTTGTTGTATCCATGTTGTGTGTTGGTTGTATGTTTAGAGTCCAACATCGAATACATTACTAATACTTAAAGTGAAAGTGAATAGCAATAGCTTTAGACTATTGCACGTCTGAAGTTCTGGACTAATATGAGTTGGAGTAGATGGTGGTAGCCCATGGCTTTTCTTGGGGTCGGATTGATCACCGTACCCTATTTTTAAGAAAAAATTGTGAATAACCACCCGCACGATACACCTATTTCAAAATAACCACCCATTTTTGTTTGTGTTTAAATAACCACCTCTCATTTCCTTAACTTTTTCAAATACCCACCTGTTAACGGAATTTTCTAACGCCGTTAAGTGTGATGCCAAAATTCTTACTAAATTATCCTAACTCCCTCAAAAATTTCACTAATTACCTTACTAATCTATAATTTGACTGGTCAAATCATGATTAACATTTTAAAAATACATTTTTTTATTCCATTTTACAATTTTTTAAACTATATATTTTTGATATATGACTAGGGGTGTAACCGAGGCCGAGCCGGCTCGTAGAGCCCTCGAGCTCGGCTCGGTCAAAGCTCGGCTCGAGCTCGGTCAACTTCGAGCTCGAGCCGAGCCCGAGCTATACTTTTAGTCATTCGAGCCCGAGCCCAGCAAAGCTCGGCTCGTTTGAGCTCGGCTCGGGCTCGTTTTGGAGTTATTTAGTGGACTACTTTGTTATTCCTATATTTTGAACCTTAACTAGTCTATTGTATTAAGTTGTTTGTTATCTTATGAAAGACCTTGATTGCATTAAATTTGTGTACGGTGAAATTTTGCATATTTTACTTTATTTAAAATAGAGTTGTAACCATTAGACGGGTAAAAAAGAAAACGAGCCGAGCCCGAGCCGAGCTCGAGCTCGAACTATTTGGAAAAGAGCCGAGCTCGAGCCTCAGTATGGCGAGCTCGTCGAGCTTCGAGCCGAGCTCGAGCTCGATCAAAAGTGAGTTCGAGCCGAGCCAGGCTTGGTCGAGCTCGAGCTCAGCTTGGCTCGTTTACACCCCTATATATGACACTGTAATGGACACAAATTTCAAGACAATATTTAATCGCGTTTTTAATACTCAAGACGACGTTTTTTCGAAAAATGGACACCACCGTACGCCCTTTACAGGCACGAATTTTGAGATTCCCTACGAAACGAGTACCTACAAGCCATGTTTTCGGGCACGTACTTCGAGATACTTTTTTTGGATGGAACACGATTTTTCGAAAAACGGCACCGCCTTACCTACAAGCCGGTGTCCGTTTTCG